>JBBYHK010000012.1:13747559-13783635 GCA_038382065.1 Adansonia grandidieri | reverse complement strand
AAACACGTGACTGAAAACACATCGCAACCGCAATTTAAATCCCTGTACAATAGTATAAAACTTCGACTCGGAGTGAGCGACATATACAGGTATATTCAACTTTTAAAAATTTTTGCATATATCTGGAGTGTCATTTTCCCATTCACATACCAAAAAACGTGTCAAACATGAGTAATTCAAAAAAAAAATTGAAGAATTAGAGCAACATAGCTATAACATGCTTCATCCGACATCCATAGTTAAAGTCTCAACAAGAACTCAGTCCAATCAAAAAGAAATAAGATTAACAAATTGATGGAAGTCATACCGGAAGCACCTCTTGAATAACTCCAAGAGTCTCATCTCCAGATTTGCGCACGTTGACCAAAATATCTGGCATGAACCATGGTCCTTCACTGTCGGCACCTGCAAGCAGCAGGATGTTAAAAGGGAGGGATATTTACAGTTATGCTTTTTCTTTGCTTTTCTTAAAAATTTAAAACTGCAATGGAGGTAATAACTCCATACAACCTAAAAAAAAATAAAAAATTCCTCGAGATAAACCCATTAGCAATTGGCACCAAAACATCCTTCATAGACAAAGAACTAACGAATCATATGAGACGATTTTAATTCCGTAAAACATCTACTAGTCAATGACCCAAACAATGATGTTTTCAGTTCTCTCAAAAAACAGGTGAGAAAAACAGGATTAGCACCTATTACAGGAGACATCATATCAAGACCACCAGTTCCTGGTGTCATCGGTTGCCCTCCAGGTGTACCCGGAATATAGGATCCCGAGCTTGGTGTCATAGGCTGGCCACAGGGAGTTGATGGCATATAAGGACTTGGAGCATTGGCTGCAACAAACATATAAAATGAGTAAAACTAGAAAAACACTAGAACATTCAAGCAGCAAAAATAGGACAAAATACTACCGTAAGCTGAATCTCTCGGTGTTCCAGCCTCGCTGTAATTACCGCCAGGAGTACTAGCCCAACCCGAACCAGGAGTAGGGGCTTCATATGCTCTCGAAGGAGGACTTCCTGGCTGAAAGTAACAGCATTACAGTTATTTTACAAAGAATCAGATGCTAAATAATAAGGAAAAAAATAGTTACATCATTGATAGCTATGTTACTCGGACTCAAGTGTGAGTGTCAAACAGAGGTATGTGTACGACACAAGTAGGTTCAATTTTTTCCAAAATTTTCATATATGTGGAGGATCCTTGGAGGATCATATATCCATAACCGTATCCGGATTATGCATCAAATACAAGTACTTTTTAGCAAAATGAAGAGTCAGATTAACATAGATTGGTAGCTCCTAATTGTGCAAGAATCCTAACCTGATACTGTGGACTGGTTCCCCAAGAGGCGGGGTTTCCTTCTTCCCAATTATCCCTATTTCACAGTCATCACAACAAAACGAGTCAAATTACAGCATTAATGTAAACAATTAATGCGGGATGCCCGAAATGAATGGATTTCTACTAAGATACCTGGGTGGACTCATTGGGGTATAAGGATTCCAGGCCCTGTCACGCATAGGTGTTCTCATGCCATCATGTATAGGCGTCGCTGCAGAGAACATAAAAGTAACAAAATTATTATTAACTTACTAAATAACAGAATCAATTATTTATGGAAGTATCCACACTTATAGTACAGGAAAACACTAAATGCGAGAAAAAGAATACCTCCAGGATCTCTCATGGGAGTCATGTATGGATGTAATGGAGTTCGTGAAGGGTGCATAGGTGTTTCACTTCCCATACCATAGCGGGATGTATCGCTAGTGAAACAAAATAAACATACAACATCAGAGAGATATAGCAACATTGTTTTCATAGTCCAAAAACAACAAAGGAATTTCGAAGAAATCATATTTACCGGTAGGGTGTTGAAATAACCACATTATCAGATATAAAATTGCGATCAACTGCAGACACAAACAAGTTTTATAAGCCATAAAGATAATAAAGCTAAGGAGAAAACATTTCAAAAATTAACCTGGACTTGCCTGTAACAACCTTCATTTGAGACTCCAACTCAACTCTAACTGATTGACCTTTAATATCTACAACGCGCCCTCGGTAACCTTTAAAAGGGCCTTGGCGAATTTTCACAGTAGTACCAACCAAAGCATCATGCCCTCCTCTTCCACCTCTGTGCCTTCCTCCAGCTGTTTTGAAGAGGCAGAAGTTAGAGCATGATCACTCAACCCAGAGAAAATAATCATTCAAAGAAATTCAATAACCATAAAAGTGTATATAGACAAGGATGCTAAGACCATCATCAACATACAATCAAATGGAGGACCTCCCCTAGAAAATCTCCTTGGCGAAGGTGGTACACGGGGTGGAGTCTTGAAGCCACCAAATCTTGAGAAAGAATCAGCCTAAAAGATTGAATCAAATATGCCAGCATTAGAATGAGGTAAATTATAAATGAAATAGCCATCAAAATAAAAGCTGAAAAGACTTACATTTCTGTTACCATTGGAGCGTGATCCTCCCACTATGCAACAAGAATCAGCTTTAGCACATATAAAGCCAGCATGCTCAAGGTGATGTCGATCATACACGAACAAGACTCCCTTATATATGTGCTCTACAGGGCCTTGTTTCCCCTGATATGATAGGAGAGGACAGTTTGTAAACTATAAACAAGCAAGATAACTAATAGAACAAACCAAATTGGAGAAAAAAAAAATCTTACTTTACAAGGACCCTCAAGGATCCTAACCACGTCTTTAACAGAAACAGGATTCCTATATCTGTCTTGCACATTAAATTTCTTCTCAAGCTTGCATTTGATTTCCCTCAACTTGACAAGGGAAACCTCTGGTCTTTCTGGGACACCCTTAAGAATCTAAAACAAAGTACAAAAGACTAAGAGCATATTCAAAATATTAAAAAAAAAAAAACCCTCAAAATCATGCCATTTGGGAGAGGTCAATACACCTGAAACGCTTCGCTTTCTACACGTATAATTACACCAAAGCTATTGTTACTGCAACCACAGAATGCAAATGTTAGGCTCCCAAATTAATAGAAGACTCAGTCAAATTCTTCAGCAAGAAACTACTTACTCTAGTAGCACAAGGTCATGAAGCTCATATTCTCCAATTTTTGTAATACCAGTTGTTACTTCAGAGCTCTCAACAACATCATCAGCAAAAACACGAATCTGATAAAACAAATGCCAATTATTTTTCCAATAAGATAATCCTTAGATCAGAACCAGACTCAAAAAGATGCATCACTCACATGTTCTTTGGTCGTATCAGATAAAATGATGAGCACATGCTGCTCAACCTTGACAACCATACCAGTTGCACCTTCCTTTGTCCCAGACACGACCTTCACATGATTCCCCGGCTCAAAGTACTTACACAGCTCTTTTTCATTAACAGCTAGAGTTTTCTGCAAAACATCATAAAAGGCTAAGAACTTCCTAGCAATAACGAAACTTGCATGCACCCCAATGATCAGAGACTTAATTCAAAGAATACAAATGTCTGAATTCTTACAGGAAGGCCTTTCATTTCTGGCCTGATATGGACATTCTCTTCCTCAACCTTTTCAACCCATCCCTTTAAATTTTTCAAATCCCCCTTGACAACAATAACAGCATCACCCTTCATGAAATGCCCTTTCTTCCTGTTAGCGAACAAAGTTGACAAACCAACCATTTCAACTCCATTCTCGCTAGATGTCCGAAACTTTTCGAGTTCATCAAAAGTTGGTTTTATGTTTTGAGCACTAATCGACTTCATTGACACTGTTTTGTACAAGAACCCATCTTTAAACAACATGCCACCAATATTCTCAAAGTAATCACCAGTAATTGGATCCCGTCTGCGCTCTACACGAATATGAAGTTCCCTAACAAATTAAGGTAAGTACAGTAAATTATTATGAAGCAAATACAAATGTGTTACTAGAGGCTGAAATCATTTAAGACTACCTAGCTTCATCAACACTCATAAAACGAGGAGGAGGGACAAAGGCTTTCTTCTTTGCAACTTCTCTTCCTTCCTGTATGAAAGTAGAAGACTAGATCAAGGACAAAAGAACCAGGCAAGAGAGCAAAACAGTTAACACTATATCTCTTTAATTTTTTTCCCTAACTGTGCAATTTATAGATAGACAGCAAAAGTTCTATGCCCGCATAAGAAGATTAAAAGTCAATTCTATTGTAATGTTTTAACATGCAAAGTCGATGATATAAGCACCTAAAATAAATGCAATCCATTTCATACCAACTTATTCGCAAGAGCCTGTAAGTCAATCCTAGGGATCAATTTCACAGTGACCCTTTGCCGCACGTTATCCACATCAACTACCTATGAAATGGAAAATAGAGGTCAGAATATAAAAGTTGAAAGAGAAGAATTCATGGAAAGTGGAGGACAAAACTCATACCTGAGCAAGATCACCCTTATATGTCCCAATCTTCATTCTGACCCAGGTATCTCTTGAAAGATCAATTGCTTTGCTTTCAACTGATAAAACATCAGTCATTTCTCTTATTGGAACAAGCATAATCTTTGTTGCAAATATATTACGTAGACCTTTGACAGCCTGAAGCAGATCAAAGTTGGTTAATAGAAATATATTTAGAAATCTAAAGCTAAGCCACTCGTGAAAAATAAAGCAAAAGTGGCAATAATCACATACCTCTCTCACATGGGCTTCCTTGTCTGCTTCAACATAAATATAATTTTTGAGGTGATCAAGAGCAACAACAGACCTGATTTGCAATTCAGATCCTTTATCGATGAATTTCTGCATGAGGCAAATTGCAGTCTCTCGTTCACGACCAATCTAGTATACATAAACATGACCTTAGTTAAATTCCATGAAACATGTCCAAATAACTATTAACCATTTATGCAGAATAACAAAATTACAAAACTTAAGTTGCACAAGAACTCATTAGCATACCGCACATTTCACCATCCACAGCTTTGGATCTCTTACTGATGGCAAAAGTGCTTGCTGCTCCACATCAGTTGTCTCCTCATCATATTCAGCGTGACTGGATCTTGCATATCTAGCCAGTATGCTTTTCTCAAGAGCTTCAACATCTTCCTGTTCATCCTCCCGGAGTGGTAATGGGCGACGGTGCATCCTTCTACCAATGTCTTCATCAGGTAGATCAGCTCCGGTATCAACTATGAAACCTGCATTTCCAGTTGTCAACATAGCAACAACATACAGAAAATTTAGTATAAAAGCAGGCACAAATAGAAGATTGAACAGTCACCAGACTCAGATATGCCATCAAACCAATCTACACTCATTACGAGTGAAGTAGCTAGATAAAGGACAATCCCATAAACGTTTACCAGTCATTTAATTGTGTCAATAATGAATACCTTTCTAGCCAATCTAAGTCGCATTTATCATTTTGGACCAGGGCAGAGTTTGGGATACTTGAAACCAATATTGCTTTGGGCAAACATTGAAAGGTGAAGGACAAAGGATATCAACCATGAGATTCACATGCATAGTTTCCACACATCATTTCAATCCAAGCTACAGTGTTATCAAGAAGTGTGCCTAGGCATGCCTATGCCTTGCGCTAAACAACAAAAGCACCTCAGACCCTTTCGACCAACGCGCATTTGATTAGGTTTGTGCCTAGGTGTGCTTTTTTGTAAGGCACTGGAGTAAAATAAAGCCCACCTGATCGAAGTTCTCTTCAATTTCTTTTATTTTTTACTTTTTTTTCATTAGATGCACCTTACTAGGAAGAAAGGGGAGAGTGCCAAGCTCTCACTTCTCAATATTTGAGTATTCAACAACAAAAATGAAACCATAAGGAAATCATACATATTGGCCAACCAAAAAAAATGCATGTTTTCTAGACAAATTGGACCACTCTTTAAAGTTTATTATCATAATTATATATCTTGAGATTATTTTATACATATATATACACACACACACACATACACACAGACACACATACAAAAACATACACATGTACAAACTGCAACTTACTTCACTCATACAAGCACTTTTTTTGTGCCTTGTACCTAAGCCAATATAAGGGTTCCAGTGCCTAGAGTCCACCTTGCACCCTTGACAACACTACCAAGCTATTTCTTATAACCAAATGATTTTTGGTGAAATTGACATATATGGTAGCCAAAAGATTCTCAAGCACAATTTGCTAAACACTAAGAAGCTTAATAAGGGAGAAAAAAGAAAGTAAACCAAGAAAACTCAATCAAGTAATTTAAATTTAAAAATAAAGAGGAAGTCCTTAGAATTTTCAGAGAACTGGACGTCAAATATCCCAACAAAGATACAATTTACAAGCAGCAAAACCGGCACAAGAAAGTGAATCAAGAATTATGCAGAAATGAATTTTCTTTCTGCCATGCCTAGAATACAAATAAGTGTGAGTTCAATGTAATGAAGGAGTATTTCTTCAAAGAGAAGTTTGTAATAAGAAATAGTTGGAGACTAGGAGCTCATTGAGATTTTAAAAATCACAAAAGTAGCAAATTTCTGAGCATCAGGTGCTAAGTATCCCATCACAGGTAAAACTGAAACAGAACAGCAAAGAAATAGTGAAAGTAGATGTACACACCTAGCAAAGATTTTTTTTTTCCTGCTTGCCAGGTAAATAATAACCATACAAATGACCATAAATTCAATGAAATTAATGGGAGTTTTTCAGAGACAAGTTCAGAAGCAAAATGTTAGAAAAATAGGAGCTAGTTAAGAATCAAATATTTACAACAATAGGAACTATCAATGTTACTCCTGCTGTTCAATCCCATAATTGCATAGTTATCAGAATAATATGCAACCAACAAACAGAATCCCATTATTTAAACAAATGATGTAGGTAAACAGGCCTTTGAAGAAATGTGTAGAGTAAGAAGCATAAAGGATCAATTAAGAAATTTGGAGAGAGAGATGAGGTTCAAATACTTCAATCTAAACTGTAAAACTTTCACCGCACTCAGATCCACTACAAATTAAAAAAAAAAAAAAAAAAACCTAATGCCAATTCATTATGTGCCACCAATAACAATTTTCAGTTTGACATATTTTACAACTGCAAATATTAGATCAACATCTCCAACAAATGATTCTGGATTTGTCAACGGTTACTATATACAGAACATAAATGCCACTTACGCAACTACAATGCAAACTCGGCATCTTTCAGCAAAAAAAAACATGGAAAAGAAACTATTTACAATCCTAATTTTTAAGCCCAAGCGGACACTAGAACTAGAACCATGTTAAAGAGATTCTTATTAAAAGGGCATGTAATTGCAACCTCCAAAAATACCATAGAGAACTTGGTTAAGCTTTGAAAGTTGCAACTAATTTCTAAAAAGTATTAAATTTGATTTATCCCAACATATACTCAGATTCAAGCACATTAATCATCACTTTTTTTTTTCAATTCACTACCACTTTCCATCCCAATCATGACGATAAAAAAAAGAGCAAAGGAATTACCATCTTCGCCCTCGTCCTCTTCCTCTTCTTCATCGCTATCGACCTGTGCTTCAAGATCAAAATATTGAGAGCCAACACGCGGAGCCTTGCTATGTTTCTTGCCACCACCATAACCCTCATCGTCATCATCTTCATCCTCATCTTCCTCATCGTCCTCCTCCGCCACGTCATCGATGAAATCGGATCTGCGCCGCTTTCTACTCGAACCGCCTCGGCCTCTCCCTACGTCTTCGTCCACGTCGTAATCCTCGTCGTCCAACAACTGTTCCTCCTCCTCCTCTTCGTCTTCGTACTCTTCCTCATCTTCCTCCTCTCTTCGTCTCGCCATCTTAGTAACTCGATCAGAGCGCTGAGGTTTCCCTTTGTTGATGAATATAAAGTTTTTTTTTTTGAGGAACGGAGAATGGAACCCTAGATATGGATGGCTAAGGCGGTAAGCTTACGATATTTTTTATTAATTAAAATTCTAACAGTTAATTTCTTTTATTTTTATTTTTCCTTTTACAAAGAACGGGGGGAAGTGAGCAAGTTGGCCAAGTTTTTCTCTCTTTCGGCTTCTTTAACATGGGCCATGTGGGTTTTAAGTGGGCCGATATCTGGGTTTGATTGAGTCTTTTTCGGCCTATTAATAAGTTTTAAGTTTGTTGAAAACTTTTTTTTCGGATCAATTAATATCTGAATTATTTTGGACTAGTCTTATCTATGGCTATCGAGCTAGGCATAATTTTTTATTCAAATAATTTGAATTACTATTAAAAATAAAAAAATTTATTTAAATTTAATTATAAAATATTAATATAAAAATATTTTAATTTATATTATTTTTTAAATAGTAATTTTGGTTTTCGAATCAAACTCGATTTGAACATGAGAAAAGAATTAAAAGAATTCCGGGTCATGCCATAGCCCATTGACACCTTTATTTTGGACTAGATTATAACATACTCATTTTTTAGGTGGATGAATAAAATGCAAGTAAAAAAATTCTTTATATTTATATCTATAGTCTATAATCTATATAGAAGCACAAATACGAAGACTTTTTAAACTAACAAAGTATCTATTATTGTTCCTTATATTACTAATTTTTATTATTACTAAAATTTATCACATTTATGGATAAAAATTCTAATTATATTGAAAATTTTGGTAAGATGAATTTATTGGATAATAAGATTTATCATATTTGTAAATAAAAATTTTAATTCTATTGAAAAACTTCGGGTAAATGGAATTTATTTGATAACCAATAAAAAGAGTTTTAAAGTTATAATTTCTTATTATTCTATCAAAACTAAAAAGAAAATTTTAAATTAATTTAATTTTAAATGTTAATGCTAAAATTTAGCAATGAATTAATTTATCTTTCAAAGTTATGACTTTTATTAACCTAAGAAAAGTAAAAATAAAAAAAAGCTAAATTAATTTAATTTTAAATGTTAATGCAAAATTATTTTGAGTAATTTGACTAACATTAAGATTTTAAGTTAGTGAAATACCATTACTACTTATAATAAAAAAATCATAAATAAAAAAAATAAATTTTATTATTACTTATAATGTCAAATATTTATATTATAAAAAACTTTCTTACTTATAAATTTTATATTTTGACTATAAAATTATTTATTATATAAATAAATAAATAAAAATTTATTAACATTTAAAATTAGATAAATATAATTTTTTTTCTTTTTACTTTTTCAAGATAATAAAAAATTATAATTTTGAAGATAAAGTAATTCAATGTAAATTCATTTAACAAAATTCTTTTAATAGAATTATAACTCTTATTTATAAATGTAATAAATTTTATTATCAAATAAATTTTGTTTAAACAAGAATCATGCTTTTATATATATTACTCGATTAACTATATATATATATATATGTATGTATATATTTATTCATATATAAATCGTACGTTTCTCTCCTCGTCAACCTTAACCTCCTCTGTCTCCACCTCCGAAGGAAGAGGACACGCATCCATTTCCATTTTCATCAGGTATTATTATAAGTATGTATGTTGCTTCGACAAAATAAAATTCATTGATTCATTCATTCAATGAAAGAAAATTCCCTTCGACAAATAATATTTATTAATATTTATTATTACTATTATTCAACACTAGCAGAGCATCATCTAATCAAAATCTAAAACCAAAATCAATCGAGCATGGCTGCGACCATCAAGCGAGCGGCCATCATCTTTGCCTTTCTTGGCGTCTTGTCTTTCGTATTCGGGGTCATTGCCGAAAACAAGAAGAGGTAATTGTATTCACTCAACATTCTCTATTCTAATTGAAGGAACGTAACTTCTTATAGAATTATCATAATTTTATAAAAACAATTAATATATTGACAATAGAGGTTTTTTTTTTTTTTAATACAACCTGCAGCTTGAACTCCAATTTCTGGAAAAGATATGGTTATGTGCAAGTATCCATCGGATCCCTAGGTGGTTCTGGGCTACCTATCGGTTGCGTTTCTGATGCTATCTACTTTCGCTAGCTGTTGGTCTCTGTTTTACCCTTACAAAGGAAAATCTGTTCCCACAGTCTGTTTTATTCCAAAGCAATTGTTTCTAAGTCTTCTTCAACATTGCCTTGTAACCACTACTCTCTCTCTCTTTTAGTCTATGATTCATTATGTAGATTCAATGGTTTCCTTAAATGTAGTGGTACTACAAGTTTGGTTCGATTGTGGCTGGTTTACAAGAGCAGCCACTCTGTTATTGTGACCAACTATCAGTGAGCACCTTCACTTAACTCGCAATGCTATCGCAATCTTACCACGGAATGCACGACTGCCAAGACTGGACTCCTCGGCGGCGGTGCGTTTGCATCCCTCGATTCAACCCTTTCTGGTTAGTTGCCCTTCTATTGCCTGATAATACCCGATGGGATCACTTTGATGAAGTTGAAAAGAGCATTAAAGCCGACCATGCTCAGGGTTCTCACAACTGCTGCTGAATACCATGTCAGAGGTGTTTCTGATGTAAGTCCATGGCTCATGTTCCAGTTCCATCAACTCTGTCCCAAACTATCTTTACCTTTTTTTTTTGGTATGCATTGTATAGACTTTTTTCATTTCAACAGTAATAATTATCTACTAGTACTTCTTCAGCAGCATATCCATGGAATGAAGATTTCTCACTGTCAATACTCATCTTTCAATTGGAGCTTTTTATAAATCCTGATTCTCTAACCTTTCTGGTTTTGAATTTGATTGGGTTTTTAACTTTTTTTTTTTTCTAAATACACAAAAAATTAACACATTATTTAGATTTATAACACAAAAAATAACTCATTATTTGGAGTTAAAATTGAATTACTATGATAAGTTACACAAAAAATATATAAGATAACATAAATGCAAAATTAATACAAACGAATCTAATTCATTATATGTACATTATCTTTTAAAAAAATAAAATAAATATCAAAATTTAATTCAATCATATTATAGTGATATCCATTATTTATATTCATATTAAAAAATAAAAATAAAAATATATAAATTTAACAGCTACCGTATAATAATTTATAATTTATAACTTCATTTAACAAAGTTTTCTTTACTATTTATTTTTTCTATTGGTTCAATGCCTAAAATTTTCTTTCATAAAATTACTTAGTGCAACGCATCTCTTATTATCATTATTATGAAATATTTCAATTTTTATTTATAATTTCTTAATACGATAATATTTTATTCAATAATATAAAAATAAAAAATGATTATGGCTTTTTTCTAAAAAAAGAATCCTTTATTATATGGCATATAACAAAAAATTAAGAGTTATTTGAATATAATATGATACATGAATATGACATAAAAAATAAATAAAATATGACATGATGTAAAAAAATAACGTGATTACCGTAACTAGAATTATCTACGGGTTAGGCTACTCACACCCAACTTGTTTGGGTTGAGCCTCGGACAAATCTTTGTCAATTTGGGCCAAATCAACTTAGCCTAAATTAATGTTTAATAATTAAAAATATTTTTATTCATATTTAATTATAAAATATATAAATATTAATATAATTTTTTTTATTTTTTATTACATATAAATAATAAATTTGAATAATATGACAAGTTTAAGTCAAAAACAAGCTTGGATAAAGAATTTAAAATTTTTCTAGTCATAGCCTGACTCATCCTATAAATACCTCTAACCACAAAGCATGAATCCATCAGCATGTTCAAATTTATATAAAATGAAAACATGACATAAATTAAGAAGTTATCTGAACAATAAAAACTAAACTTAATAATTTCGAATACAACACGAGCACAATAAAAGAACAAAAACACTATACAATACAAAAAATAATACATCATAGTAATGTATCAAAATCTATATAATATAAATTATTAACAAATTAAAATTTATATGATATAATACATGAAATAAAATTATAACACAAAAATAATATAAAATAATTAATTGTTTATTTAAATAACATATAAGAAAGAAAGACAAATATTTACCATGTGACAAACAATTACCTCTCTTAATTAAAAGTTATCCCTTCAATTGAATGGGGTACTTTTATATATTGTCAATAATTCAGCACAAATTATTTAAATTGAGATTATTTTGAATCAAATTATTAACTTTTAAAGTTAAATCATGAAAGTATTTTGATTAATTTTGAGTTTTCGTCATCTTAAGTTGGAGTTAATTTGAGATTGGATTAGACAAATTTTGATTATTGATTTTATTTTTGGATCAAGTTAGATTGAGTTTTAATTCAAATAAAATTTGTAGATTTGGCATTCGAATTATTCAAATTAAAGTTATTTTAGACTCAACTATTCACCTAAGACCACAAGTCATTTTAGATTTAATCATTTCAAATTAAAGGAAAGTAAGTTCGAAAATTTTAAGTTAATTTCAATTTAGAAGGGATGAATAAATTTGTTTATAGACTAGGTCTAGTTTTCATTTTTTCTTCCAACTGAATAGGGCCGGCCTGGCTCGGAACAATAATGATAAATTAAAATAAATTTTTAAATTAAATTTAATTATAAAATAAGTAAATTTTATTATCAAAACAGTGTCTTAATATTTTATTAAAGGATAATTTTGTTTGACGAATTGAGTAAAATTTGGATTTAACTTAAAATTTAAAATTTTGAGCCATAGCTTAACCCATAGTCATTTTTAGGGATGAATTCAAATTGTAAATTTGTTTTCATCGAGTTAGGTTAAGTTCAATTTCCAATAAATTTTCAAGTTTAATGCAACTAAACAAGCTCATGTAACAATTCAAACTTAGGATAGAAAGACAAGAAATAAAGAAGAGAAAATGTCTTTTTTCTAACAAAAACGTATGCATATCATAAATATATCTATTTAAGAGTTGGGATAGCCATTCGGTCTGTACTAAATTGAATCCAAACAAAAAAATTTTTCAATTTAAGTCAACCTATATTATTGTTCATTAATAAAAAAATATTTTTCTTTCAATTTAATTATAAAAATATAAAGTATTAACATATAGTTTTTAGTATTTTCATTTTTTTAGCTTTTATATAGATTTTCGAACCGATTCATCTAGATCTAGGTAAGAAAAAAAATTTTGAATCTTGGCCCAACTCAATCTTAGCTATAAATAAGTATACTATGCATATAACTTCTAACAATTACTCCCCAAACAAAGATGACAAAGTTGAAAAACATTGTAAGGGAAGATTTTTCTTTGTCTTTATCAAATTTGGAAAGAAAAAAAATGGAATTACTTTATAATCAAGGTAAGTTCATGGTCAGGTTTAGCTAAAGGAGGACAATATAATCATTAATTTCTCAAGTGAAGCAAATCCTTTTTATGATAAAGATTTTGCTGGGGAAAAAAATTAAGGAAAAAAAAAAGCTACTTTCTTACAAAAATTCAAGGTAAAGAGTTGAAATTTTGAAAAAAAAAAAATTTCTTTAATAAGAGCTTGGAAGTATTATCTAGTGAAAACGCCTAGAAAATAGTTTTATGCTTTTCCTGTTTGAAATAGCATTTTAAATGCAACCAAACCATTTGATATGCCAAGTAATAATCTTAAAGACTTTGTTATGCATTTTAAATGGTGTATATATACACCTCTTTTGGCTTAAAATAACATCTCTTTCTTGTTCTCAATATTAAAACAGCTTCAAGAGTTCATTCAAATAATCTTTTTCTTTGCTATCTTAGTTTTCATTTAAAATTTGTTGCTGACTTGAGTGTCGCAACATATCTTTGAACATAAACTTTGATGTTTCTTTGACTTTTGTTTACCTCTCAATTATTCTTTATAATATTCTCACCGCCTCTCGATTAAAGAGCCAACTACTTATTTTAAAAAATCATAAATATGCACAAATGTAATTTTGATTGTGTTTAATTCGTTGCAATTGTAAACATAACAAATGTATCATAAACCAATTACGATGAATAGGGACAAAAAAAAACATTTCATTACAGTAAGTGACTATTTAAATCTCATTCTTTGACATTATCGGAGCACCAAAGCTAGAAAACCTTTACCCTGAAATAGTTTCTTGCAAAAATATCAAGAACATCTATGGTAAATTCACATTAATGAACTCTTTATTGGGCAACTATTAAGTGAAAATAGTTTTTTTTCAATGATTTGTGCAGGTTAATGTAAAGAATTTAAATAACAGTTGCAACGTGATATTTTAATTATTATATTATTTTTTTGATTTTTTATCATTGATATTTATGATTAATATTTATTACAATTAATTACAGTAACATGTATTACATTTGAAATCACAATAAATATGATATGATTAAAAAATATATCTGTAATCGTAATTTAAATCCTTGAGTTTAGGGACAGCTTATGAATCGTTGATATTGATGGCTCGAAGATGCCTGTGGCTGACAAATTGCGTAATGTTGATGCTTCAATCCATGTTCTCGAATCCAAGTTCAAGGAAAAGAGTAAGAAAGACACAATTGCCTGATGTTTAATTCATGTTCTTGAATCCAAGTTCAAGAAAAGGGTTAGACAGACCTTGTTCGCCTAAGCAGAAGAAATTAGAGATTTAAATTATGATTTCATGAATGTGTAAAACATATTAATTATAATTATAATTCATAAAATATGTAACACTTTGTGATCTTAATTTATAACAAAAGAAAACAAATTATTTACAATTTGTAAGATAAATCTTTATACATATAATTCACGATCGTGAACCTAACTGTTATGAACAGCTAACCATTTACATCTAAATTACAGTAAAGATCGATGGTAAAAAAAATCGAAATCATAAAATAATGATTAACATTTAAATTTTTGGTGATACGAGCCTAACGGGCTAATATATAATTTGAAAAATTATAGTTTCAATTTCTATTTTTTTTTTAGGACCTTAAATCCATATATGTTTAGAGATGATTTGTATTTCAAGGTGCACATACAATTGGAGTTACAACTTATTTTATTTTATCTAATGCAAAATAGACTATCCAACTCCACCGTGGGAGCCTCCGGCCTGGCAATCAACCCGCGCTGTCCACACGACTACTCAAAGCTAAGTGCCCCCTCAAATGGAGATGTCAGTGTCCAAATCCTCCTCATCAAAATGTTCTTTTGATTGTTCAAATGCAACATTAGAGATGGAGCACCGCTAGTAAGCACAGCCTCAGGCCAACCCTCAAACACCGTTTTTATCAATTGAAATTAATTTAATTTAATTCGAATTAATATCTAATAATAAAAAATATTTTTATTTAAATTAATTATATAAAATATATAAATATTAATATAAAATAAAATTTTTAATTTTTTTTATTAATTATGAATTGTAAATATAGATAATATAGGAAGATTGGACAAGGTCGAATTTGAATCTAGATAAAAATTTAAAATTTTTTTAAACCATTGCTTGTCTCGACCCATAAATACTTCTAACCACCAAGCAAATACTCGAATGTTATATCAGCTCGAAAATGTATTAAATGAAATAATTACATCACGTTAATACATACTCTTTCCATTTAAATAATGTCATGTAGTGAGATTTTTGAAAAAGTTTAACTATTTATTACGCATTATAATAATTAAATAATAATATTTATTTAAATAATATATTAATAAATTTTATAATAAATAATTAATTTTTTAAAAAAATTTATTACGTGAATGACAAATGTGAGGATTTAGTTTGATTTTTAGATCTTTCTCAAAGCCGATGACAAATTCAAAATTTCATTTGGGCCTGCTTTGTAGTAGCCCACTAATTCAATTTTTACTATTGTTTTTCTCTTTTATTTTTCCCGAACCTAGACTTAAACGACAGCGTTCAGCCACTGAAGCTATCATCGTCAAGTCCTGAAGGCTGAGAAAGCTTGAAGCTTAAAGCTCAGCAAAATCCATTCGAAGATTCCACTCGCCATTTGAGCCTTGAAATCAGGGAAAAAAACAAAAGCGATGAGCCCCAAGCCTCGAGTCTTCTCGGCGCATCTTCATGCTACTCCTCCCTGCACTCTCACTCACCAGATCGGCGCTCTGATCCTCGTAACTGCCACTTTCTTCTTCACTCGTCTCTTCGACCAATCCTTCCCTCTGCCTCGCCGCAATCTCGATGACGGCCATCAATCTCCCAACGTCAACCTGTATGACATCGCCAAATCCTACGGCGCCGGACATCTACAGTGGCCCGAGCGAGGGTACGGGTCCCAACTCTCTCTCAAGATCTACGTCTACGACGAGGACGAGATCGACGGTTTGAAAGACCTTTTGTACGGAAGAGACGGCTCCGTTTCCACCAATGCTTGTCTCAGAGGCCAGTGGGGTTCTCAGGTAATAATTTTTTAAGTTTTTTTTTATTTAATTTAACGATCTTCTTTATTTTTTAGGAATAATTTCTTTAAAATTAAAATTTAATTGCTAATAAAAAAATGCAGGTTAAAATCCACAGGTTATTACTTCAATCTCGATTTCGGACGAGAAAGAAAGAGGAAGCTGATTTATTCTTTGTACCAGCCTATGTTAAATGTGTTCGAGTGTTTGGTGGTCTTAATGACAAAGAAATTAATCAAACTTATGTCAAGGTAAAAACTTCTTTTTTAATCGTTGAATATATATATATATATATATATATTATATGAGTTTGTTCATTTTTAGTAGTAAAAAAATGTTGGTTTGTTTCAGGTTTTGAGCCAAATGACGTATTTCAGGCGGTCCGGAGGGCGTGATCATATATTTGTTTTCCCAAGGTATAATTACTGGTTTTTCTGCTTTGTGGTTTGAATTTGATTAACTTTGATGCAATAATTGTTTGCTTTTTTACATGCCATTACAGTGGTGCTGGAGCTCACTTGTTTAGATCTTGGGCAACCTATATAAATCGTTCTATAATTCTTACTCCTGAGGTATAGGTCTTCACTATCAAATAAATCTTATGATTTTTGTTTATTATATGCATTTGATTTTGCTACGTGGTGATAGATATATATTGGGTAATGGTCCAATTTGGTGCCTATTAATATGCCTCCAACTGTGATTTTTTCCTTATGTGCCTGAGTTCGTTAACATTGGTTGACTATATGTTAATCTTACATTCATAGGGCATACGATGTAATGATCATTAATTAGTATGGTCCCAATTAAAGAAGCTGAGAAAATACAAAGAATATGACTAGTTCTGGGGGTCATATAACCAACTTATGGAAAATTATCGAAATCTGTTTTGTTGCAGTTTGAGCTCCTATGTTGGTTTAGTTATAAGATTTTCTTTGAAGACTCAGACACTATTAATTGTTTATATGCACCCAGAAGCTTTGACTTCATCGAATCTCACCTTGGTTAAATAGCTTGATGATTTCATTTAAGCTCTTTAAACAGGGAAAGCAGCAGAGTTTGAATCCCTGGATTCTTTGAGCTATTATCGGTAGAAAATCCTTAAGTTCTAGAACCGAGGACTTTTATTTTGAAAATAGGTATTAAATTACGTGCATGGGAAAAAAAGTTCACTTTTCTTGGCGGAAAAATTATTTTGGTCCTGTCTTAACTGCCTATATCCATTTCGTTTTGTTGAAATTCCCAGCACCGCTTGTTGACAGAAAATTATGATGTGCTGCTACTTATTTATTTGATAAATGTGGAGGACATATAGGAGATGCGGAATTGATAAATGTGCTCTAGAACAATGATTAGATATGATTTCTAAGAGACAAAAGTGGAAAGATGGAAAGAGGTTATTTGAAAAGAAAGAAGAAAATAATTTTTACTCATATTACAATAAAAAATTGGGAGGAGAGACTATGGTAGCCATGGATATTTTTCTTTAGGCACAGCGAAGGTAATCCTTTTCTTTTTCTGGCCAAATTAGAAACATTATAAAGGGGATAGAAAGAAAGTTTGAATCAAGGATTATATCATTTTCCAAATTTTCTGTATTTTTTTCTATCTTACAAATAGTATAATGTTAATAGTCATTTTACCCCCATTTAAGTTCTTCCTAATTTTGTCTCTTGGCATTTCAATTTTTCTTAACAAGTAATGCTTTCGGAAATGAGGTTCTCTTGTATTTAAGTTGGCTTTCTTAACAAAAGAATGTTGATTTTGGATTATCATTTCTTATTTGATCCCTTTGAATTCCATATTTGAAGTTGCGATGTGTATTGTGCAGGGAGATCGTACTGATAAGAAAGACACCAGTGCCTTTAATACATGGAAAGATATCATCATTCCTGGAAATGTTGATGATGGGATGACGAGAACAGGTGCTACTATTTTCCAGCCTTTGCCTCTATCAAAGAGAAAATATTTGGCAAACTATTTAGGTCGGGCACAGAACAAGGTTGGTCGTCTTAAGTTGATTGAGCTTGCAAAGCAATATGGAGATAAGGTATGTTTTCCTTCTATATAATTTTAAGTTATATACTGTTGATTTGTAATTAAAGCAATAAGATAATTATATTATCCTTTGGATCATATACTGATGATTTAGCACCGGCTTCATACAGAACCTCAAAATAACAATGTAGAACTTTAGAATTCAATTTATAGTCCTTAGTAATCTTACTTTTAATTAATTAACCAATTTATTTTCCCAGTTCTATAGTTCCTTGCTAGTCAAATTTTTATGTTTCAATGCAGCTATAAGATGCAATCTTTAACTATTATTGCTACTTTTGATGTGGTTTAATTAGTAGCTATGCTTTTAAGTTGATCATATCTATTCTTGAAAAGGATCAATCTGTATACCAGAAACCAACCCAATTAGGTGTAATGTACTTTACTGATCGAGTAAGCATCTTATCCTAGAATCAAGAAATTCTATGCTTTTAATATTTCTTTATACTGTTATTTCTTTATCTGTATTTAATATTTATGTAGCATATTAATGCCCAGTCTCACCAAGGTCTATGTTGCTTCGACTCTTCATTTTTCTGGAAGTACCCATGTCTGCCCATGTCCGACACATATGCAGACATGGGTATAGAGATATGATCTTTCAAGGACCCTTCAAATACATGAAAATCTTAGAAAATTTTAATATACCTCTGTCCCATACAGCGGAGTTTGAATAACATAGACTAACAGCTTTGTGTGTGTGTGTGTCGATGCGAGGCTAATGTCACTAAATAGCTTCTTAACACTTTCTGCATCTGGATCCATATCTGGTTGATTGATGTGAAGCATGGACTCTTGTAACTTTATTAGTCCGCTTTCTTTTACATAGTGAAAGGTTGATTTTTACTAAAATTTGCTCATTTATCTTGTGGAAAAAAATTTGTATGAACAGTTGGAATGTCCAGAATTGCAGTTCCGTGGTCCTAACAAGCTGGGAAGAGTGGAATATTTTCAGCACCTAGGCAATGCCAAATTCTGCTTCGCACCACGTGGAGAATCATCTTGGACCCTCCGCTTTTATGAGTCATTTTTTGTGGTCTCTCTTTCTCTCTCTCTCACACACACACAAACGCATGCACACAAGCATTTTGAATCCAATCAAACTATTGTAAATTGTTTTTATCTTTTCATGAACAGGAATGTGTTCCAGTTATATTATCAGATCAAGTTGAATTACCTTTTCAAAATGTAATTGACTACACTGAGATATCAATCAAATGGCCGTCCACATTAGTAGGACCTGAACTTCTGGAGTATCTAGCTTCAATACCAGGTCAGATAGTGTATTTTTGGCGTCTTATTCTACTTATTGAACTCTTAAACAGCATCAAACGACTTAATGTTGCATTTGCTTTTCAGATGAGGTCATAGAGCAGATGATAGCTCGTGGTAGGCAAGTACGATGCTTGTGGGTTTATGCTTCAGACTCCGAGCCATGTTCAACAATGCAAGGGATAATGTGGGAGCTTCAAAGGAAAGTGAGACGATTTCATCAGTCAGCTGAAACATTTTGGCTGCATAATGGATCCATTGTGAATAGGAACCTTGTTGAATTTGCAAACTGGAAACCTCCCATGCCTCTGCCCTAAAAAACTGTTCCAAAAAAATATGCCTGCATTTCGTCTTGCATAGTGCTCCTTTTCTTCAAATTTCACACTGGCTGACATATTTCTGAATAACTGTTAGCATTCACTATTTGTTTTTCCAGGTTGTAGAGCATTTATTTATTTTTTCTTCACGTTATAGTTTGAATGTTGTAAAAATGGCACGAGATTATTTTGTACACTATAATATGATGGAAATTGTTAATGATATGATATAGCTGATTTGTGAAACTTTAATTCAGGTTCTCTATTAGGCAAGTTTTGCCGATGATTCTTCCACAAGTTCACCTAATGTCAGGCCGTTCTGTTGAACCAGTTTTGACGGTGAACTTTCCACACGTTCAAATAATGTCATACGCTAAACTTGAGACGCGAGCTGCATGAGCTGAAAAATATTCATTTGAATTCACAATTGTTTAAATTTGAGAATATTTAAATTTAAATTAATTTAAAAAATAATCTGAAACTATTTAAATAAAAAATGGTTAAATTTGATAAATTAAAGTATTAAATTTAATTGATATAAATTAATTAATTTAAGTATTAAAATTAATTAAATTAAATTTAAAATTATTTAGAATAATTTAAACTCGTAATAATTTAAAGCTAAAGTGATCTAACACTCAAATGATTAAACTCTAAAAATATTTTAATTTAAATTAATTTAATCTAAAATTAAATTAATATATTTATCATATATAAATATTTTTAAAAAATAAAAAAATATTAGACACTACTATTTAAAAAAAAATCGAATACCATTGTTTTATAGTACAACAGTCGTTTACAAAATTTACAGCCACTATTTTTCCTGTTCAGGGAAAAAAGAAAAGGGGAAAAAGGGGTGTCTGTGGGTGGGATAAGCTGTAGGAGCAAATTTAATTCAGATATTCCGAAGTGTGAGGCTAAAAAATGATGATATTTTATCGGGAAGAATCTTAAAAATGCATAGATATGGCACCACGTCCACAAAAGGGCTTCGATCAAGTTGTCAACTTCGATACTTTTCTTCAAGGCTTCAACCAAAGGGAACTTCTCAAACTCTTTTTCTTTTTTTTTTTTTTTTAAATTTAATAGCTAATCTTCTTGTTATTGAATTCTAGAATCACCAAGGTTACAGACCAGGACAGCCATTTTTCTTTACTGGTTGAAGTTCTGCTCTAGAAATCTCCTTTGTTAGAAAATGGGCACGACATTGTTCTCCGGCTGCTGCACCAGCCTTTCTTGGAAATGTCATCAGCAAATAGCTCCTTCTTGCAGTTTTGCTCATTCTTCACCGGAAACTGGAATTTCGAGACCAAAAACTGTTCCGATTCCAAGAGGAAATGGGTTGGTCGATAAGGAGAAAGACGAGTCAGGGGGGATTTTGAGCAGACGATCGATTTTGGTTTCTGGGATTTCAATAGCATCATCGTCTTTATTTGGATTTCCAGGAGATGGATTGGCAGTCGTCAAACAAGGTCTTCTAGCAGGGAGGATACCAGGCTTGTCTGAGCCTGATGAACAAGGTTGGTGTAACAATTTGACTTCCTGATCAGTAGCCTTTTTAACCATATATCTTGCATGAGATTTCTCAACATATTTTCAATTCAAATCAATCTTTTATATGGCATTCAGGTTCTTGATGAAAGAATTAGAACTGGTCTTGATCTCAGCTGCTCATATTTATTAAACTAACTGTAACCTGAAATTAAGATCACTGTTTTGTCTACCAACTGCTCGAAATAAAAACTAGGAGAAGATGGGTCATTTAAATTTGTGAATAAAATCTGCAGTCCTAGCTTACATTGACTTAAGAGCTAGGATGATAGAAGCAGAGCAAGCTTCATATTCTGTATTTGTTCTTTATAGTGAAACATTATCTTCACCAGCAAACAATGTGCCCAGACAGGTTGGAGGACATACCGCAGACCAGATGACAAGTCTGGAGGGCATGGTGTTGGATGGAGCCCTATCATCCCTTATACCTTTTCAGTGCCTCAAGATTGGGACGAGGTAGTAATTCATTCTATTTAAAATTTCCCATTTTTAAGCTCTTTACTTGGGGCTTATATAGTCCCTTAATTCCTGCAACAGGTTCCTGTATCAATAGCAGATTTAGGCGGTACAGAGATTGACCTAAGGTTTGCTAGCTCAAAAGAAGGACGATTGTTTGTCATAGTTGCCCCAGTTCTGAGATTTGCTGACGGTAAGATTCCCCAAATATTTTAGTGCTTCTGTCTATACAGCTTCTATCAGGGTTAATACTTAAATCGAGCTCTAAGGTGTATACTCTGAACTATACACCTCTTAATGCTATGATATGTGGTTAAATGGAGCTCTGGCCATTTTGGTTAAGCAAGTTAAATGATTAACTTCATCACAGAAAATGCTGGCATAGTTTAGTTGACCAATACTAAATGGTCACATGTCAGATCAATATCATGTTAGCATTTAGAAAATATTTGATTTGATATGTGGCATCTTACTATTGATCAATCGTGCCACATTAGCATTTTATGTAATATAATCTGCTACAAAATACATATTTAAGTACCTGGTTATGAACTTTTTTAGATAACAAATTGTTAAAAGATGTATAATTCGAGAGCCACTATTCATGTTAATCCATTCTATAATTGCATGTAGATGATGTCACTGGATGCATGAATGATTTTTGATAGCTGGTGCCTACTTAAAACATAGAATAATTGATTGAATTTGCGTTGTGATGCATAGATCTTGGTGGCAATGCCAAAATTGAAAATATTGGACCTCCGGAAATAGTAATTAATGCATTTGGACCAGAGGTGATTGGTGAAAATGTAGAAGGCAAGGTTCTAAGCATTAACACGGCAGAGCATGATGGCAGAATGTATTACCAGTATGAATTAGAGCCACCTCATGCACTGATTACCGCAACTGCAGCTGGTAATCGCCTTTACCTATTCAGTGTAACAGGAAGTGGTATGTACTTTCGATCTTACCCTTAAGTAAAAATGTAACCCTTGATCTCTTTTTACTTAATTCACTTGAGGAGGATATTACATGTTTAAGTTCTTTTGAACGATAGCCTCCAAGAGTTTGTTCAGCATCCATACCATATGTGTTAATATCAGATTGGCGTAGAAAAATTTTGCTTAATTATAGTAATGATGATATACACATTATTTTTCCTATTTTGACAGGTCTTCAATGGAAAAGGTATTACAAGGATTTAAAGAGGATAGCTGAATCTTTTCGTGTTGTCTAGTTTGGATCTCCCTGGATTATTATGAAATCAGTAGAAATTAGAGAGCTGGATATTTTTCCTGTATGTAATTTAAAGTTACAACAAAAAGAAATCGAAGAAGAAGAGTGTGTTTGTAGAATAGTTTCTAATATGTGCAAGTTTGTTCAGGATTTTGCAGAAAGCCCTATTACTCAAACTCGATATGAGTGTCGAATATCGATATTGTGTCCAGTAAAAATGCATTCAATTTTTATTTTTTATTTTTTTGGGTATATTTGAAACATCACACCCTATTCTCATATTCGAATTGAATATGTCTTAGACATGAGTCATGATCAAACCTGAGATGTGGAATGCTTCCTATATTAAGAGAAATGAGCTTGACTTGTTTGTCCCTTTGAGCGATGCCTTAGATTGACATGTTTGCTAAATGCGGAGATGTGGAAAATGCAACAGCCTCGCTTCCCCGTTTCCTGTTTTTGGCGACTAGCTTCTGAAGTGGGTGGCTTGGTAAGCAAACTACCTTCTGCATCAGTAAAATCCCTATCAATAATAGGCTGGAATGCTGGGGAAGGAGGCCGCCTACTTCAATGGAAAGGGGCAATAGCTTTAAGGCAGTTTATATAAAGATGGCTAATTAATGTGTAATCACTTGGACATCAATGGTTTCCGGATTACCTTTAATTGGGCACTGCAGAGAAGATCTGATATTTTGATCGAATGTGTTTAGAAAAAATAAAGCCGGACGATATTTTTTAATCAGTCTATCAGCTTGCGCTCATGCAGGGTTGATAGAGGAGGACCATGTTCCTTGGATTTGAATGTGAGTGTTTAAATGAGGATTTATGTCTGGTATAAGTATATATATTTTAAGTTTTCTGTATATTTAGAGGATTATATCTTCATAACTATATCTAAATATACTTTGGACATGAAAGTCAGGCATGAATACTTTCAAAAAGATTAAGGAGCAACATAGGAGGAGGGTAAATGGCCATTTGATCTGATGGTTTTGTAGTTTGACATCAAACCACAAATCGAGCATTATGGATGCATGGCTGCTCTTGGTCGAGCAGGAAAGCCGGAAGAAGCATTGAGTTTTATAGAAAGCATGCTTTTGAACCCAAATGATGCCATTTGGGCCATCTTCCTAAGTTCTTGTCTGATTCATGGAAATGGGGACTTGTCGGAATCCATAGATCGAACAATTCTGGATGAGTAGCCTTCAAATCCCGGATATTTTACCTGTCTCTCAAATTTGAATCCATCAAAGAGACTGGGCAGATTTTTTCAAGATATTGGTTGGAATGAGACGATAGGGGATAGAAAAAGTTCCCTGTTGCAGTTCAATTTTAAGTCGGAAAACATAATACATGAGTTTCTGGTCAGAGACAGGACGCATGAAGCCAGGAAAGGAGATATATGACCATTTTGTACAGTTAAGAAAGATGTTACCTATAACAAAGGTTAACTGCTAACTACAAACAAAAATAGAGGCCATTGCTTATGCGTTTGTTTTTCTTCCAAATGCAGAGAGAAATGTTTCAGCCACAAAACAACCTATGCATAACATGCCCAGTGAAAGGTACTCAAATATCTCCAGGATGAGTTTTCAGAACATATTAAGTGCACTAAGAGATACTTATTCCTATGTTACATAGATTCAGATATGATTGTTGGATGCGGGTATCTGTTCGATATCAATATGTTTAATTTTTTAAAGTTTTTCCATGAATTTAAAGAGTTCTTGAAAGATCATATTCTAATATCCATGTTTGGAAATATGTGTTAGATGCGAATGTTTCAAAAGAAAAAAGTTGGAGTAATATAGCTTGATTCTAAATCTTGTCATAGGATCTGATAGAAGATGACATGCACCGGCCATTGCTTTCAGAAAGGAAAAATATGTGGGGTTGTTGAAATCTAGAGAAAATTACATTTTCTCCTAGCTTGCTTACTTGTTAGATTGTTACTCTTTTCGACGGAAAGGCCAAGAAAAAGAGCTAAGGGGCCTGGCTTGACGCATAGTTATAGCATTTCTCAAATGTAAATAATAAACAAGGAAGTTGCATGTTGGTCAAATCAAGGACAACCTAACCTCAACTTTGTGGATTTTTATTTTTCAATCATGCTTTAGGAATATTTAGTCAATGATTGACATTGTAATAGGATATCAAAAGCCTATATTAGTTGGATTCGGGTGAGTCTTGGATATGGTTCTATGTCTGACACGAATAAGTTTAATTTTTTAAAACTTTTTCTCTATCTTCAGATGATTTTTAAAAAATCATAACCCATACTTATATCCGAATATATTAAATATTAGTGTTAAATATGAATATTTTAAAAAATAAAGAATTGAAGCATTAGAAAAGCAAAAACTACATTAGACGATTAAATGTGGTGTGATGTGATGTTCATTGTGAGTTACTTGTGAGTTGTAACTGCTGTATCTTTATCTCTGTTGTTTTCAACTAATCTTATTACCCAAATGTGGTTTTCAATTTTTGTTCATGTTCCGACTTTAAAAGGATCAAATTTCAGTGTGATACAAAAGGCATAAATTCCATTAATTAGTATTTACTGTTAGCACAATGTTCTTCCTGTGTTGCTCTCGAATTTTCATTTTTCTTTAACTATCTATTTCCGATATATTTTTTAACATGATTACGAAGATATAACTCTCTAAAAACTCATCAAATACACCGAAAAACTTTAAAAAAAAAAAATTAAACATACCTATCTTGAATATGTGATCACTTACGCTCGAATCTTCTATTGTCATTTTCATGCGCAGGATGTAAGATGAACCGCAAAAGATACCCGTTTTGGCAAAGGGCAGCAAACGGTTGCAATGCTTTTTGGTCCAAAGGTTACATGAACATGATAACATGTGTCTTAATGAAGGATACAAAATCTGCAAAACTGAAAACTTTCGGTGATGATGAAATTGGAAATTAGAGAAGACAAAAATTTTTTGCTGGTAGAGGTTGGCAATCTTGTCTAAGTTGTTTTCCTTTTCATCCTTTCCTTCATATTTCATGTCACGTTGAATTGACGTTACTTTACTCGAATTCAAAAATAAATAGTGAATATGAATATGTTTTAATATGAATATATTTAATTTTTTTATATTTATTTATGTATTTAAAAATTTTTTTAAAAATTATATTTTTATTTAATGTTCAAATATATATTAAAATATAAATATTAAAAAATAAAAATTCGAAACAAGGTAATCACCTTCCTGTGCTTGATCAGCTTCATATTTCATATGATAGTGAATTGACATCTTTGGAAATTCTAGATCTAGAATTCAGATGCGACTTTTCTTTCTTTTTCCTGTGTAGGTTTCAGTTAAAAAAAGCAGTAGGCCATGTGCCAACTTCATATTCTTATGGAATAGCCAAATCATTTTGATTTAAACTATTTTGTTTTGAATCTTATTTTTTCTGAAATATCAGTATCTAATATATTTTTCGATATAAGTATGAGATGTGACTTGTTAAATACATAAAATTATTTTAAAAAATCGACTTATCTACATTAGATAGGAGTTCAAATAACATAGGTGAGATGTTGATCAAATTTACACGGAATTCTCTGAAATGACATTCTGGAAACTAGGCCACCATCAACTTTCAAGAAAGAAAGGTTTAACTGTCAAAGCAAGTTACTGAAAATTTTTTGCTACATCAATGGAAGAAACAAAATATTCAAAGAGACATTGGCTAGTCAAATAAAGGCAATTCAAATAAATGATTTACTTGAGAGAATATAAGCCATTGTTCCAAACTCTAATTACCATATCTATGTTTTTTGTTTTTGTTTTTTTTTTGTTTTTAATTTGATTTCTTTTAAATTTATAGCATGCAAGTTAAGAACAAGGCAAACTCAGTCTTTCACTTTACTTCAATAATCGTTATAGGAAGCCTTCTACTAAAATGTAAATCTTCTTGTTGCAATGCAGCATCAAGGAAATCAAATCATGAAAAATTTGACCTAAAAGGTGGAAGAAATGAGTCATAGAATGGCAAATAAAGAAACAAAATTCTTGATCATTCAGGTAAATATAAAAGTTCATCCAAGTTTCTTGGGACTTAGGAGAGCACCAAACATTAAAGGGATTTGTGGCTTGAAAACCCTAAAAAATTGATTTTTTTTGTTACTTTTTTACTGACACTTACTGTTCAGCTCCCATGTTGGTTAAAGTGTGAAAAACATTTTTCTAATCTGCATAGGTTTTTTTTTTAATTAATTCTCTTCAACTAAAAAGTAGAAAAGAGAAGGCAAAAGTTTAATGATTCCTACTGCTGCAACCCATTTATTATAATTATTTTCTGAAGTTGAAAATTTGCTTCTACTTGAAAAAATAATACTTAATTATTAGAAAACAAAGATCATTACCCTGCCTGCCAGCCATTTCCCAGAAGCATGCAGCTTTCATATTTAAGAGAAATAACCACATCCATCAAGTTTTTAGACTTCATTAGCCAATTAACAAAGTAACATTTATTGAATGTTTGGTATGATGCACTGTTATTAATTTTTTAAGAATCAGATTTATATCAATTAAATCTTCATGTTTGATATGTAATAAAGTATTGACTTTCGTGAGAATGTTACTTTCTTTCGAAAATTATTTTTTTACAATTCTGAGAATATGATTTTCATGAAAAAAAAAGTTCAAAAGTTCAAAAAATTAAGACAAAATTACCTTTTTCATATTTAAAAATTGGTGGCTAATTTTTTTCTACCCAATATTTTTACTAAGTAAAAAATCATGAAAATTTAATTAATTTTAAAAATATTTTAAATTACATTCTAGTTAAAATACCTATTAAATATTTAAAACTTATTTTTAATTTAACCACATATTAAAGTTGAGGTAAATATACTATATTATTTTTATTTAAAACAAATTCATTGTTATCTAAAAAATAAACCAATTAAATGAAGTGTTTGTTAATAATAAATTAATGCTTGTTAATAACAAATATAATAAAATTTGCATTTTATATGATAAGGGTAATATCAAAAACCATTGCTAGATTCCTAGTAAAATATTTAATGAACCAAATATATTAATGTAACTTTCTCAAAATTTTAATCGATACATATATCAAATGCTGTAATGTTATTTTTTCATGAATCACATTTTTAGTAATCACATTTTCAGCAATCACATTCTATTAAGATCTCGACATGAGAAAATACCAAACACCATCTAAAGGTTTATTACAAGATAAATTTTAAAAAATTAAAATGTGATTGATTTTTAATATTATTTATAAAATTAAAAATTTACTGTCAATGTACCAAATATGATCATTATCCTGATCAATTCAAACTAGCCAGTATCAACTTTCTAAAAACATGAGATTATCATTGTGGATCTTTGAAGTTTAACAACCCAAAATTTCATTTAAAATAAATGGAATCAAAGCAAAATAAAAAAACATAGCCTGCTCTGCTATGGAGCTGGAACTTTTCCAGTTATTAATTCACATAGAATTTTTTATTTTTTGGTTATATGAACATGTATATTTTAACATGTTCATATAAATGCTGATGTAGGACTCACCCTCCCAATGGTTCCAGAAAGGAAGGTATAGCAAATTAAAGCATCGAACTTACGTGATTCTATTGAATTATACCATAATCATGATTTGATTGATTTCCAACATTTTGCTTTCAAAACTTCAATAACTAATTAACAGGAGAGAACATAGTCATCAACATCATTAGGTACCAATTTTTTTCCCCCACTTCCCAACTCCAGAAACATCAAATGAATGCAACTGTTACGTCGATGGATCCGATGATTTGTGTATGCATACTGGGTTTTGTGTTTTGTGTTTTTTTTTTTTTTTTTTTGTTTCAATTATCAAATTTTAAATATAAATTAAAGATGTGTATTAAACATATGATAATCACGTTTGTTTTACTATTTTCATATTTACTAAACGATCGCAGGTCCTAAAATTCAATATGCAGTAGCCACTGCCATTTAATATTAAGCATATCAGGTTCTGATGAACTTTCTATACAAATTGCTGCTTTGAATTTCAAGTTTGAACATGGTTACATTAATGGAGACTTTAACCTGTTTCATACGGTACTAACAGATAACCAAATGAAAACATCAAAGAATTTTTTTTAATATGAAGAAGAAGCTCATTAATACATGCGTCCACAACTTAGATTCATGCTCCATGAATGAAACAAGTCGAATAATTGGGGATTGTTTTAGCCATGAATTTTTCCCACTGTCCTTATCCATTGTTAAGGGTTATAAATGCAATGGAGTTTTCGATTTCCATGTGCGGTGCCAAACATTTGCTTTAATATATGCTCCCAGAAAAGAAAATCTTGTGTATGGCAGGCAGTCTGTCCACCATTAATCTCTTCGGAAAGAGTCCTTCCTTGGAGGGTAATGCAGCCTTCACATCCTATAATACAAGTAACCAATTATAATCATTGATTTAAATGGCAACCGCAACACAACACTACGTGTCTTATTTATTTTGCAGTCCCAATCTTTTTCACCACCAATATTTACCTTAATGAACTGAAATAGTATTCTTCTTTTTTATATGTAATCATGCTAAATGCAATATAAAACTAAAAAAGTGTGCACTATCGAAATATAAATCCTGATTATAATAATACCATGATCAATTATGATGGGTCTTAATCTGATCCAGGCTTGATTCTAAGTCTTGGTCCCCCAATTGAAATTCATAGGGTCGTTTTCTTTGGTATTTTTATTGTATTTATTACCTTGTTTTCTTCTGCTCCCGTGATATTCATTAATTCATGACGATGCAATGTTTCATATTATATTTGAAAGCTGCCAAAAACGTTGACAGTTTTCTACTCACAATAAAGTTCCCAAAATCACATTTCTCAAAGAGCAGAAAAGTTAATATTTCTTCAGTTTCTAAATAGATTTCCCTTTCCGTTTTTCATTCGAGCAAAAGAATTATATTTAGGAAAGATTATGCTCTATATAATTCACATGATGTTCCAAGGGCTTGGCCTGATTAGGTTGGTACTTGGTTTGTTATCTTGTTAAAGCTAGAACCAGCTCGATCAAAGCTGGCCAATGGTTGCATGAATTTGGAGTTTAGATTAATCGATTCGTATAATCACCTTTAAGAAGTGGTATCCAACAAATCTAAAATTGAATCTCAACTCAAATTGCATTTATATACAAGTCAATGGTCACAACTGAAATCTACAATGAAGTTGGAGAGTAGACCTATTAAAAAGTTATCTTTGTAGGTTAGACTTTGAATAAGGTTTTTGCAAACAGACTTGACTTGAATTATTATTCAATAATAAATATTTTTATTTAAATTTAATAAATAGATAACTAAATGAATTTTCATATTGACTCAAACTTAATCAAATCTAAATTTAAATAAAAAATTTAAATTTAAAAATGCATCCCAACTTGATCTTGGACAAATTTACTGGAGATAAAGGAGATGTGTGGTCAAGTACATGAACCAATTACCACTTTTGCTTTCACTTTTTATGAATTCCTTTAGTATTATTGCAAAAAAAGATGAAACTTTAATCATTGAGATATATTAACACAAGGTAGGTACACGCATATAAATTTGAACAAGCAAAAGGGCAGTGTTGTGCTGGCTTAACATATTGAGATGGTTATTAGCACATCTCTTTATCACAATACTTATAATTATGATGGAAATTTCTGGTTGGGAATCTAATAATGAAACGAAATTGTAAGATTTTAAACGAACATAAAAAAATATGTACTAGAAATCACCATCATTTCTTTTTTAGTTTCATTGCACAAATAGTTATTGAAAATATTTAGAAAAGATAGCGGATTAGATATTTGTAATTTTTAAAATATTTGAATTTTAATTTAATTAATTTTTATGATATTCGAATCCGTTTATTATATGGATACTGTTATTTAAATTCAAATCTGAATTAGACAATAATATTTACTGGATATCTAAATATACTGAATATTCAATTCTTGATAAATAAAAGTTTGCATGCCAAGACTTGAATCTCTATGTAACTATAAAATTTTTTTTACATTTTGCGAATATGTAAGCATATAGTGAATTAAGATATCTATAATATCGGTCAAAGTATAATGAATTTAGATTTTTAATGCTATTTAAACCTAAACCAAAGCATATTTGAATATTGAATATTCAAAAATTTTTTATTAAAATTTTTTTCAAATTCATCTTGAATAACAACTCTAACATTCGAATTCATAATAATTGGATTTAATAATGTCAAATCAAATAATATCTACTATATATGCAGTTTTGTATCATCCGTGATCATCCTAAACATACTTTATCTTTGCCTTGAATTCTGAGAATTGCTCAAAGGTTGGGTTGGATCCTAGGGACCTGAGAAGCAAAATTTTACACCCAACGACTCTCGCTCAACTTTAGGCAGTTTGTGCTTCCTTGATGTCGAGTACCCTGCCGGCCCACTAGCCAGTGTTGGGGTCAATGTACTAGGGGTAAAGAGTGGGATCGGTCAAGAACATATCAATCAGAGTAAGGAAAGTAGATAAATAGGAAAGCGAGATTTATTACAAGACATTGATTATAACATGATTTCATCGGGACCCCCTGTATTGGACAACCCCAATGTTTCTGCAACAAATGGAAGTTGCTTCTAGCCTTTGGCACCCTATCCACCGCCCCCCTACTGAAATAAATCTCCGCCCTAATTTTGTAACTTCGTGTTTTTTTTAGTGTTAAACTGTTAAAGAATGATTAATTTTATTTGAAAATTTGTGTTAGCTTACATAAATTTTAATTTTAATTTTTTTATAAATATAATTGTGTTTTATAATTTATATCAAACTCATTTAAGTAATTTCAAGGCTTTTAATATTTGAAAATTGCTTGAATTATAGAATAATAACCAAAGAGATTACTATTAAATTCTTTGAGTTATTACATTATTAGCCTCGAGTTACTCTTTTAATTATAAAAATTCTTTCAAGAGCCTTATAGACTAAGGAGGCATGAGATCATATAAGAATTTGAACTCCGAAAAAAAAAAAAAAAAAACAATGGGCATTTATTATTTAGATCGCTAGTTCCACTCTTATAACTTCTATAAAATTTCTTATAATTTAGATATGCTACTCAACTTAAACTTAATCTTGCAAGAGGACCAAATTATATAACTACATAGTACCAACTGCAATATTTGGCAAAATTAAATGAGATTTAGAACAAGAAGTCAATAAAGAGACAACTAGTTGGAGGTGACTTCTTAGCATGTAAAAAAATTATGTTTAGGTTACTACTAGTCATGCATGTACTGATCATGGTTTTGTCTAGATCAATTATTCTTTTATGTATGGTGTGACAATTGAATGACATTAATATATTTTTAAATGGGATACGATAAAATTTAAATAATAATAGTAATATAATATTATAATTATTATTTTATAATTTTGATTATTTTTACACGGTAAATATTTATCATTGATATTTATTTTAATTAATCGTTATAATATTTATTATTTTTATAATTATAATAATATAATAAATATGATGTGATTAAAAATATATTTATAAACATTAATTTAAATCAGAACTACAATTACGAATATGTTTGATTTTGGATTTTGGAGCAAGATTCTGGAATGAGACTGATTGGTTGAAGTTTTATTGATGATCAGCATATTTCATCATCCTTTTGTATATATATATATATATATATATATACCGAAGAAATTAAACAGACCACATTGTGTTGAGTAAAAAGCTACTTCCAAATGGAGTAACCAAGTCAAGCTGTTTGCAAATGGCTTCTCTTTAGCTTACTGGTATAGAAAGTTGGCTTTCTTTTGACCAAACCAAGCCAACTAAGCTCGATCAACCCAGTTCCTGATGGCGTTCAAGGTCATTGCAATGTTATACAATGGCCAAGTTCAAGCCGTATATCAGAAACCATTTTTTTTCCCTAAACAAGGCAAACTTAATAATTTAGGTGCTCAGCTTAAAACTTGTAAGCATTTGCCTTGCCAGTGAAGCAAATTCCATTTTAAGTTTATATTTTAAATTTGATAAACTTAACATGGCGTATTTGTCAAAAATATGATTGAATTAATTAACTTCAGAATACGAATGTAAGAAAACAACCCGAACTCTGTTTAGATCTAGGTAACTCAGATTTAAGATTATATTATATACGAATATATATTCAATACAGATACATTTATTTTTTTAAGTTTTTTTAATATATTTATAAAATTATATTTTATACCAATATCTAAATATATTTCAAAGAAAATAAAAAATCTGGTAATATTTCAAAGTAAACCTATCCATGGGTTGTGAGGGTCTTGGACATGGGTTTTTTTAATTATGATTAATTCAGTTCAATTCGAATTATTATTTAACAATAAAAATATTTGTATTTAAATTTAATTATAAAAAATATAAAAATATTAATATAAAAATATTTTTTTATTTTTTATTAATATTTAAATTATAATTTTAGCTAGGTTGGGTCAAGTCCGATTCAATGTATGTAAGCTCACAAAAAGATCAATATGCACCTTGAATCGGTCGATTTACGGTTCTTGATATATATATATATATATATATATATATCTATGATAATTGCTACCTAAAAATAGTTTGAGGACATTTTCCAAAGCTGTATTTAATTCCAACCAAGAACCATTTTTACTGACATTGAGATGTCTTTCCATCTAAAAAAAATAACAAATGATGATTTTTTATCCAAAAAATTGATAAATGTCACCGAAGAGTAGATCTATTAATTTTGACTTAAATTTAAAAAATTTAATTAATTAATTTAAATTTAAATTTTATTTAATCTCATTTAATAAAAAATTCAATAACCTGACACGTATAAACTCGAATTTGAAAATGACTTAAACTAAAAAATAATCAAAATTCAAAATGATCTGAATTCGAATAGCCCAAACTCAAAATCACTTAAACTCGAAATGATCCAAACTCGAATTGACTCGATAATTAACTCAAAATGATCTAAACACAAAATGACTAAACCCAAATATTGAACTTTAATTAATCCAAAATCGATTAATCTAATTAACTCAAACTCAAAATATCCAAAAATTGAAATGAACCGACCAAACCAAATGACTTGTCCAATTAACATGTCTACTCAAGTGGAATTGATGAGAGAATTTAAGCCTCCAAAATGCATCTTTTAAATCTAAAAAAAATGAAAATTTTATTTTATCAAATAAGATAATTTCATTTTAAAATTAAAAAAATTCTCTACAAATAAATTTTGAAACTTAAAATCCCTCCGTCATGGCACTTTAATTACACTATTTATGACAATAACCAGGCTTGAATTATTGGCATTGGTGAATAATATATAGCAGGAACATGATGCTATTTATGTGCATATATGCTGAGTCGACACAACCTTTGGAATCAACCCTGAATGAAGAAAGAAAAAATCAATCGAAACAAAAGAATAATTGATTATTAGACTTAGAAATTGAGAACCAATTAAACGTCTTCCACAACTTTAATAATTAAAAAAAAAAAAAAAAGCTATGGTTGTTCAATTGCAGAACTAAAATATTCCTTTTAAAAGGGATAATGATCCAAGCTCCTCTTTGTCGCACCCTAATTTTGGTACACAAAAAATAGATAAATTAATTTATAAATTTAATTTAATTAATTTATATAATTATTTTAAATATTCATTACATTTAAATTTACGTCTTAATGTCTATGATATATTTTTTTATTTTAAATTGTGACCTCGTTTATTAAAAAAAAAAAGTACAAATCTACCGTCAACTTTAAGCATTCCCCAGTAATTGTGTATTTTGACACATTAGACCTCAATCCCTTAGTCATCGGCAATATAAATCAAGTCTTACAGTGTCCACTTTTACCTAATTTGTCACATTTTTTTTATATCGGTACTTAATAATTTTAAATATGATATGGTTATAAAATATAAAAATAATTTAACACGAAAAATAATTCAGCATAAAAAATAAAAATATTATGAAATATAAACTTACAAAAATTTATATGATATAAATTATAAATATATAATATTTTAAATATAATTATAATATAAAAATTAATATATATTAATATACGAATTATTAAATTAAATTACTGTATGCGTAAAGGTAGGGAGGCATTTAAAACCAAAAGATTGGCCGTGGGTTAAATGGCCTAGAGAGAGAGAGAGAGAGAGAGAGAGAGAGAGAGAGAGAGAGAGAGTGCTACCATCTCTTCTTTTAGTTTATGCTGGTTGCCTGGTTCAGTTAATTTCCATTTATGAAACAAACAGGTAAATCAAAAAGGCAAAGCAAAATAATTAAAAAATGGTTCTACTTATGAATTTATTAATGAATAATTTTATAGATTGTCGGTATATCTTCAGAAATTTTTAAATTCTTTATGATTGTAATTTATAATAGTATTTGATAGAGATATACATAACGTAACTAATTAAGTTTATGTTATGAGTTAAGTAAATTAATTTAATTAAAAAATATTAAAAAAATTAAATTTAAGTTATAATAATAAAATAAAATTAAGAGTATTTAAATCTTCTAACTTTGAAAAACAACTGCCCACTTTCTTTTAATCTTTTTAAAAAACCTAGAACTCATCACACCCACCATGATGGTGAAAAAAAATAAAAAAAAATTATTTTATTTAAAAAATAATATGTTAAAAAAAATAAAGAGATAATTTATTTTAAGTGAATTATTACTTTTTAATTAAAAGATACATTAAAAAAGTAATTTTTTGAGTTATTATTTTTTATATAAAAAGAGTTAAACATCATTAATTTTATTTTATATCTATAATTTTAATTTGATTTTTTAATTATTTTT
>JBBYHK010000012.1:13728488-13739179 GCA_038382065.1 Adansonia grandidieri | reverse complement strand
ATTATTTTTTTTATCTCGTGTGATCTAAGTTTAGTTACAAAAATTCAAAAAATTATTTCCTACTTACTAATTATTTATTATAACCACTATAAATTTTAAAAATTTATACTTTAGTATCAATTTGTAATTTCCAACAAAATTAAGAAAAAAAAACCCGAGAGGATAGCAAGTATCAACTTAACATTCAAGTTTTTGGGGATTGGGTTTATAGATCTTTATAGACTTACACATGTTTATAAATGTTTGTAGATTTTTGTCCGACTTGCATTTGTTTACCAAAGTAGACAAAAACGAGAATCAGCTAGTGAATTAGACATCGACGATTTCACACAACAGGTAATGAAGGAGAAGGAAAGAAAAGGGAACGCAAAAAAGGGCAAAAATCAATCAGCAGAGGACGTCACTAACACTCTCCTTTGTTTTCTCTATCCAAAGAAATTGATGTGTTTTCTTTAATTTTAAATAAAATTTTGTTGGTTCTGGATGAGCTTGGGGAGTTTTTGAGATAGGGGTTTTGCTTTAAGATTTGATTGGAGTTTTGATTTTATGCTTATTCGGATTTTTAGAGTTAGCTTCTTTGGTAAGTGTTAATTCATTTTATGCTAATTGTTATTGTTATTAATAAATTATTTTTGAAGAATTTTTGTTGCAGTATATTTGGAAATTCTTGTTTCTTTCATGTAGGGATTCATGCGAAAATCATTGCAGTGTTGCTTGTATTGTGATGAGAGTACAATTTTAGAATGCTCAGAATCAGAGCTCCTTCCTTGGCCTTGCTTTTCTTTGGTTTTGGCCTCTTGTAGTGTAGAACTGAAAGCTTTCTGCTCAGGCACAGAATTTTCCCCTTCTTATTTGTGCTCAAGGGAAGTCTGAAACTGAAAGTGGCCGAGTCGGGGATAAACTGCTCATTGCCTTGCGCTCTACGGCTGTATTTTTGCGTTTTTGTTTTGTAACTGCAGTTTATTTTGATTTAATTTATGTTGTATTAGATAGTGGTTGCAGTTTTGTGAGTGTTAGATAGTGATTCTTGAAATATGGTACCATCAGCGCCTTCTACGCATATAGGTGGAATGCAGTCTGTTCCGCCTTCTTTTCTGTGGTCGAATTCAGGGATGCTAGGCGCCCAAGGGGAGGTCTTCCTTTTCAAACTGGCTTCCCTCCATTAATGTCGCGTCGCACGCAGTTTAATAATTTGAATATGCTTGGGAATCTGCCCAATGTCTCTTCCCTTCTTAATCAGTCTTTTGGAAATGGGGGTCCAAACCATCAGCTTTCTGGTCCTGGGAGTAAGCAGCGTGGAGGAATTGACTCGGGAGCTGAATTTGATCCACTTTCAAATGTAGGTAATGGGATGGCGTTTAGTGCTGCTCCCTCATCATTGTTTGTGCCATCAAACATGGCAAACCCTGGTTTATCTGGTCAAGTTCAAAGTCAGCAATTTTCAAACCCTTCTGGTGACTCCCAACAGCTTGAGTCACAATATTTCTAGCATGGTCAACAAGCAATGCAACAGTTCTCTGCCCCTCACAACACCCAACAAACGCAGCAACAACAACATTTTCAGTTTATTGGAGGGTTGACTGGTACTGGCGGTGCTATCAAATTGGAGTCACAAGTGATAACTGATCAGCATGGCCAGCAGCAACAGCAATACCAGTTGCAATCACCGAGGAAATCTTGCTCCAGTGAAATTGGAACCAAACATATGCCATCTGCAAGAACTTTGGCACAGGTAAAAATGGAACCCCAACATTCAGATCAGTCGTTGTTTTTGCATCAACAACAACAACAACAGCAGTTACTCAACAGGTCACGGCAGCCCACACAAGCTGCTGCTGCCCAAATTAATCATTTGCATCAACAAAGACTCTTGCAGCTCCAACAACAAAACCAACAGCAACTTTTGAAAGCAATGCCTCAGCAAAGGTCTCAATTACTGCATTAGTTTCACCAGCAGAATTTGCCTTTGAGATCACCTGTGAAACCGGTGTATAAGCCTGGGATGTGTGCTCGGCGTCTGAGACATTACATGTATCAGCAACAACATAGACCTGAAGTAAGATCTTCATGGTGTGAAGATCTTTTTTCCTCACATATTCAGTAGTTTTTGAACGTAACATGCCTGTTTTTCATGTAGGACAGCAATATTCAATTTTGAAGAAAATTTGTTGCCTGAGTACTTTGCTCAAATTGCCAAAAAGAAATATTGTGTTTCTATGTATGGAAGTGGCCGCCAAACAAATGGTGTTTTCCCTCAGGTCTGTTTCTGACTAAAACTTGCCGGAATTTCCTACTTTGAACCTCATTCAATTGGTACCTTATGTAATTGAATTGGTCAATTATCTTTAGAACTTCACATCTTTATTAGATTGTTCCATCCCCATTTGTATTCATGGATGAAAGTTTTCCTCAGAGTCTTCGTGCCCTGCAGATGTCATCAGTATCTTTGTTTGTTTTTTTGTGTTTTCTTGTTTTTAGTAGCAACCTTTTAATGCAAAGGATATAAACTGTTTCAAAAATGTTATAGGATATATGGCATTGAGAAATATGCAATTACAAGCCTGGACATGGTTTTGGTATGTCCTTGTTCTTTTTGTCGCGTTTTGTTACTCTGACAATCAATCAACTAGTTTGCATTTTTTATATTAATGTGTTCAATATGTATTAGTTATTCTCTTACGGTGTCAATGAAGGAGATTGTCATCTTATTCTACCCTAAATTGGTATACACTGGTTGCTTATGGCTAATTTGTCCATCAATACTATATTTCTAACTCTCTATGTGCTTTTAGAGGTGACAGTTGAGGTTTTCCCAAGGCCTTTCAAAATCAAGTATGAAAGTGGTACTTTGGAAGAACCACTTTACTTTGATATGCCCCATGAGTATCAGCACTCATCTGGTCAAATTCTCGTGGAGTATGCAAAAACAATATGAGGAAGTGTTTTTGATCAACTTTGTGTCGGTTCATGATGGTCAGCTTCGGAGAGTTTTCTCACCAGATCTGAAGGTACCAAATTGAAGTAGTGGGAATTTTATCAACTTTGAACTTATTTGAGGCCTTTATTAGCTTGCAGCTTCTTGCTTGTTCATTCTTTTCATCAAATATGTTCTTGGGAATTTTGTACTCGGCATCATGAAGAACTCATCCCTCGAAGATTGTTGATACCTCGGGTTGTGACCAAATCATCAAATATTGTTATTTTCTTTATCGCTTGAAAATGTCCAATGTATATTCAACTTGTGTGCATAATATGCCTAAACTGTATGAAACATATAGAGTTTGGTTGATTGAATTTATATCCTATCTTGTATACCTTGTTTGTTACATCTGATGCTTCTTTTTTATCCAGTGGTATGAGGTGAAACTCTTTGTAGTAGTATATGGAGGGGTTCACGGACCCGGCTTCGGCCCAAAAAAAAATTTAAATTTTAACCTAAGCCCGAATTTAGTTTAACCCAATTTGTTCATTTAAATTTGAATTACTATTTATCTGATTAAAAATTATTTTTATATTAATATTTATGTATTTATAATTAAATTTAAATAAATAATATTATTTCGAACTGATCCAGAATAAAAATTCTTAGACTTGAGCGTGAGTCTAATGGGACTGGGCTTGCAGGGCGATGCAGATTACTCGACCTAGACTTTGTGGTGGTCAAAAATTGTTTGTCATCACTTTCACTGCTACTTTATGCTTACCCTTGCTCTCGAACCATAATTGCTATCTTAGGATATGATTATAACAGGAGACCCGTCTATTTGTACTATTTATAATCTTTTATAAGATTTTATCTCAAAGAAGTTGTCTACCACAAAATTATAGATTCGAATATGAAGTAATTTAAAACTAAAATGATTAAACTTGAAAACGATTTAATTCAAATTAATCCGGTCTAGCTAATTGACTAATTTAGTTAAACATAACACCAACTTAATAACATAATTTAATATGCTAAAAGATATATATTCTAAATGTATTCTTTTAGTTATATGATATTAATTATCTAAGAAATTTGGAATTTTGATTGCAATATTAGCACCCAATCACCAAAGATGTCTTCTTTTGCTTTAAATGTGACTAGAATTTAAATCATAATCACCTTCTAATTTAGTTGGATATAAAAAATCTGAAGTTTTAATTATGAATTTTTGTTGGATGCAAAGAATAATTAAATGCATTAATTTTTCTTTTCATAGAAAATTCCCATAATACCAACAAATGGCAACTAATGAAATTTTAAAGTCATGTACACTTTAGTTCGAGTTGTGATTCAATTTTTTTTTTTTAAATTTAAGGTTGGTTTAGTTTAACTCGTAAGTTCGTTTCACTATTTAAAAATTATTAAAAAATTATTTTATAATTAAATTTAAATAAAAATTTTTAATAGAAATATTTTTCATAATTAAATAGTGATTTAGGTTGGATTTCTTGTTACAACATTTTAATAATCAAGTTTAGATTTCATTAAAGTAGAAAAGTTTTATTTTCATTATTGAAACTTTTGATACTGATAATTTGTATAATTATTTTATATTCATGTTATTTTTTCAGGTAATATAAATTTTAATATGTTCATGTTTACCTATTATTACTAAAATTGACATGTATTTGCAATTTTCAACTCATCAAAGTAAGAAAATAATTGGAAACATATTAATTGTTCACTAATTTAAGGAAAAGAAAACCAGAAACAAAAGAAAAATCACTAGCTCATATGGTACAAGTGGGATTTATATAATCATCACAATGTCACATTACGATCGTTATTTAATGATTTTAGTATTTTTTATTGATATCCGTAATCAATATTTATTGCAATTGATCACAATAATATTCATTATATGCGAAACTATAATAAACACAATATAACTAAAAATACATACACGATCGTAATTTAAATCTTAAATACAAGAAAAGATAACAAGTCCTTTTACTCATTTGAATTATGTATAACTGGTGACAGCCTTCTGAATTTACTGCATCTGAAGATTCCAGCTACGATTTGATCAACAGCTGCCCAATAACACTGCCTCCATTTCTCATTCAACAAATAAAGAACCCCAAAAAGTCCCACGAATCCAACTACATAGCCAGCAGTCACCATTGCAAACATGAACTCCCACTGTCCACCGTGATCTTCAGCTTCAAACGATGATTCCGAAGTCGAAGAACCCTTGCTGTTGTCACTGTCACAGTCGATTCCATCAGGAGCTCCGCACAAGAACTTGTTCCCAATGTATGCCAATCCATCTCGGCTCAACGTGTCAAAGTGTGGCCCCGTCGGGATTTTCCCACTCAGATTGTTGTATGATAAGCTTAAACTCGACAGGGAATCCAACCTAGTCAATGCCGTCGGGATCTCCCCGCTTAGGTTGTTGTAACTTAGGTCGAGTGACTCCAACAGACTCATGTTTCCAATGGCGGATGGGATGTTACCAGACAAGCTGTTATGCGAGAGATTAAGGGCGTAAAGCCCTTGTAAAAGGCCTAACTCCGATGGAAGACTGCCACTTAGATTGTTGCATGAAAGATCCATGCCATTATTGTATGTTCGGACGACATTAAGCTGTTGGGACAATCCCTTGGCAACCAGATTCATTTCAACACCAACATACATTTCTGAGATGATAAAACCAAGAACATATGCATTAGTTGGTCGGTTTATGATTGTCTTCAAACCAGACAAATTTTCAGGGATAGAACCAGACAGTTGATTGTTCGAAAACCCAAGAAACTGCAGATTTGTTAATGCATTTATCTTTTGTGGGATTGATCCATTGAATGAGTTGAATTCCAACACAAGAATCCGAAGGTCTTTCAGTTCTCCAATGAATTGTGGGATCTTTCCTCCAAATTTGTTGTTTCCCATATTGAGAACCATGATTCTTTTAAACTCATGAATAACAGAAGGGAAAGGACCATCAAAACGGTTGCTGCTAACATCTAAAAATCTCAACTTTTTGGCACCTTGTAGCTTCCCTGGAACACCTCCCGTAAGGTTGTTCCGACCAAGATTTAGGTACACCAGAGATATGCAATTTCCGAAACTGGTCGGAATCGTTCCTCCCAAGTTGTTGTCAGAAAGATCAAGCAGCATAAGCACATTGTTTGCTTGACAGATTGAGGATGGGATATTACCAGAAAGTCTATTACTGGACAGTGCTAAGTATCTAATGTTTCCAAGTCCAACCTGTTCAGGAATGTAGCCACTGAAATTGTTTGCCGATAAATCCAAAGCATCAATGTTCTCAAGCTGCTCAGGGATCGATCCTTGAAGTTGATTGTTTCTTAAAATCAGTGTTGTCGGTACAAAAAATGATTTGAGCTTAATGTTATGTGGGATAAAGCCTTGGAGATTGTTAAAAGAGATGTCTAAGTAACCTAAATTGGGAAGATTGAACAGACAAGAAGGAATTGATCCTGTCAGGCTGTTGTTTGACAAACTTAGGAATTTTAGTTCGGTCAGATTCGATATGAAATCTGGGATCTTGCCTACTAAATTACATGAATCAAGGGACAAGATTTGTGGTTGAAAGTTGGGTGGAAATTGTAGTAGTTGATCAACTTTCACCGTTAGCCCACTCGATCCAAGGCCTACCATTTCCGGAGTGGAGTTCCGGAACAACAATGACAGTGAAGGGATTGTTCCATTCATCTTGTTGAAGCTAACCACAAGGTAGCTAAGATCATGAAGCTGGCCAATGCAATCCGGTAAGTTTCCGGTAAAAGAATTTGACGCTAGAGCTAGATAACGAAGCGTGGAGATGCTACAAATCGTGTTAGGTATCGATCCATGAAAAGAGTTCTGAATCAAAGACAGATATTGCAGGCTTTTTAAATTGGATATTGAAGCTGAAATCTCACCAGTCAAGTTGTTCATATCTAGTGACAATTGTTCTAACCTAGAAAGGTTCATCATGGAGGCGGGTATCTGGCCCTGAATCAAGCAATTGTATGCTATGAAATCAACCAATGAGGTGATGTTAGCAATGGAAGCTGGAATGGATCCGATAACATGAGTAGATGATATGTCGATTGATTCTAATCGAGGCCAAGGGACTCTGAACATGGATTCCAGATTGACCATAAGATCAGAGTTGTTTCCCACATGAAGTTCCTTTAGTTGAGGAAGGTAAGGGACATGGCCTTGTAAGTTCGACTTGGTGAGATCAAGGACTTCAAGAGCGGTCAGATTGGCCAACTTATTCGGAATTTCGGATTCGACAAAGTTGAATCCCATGAACAAATGAGACAGACTGGTAAGGTTGAGAAGCTGCTCAATTGGAACTTCGCCATAAATACTGCAATTGGACATGTCAAGCAACCTCAACTTCGAAAGATTTGATATAGATTTAGCCCACAGGGTTGATCGAGATGCCTCCGATAGATCAACACCAGTGAGTTTCAGTTTTCTAAGATTTTGCAGCCCCTGCATCCAATCCAAATCCGATGAAAAAAGACTGCCCCGGTTTTCGTACGTATATAAAGCACCTGAATGAATTGTCATCGTCGAAGACAAACTAGACGAAACAGATGAGTAATCCGCGATGCTAAACGAACACGAAAGGTCGAGTTCAGTAAGGGAAGTAAGGTTGGCAAACTGAGTTGTAATGGAATCATTAAACATAGCATTTGACAGATTGAGGTAAGTGAGTTCAGTGAGATTCGATAATTCCGTTGGGATCTTCGAGAGCATGAAGTTGTTGAAACTGAGGTCAAGGTAGCTGATATGAGTGAGGGAGAAAAGTGAAGAAGGGATGGTGCCAGTGAGAGCCATAGATGGGGACTCAGATGTTGAAACAGGTTGGGAATTCATGTCCAAGATAGGTCTTTCCGGCTCAGGATTTCGGAGATCGATGGCGACGACATGAAAAGAGTCCGAACAACGGATTCCATACCAGTTGCAGCAGTTCTGGCCTTTCCATGAAAACAAACGATTTGAAGGGTCTTTAACATGGGATTTGAAGCTTATCAATGCTACTCTTTCGTCTTCATGACAAGCATTTACACCAACAAGTTTGGAGAAAATAAACAGTAGGAAGAAACAAAGAGTCATGATTTGAATGATTATGGCAAGAGAGTTTTGAATGATTTTTTTGTTGATTTGTGATCTGCTAAAGGTCCAAACAATTCTTATAAATTATAGTTTTCGATTGAAAGGGGGCAACTGATGCAAAAATGGGAAAAGGCCTTTTCTGGGAAAGGAAACGCTGATCTAATCGTACTTCTAAAGCCCAGAACATGGCACAATTTCATTGGGAAGAGATAAATCTGATCAACCAGATGGCCGATAGGAAAAGTCCGACTATTATATTTAACTTGTATAATTAATGAGTTTTCACTTGATTTAATCATTCAGATTACGGCTTAAAATTTTAAAATTTTTTTACTTAAACTTATGTTAATTCAAAATATCATTTTACTATTTATTATATTATTAAAATATATTTTTTATATTAATATTTTTATATTTTAATAATTAAATATAAATAAAAATTTATTTATATTATTAAATAGTAGCATGGGTTTAGTTGAATTGAATTCATAAAAATTTTATTTAAAGTTCGATTCGCACGATCCAAACTTATCAAATAGCTTAGCCTTTAAATAAGTCTAATTTGCACGTGAATCCGAATGTAAAAAAAATGTGTAAGTTGAAAAAGTATTAAAGCTGTAATGCACAATCCGATGGCAATAAGATATCGAGTGAAAAAAATATTAACCAAAGAAAGTGATTGTTAAAATTTGAACTTAAAAAATTTAATATTACGTTAAATCGAATTATCAATTATTTTAAAAATTTAAATCGATAAAAAAATTATCGTATTATATTTAAATTCCTAATAAATTGGAAAGAGCCCAAAATTGGCTCCTGAGAGTCCCTTGATGAGCTAAGATAAAAGAATATAAGCATATTTCTTAAGTTTCATGTGAAATGTTTTCAGAATAATTAATACTTATATATAATTGCTTCCTAATTAAACAAATTTTCTTTAACGGAACATTTATTGCTGAATAATCTATATATATATATATATATATATTTGTGTGAAGCATCCTTTTCTATTCTGTTTTAATTGAGATTTCAGATTGAATAATTTGAAGTAATATATTAAATTTGATAATTTTAGATATAATATAATAAAAAAATTAAAAATATGATATGAAAAATGATAAAGAATAAAAAATAATACCAACACTACACGAATGACCTGTCTTTGGATAAAGTTTTTATAAATTCAAGTCGATTTAAATTATTATTTAATAATAATTTTTAAATTTAAATTTAATTATAAAATATATAAATATTAATATAAAAATATTTTTTAAATACTGAAACAAGTGGTTGTTGGCGGTCATGAACCTAGCTTAAGCAAGGAAACAAAAAAAAAAATTAGCAACGATCTGGTCCATGAATATCTCTAGACACAAATGCTCAAATTTATTAAAATTTATATAAATAAATAATATTTTAAATATAATTATAATATAAAAATATAGAAATTAAATAAATGTACAAATTGCTGAATCTTTGTATGATATATAGTATGTGATTCATATCTTGAGTGTGGAAATCACCATGCCATTTGTTATTCTTATTACTTAAGCAATGACTCAAACATAAAGTTTAATGCATTTAGGGACAAAGTCAAATCCCTTTAAGACAACATGTTAAAATTGGAGATGATGATGACATCATTCATTTTGATTTTCTATTCACCTGTTTCTTGATCAACTTAAACTTCTATTTTTCTTTTTTTAGTAATGTAAATGTAATTTTCAGATAATTCTTGCCTTTTTTTTTTAATATTTTCAAAAATTATTGCTCTTTCTAGGTCTCAAATTGTTATGACTTTGGACAGATGATGGTGCCTTTAAATTGTTGTTATGTCCTTTTCTTAGCTTGCCATCCTTCCACTTGAAGGAAGGGTCAAATTAATTAATGAAATTATTTTTAATAGATAATATCTAATAAATTTGAGTTAAAATTTTATCAATAACTCTTTTATTTATGATAAGTTGTTTGTATTTTTGTAAAAAAAAAAAAAAAATTCTTGAAGTTCTAATTATTTCATCGTAATTTTTTATGCTTTTTTAAGTATCCGTATTCAGTACCTATATCGATACATATTTGAATAAAGTTATGATGATATAATTTTCTAAATATATAAAAAATTAAAAAAAATTGAATATATCCTTATTATGCAAACACTCGTATTCGATACTTATTTGTATCCGAGTAACATAGATTTCATTAAAAAAAGTTCCAATGATTTTTTTAATTGAATTTTAATATTATGAAAATGCAATGCAGCCAACAATAAGGATTAACCACAGTATCACCTTACAGTTTATGCAACAAATTCTATATACCCGTTTGAACAAGGAAAAATTTAAAGTCAAGTTGAATGGTATTTTCCAATTATATTATTCGAATTCGGATGTATCATATATAGATATATATCTAATATTTGTATCTGACATATCTTAAAATTTTTTAAAAATTATTTTATATATTTAAAATTTTTTTGAAATATTATATCTGTATATTTTTAACGTATAAATATTAAATATTACTTAAAAAAATAAAAAATCAAGCAAAAAAACTTTCCTCCTCCTACAAGTTGACAGATGAGAGTCATTTTCTTAAATTGAAAGTAAAAAAAAGCGTCACATTAGTAAAA
>JBBYHK010000012.1:13593573-13627740 GCA_038382065.1 Adansonia grandidieri | reverse complement strand
CAAGTAATTTAGATTTTCCTTATATATATATATATATAAATCCACAGATGATTTGTCCAGGGAAGTAGCACATTTGGTGACACATTCTCCCTTTGTCCTACATTCTAGAGGGATAATGGAATCTGGATTATATTGTCTCAAAGAGTAAGGAATTACCAGACACTGATACGTTTCTAGAGTTGTTATATTGTCCAACCTTTTTCATACACATTGAATGGACATAACCAGAGTTTGAATTCACAATGAACTTTTGTAAACGTGAATCTTTCATGAAAGGGCTGTAATTTTTTCATTTTTTTGGTTAGGAGGCAGAGTCTAAGACAAGAAAACAGTTATAAATACTAAGATTTGAATTTAAACTATTAAATTATCATCTCTTAAAAAATTAAACTATATCTGGGGTTATTAGCCCTTTCTATGCGGTCAATTACATTCTTAATATTAGAAACTTGAAAGAAAAAAGGAATAGAAATAATATATATTGTAAGCATGAAAAAATATAAAATAAGAAGAATTATTAATTTCTACCCCCAGTTCTTCACATTCTTCAGCACTTTGTTGGAGCAACTTAACATATGCATCAACCTTCTTTGAGACTTCTTCCTCCATGGCACGAACGCTTGTTCCAAAAAATTCTGGACATGCTTTACTTTGGTAACCCACTGTACCAACCCATACAAGACAAGGGAACCGAAAACGACAGCAGTTAGTTGAAATGCCACTTTCTTTATATATATATATATATATATATATATATTGTATTTATGTAATTTCATCGAGCAACTAAATTAAAAAAAAAAAGTAAAAATAGATGAACAAAAAAAAAATGCAGGTGATCACGATTGCTAGACCACTTCGCAATAGAAACAATGGTGATGCATTCTTGAATGTACTTGACCTAGTTAAACTTGTTGATTCTTGATTGTTAGTTATCATAACAAATATGGGGGGAATTTTTCTTATAAACAATACAAGAAATTTGAGTATTTGTAGCAATTTATTAATTGAGACATCATTTTTATTCTAATTGAGAATCAATTTTTATTAGTTAGAGATTACTAGTGTAATTATATGTATGGGATGAATTTGTAGATGGGTGGAAGAGTTCAATAAAACACCAATTTAACAGGATAAAAAATATTCCATATGATTAGACACTAAGAATGATAGGAAATTGAACGACCTACATCGACTCTAGCCGCTAGAGCTAAAGCGACCGTTGTGTAGTTACATCTGGTGTGAGGGGCTAAATCTGATGATTTTCAGTGTTGGTATAACACCATGAAGGATAGTTTGACCTTTTCTGGAGCTGAACTAATGGCAGGCGTAATCAGACTTCTCTCATCCAGCTTCTCTTCTCTTCCCTTTAGTATTTTCTCTCTAATTTCTTTTTGAAAAATAATTTAACCGTAAAAGACATCTAAAGTCAGTAAAAAATATATCTCACTCCCTTATATTAACTTTTAGTCTATTAATATGCTATTTTTTCAAGTTTAAAATCAAAATTATACATATAAAAAAAGTTTGAAACCCTATTTACTAATCACAATAAATTATAAATAGGAAGTTTATCTAATTCTAAATCATTTCACCATTAGATCCAAATCCAAATTTAGATATCAAAACCATCATTAAAAGACAATATAAACCAATATAAAGAGGAAAAACAAATGGAACATCATTAACGCTATATGAAAAAGAAAATAAGATGAAAGAGGGTACTTACTAGGGTGAGTGATTCTGTGTAAAACTCCAAGCATACGAAGCCTATCACCACCACGAAGAATGTCACCTCGTACTCGTATATTATTGATGGCAATTCTAAGCTCACGTTCATTATGATCCTTCGTTGCATCAAATGCAAGAACAACATTGGATGGTGAATGAGTAGTAACGATCTCCATTATAGCCAACTACTACTAACTGACGCAGTGTTTTTATTTAAATTCCTGTAAATTTTCTTTGAGTTTCCTATGGTATTTTGTACGCTCTTTTGAAGATGGAAAATCTTGATGGGTTTGTTTATAACAAAAACATACATGAAACAACATGACCTGAAGATGGAGATGTGTTATCCAATGATTTTGTATAGTTTTAATTTTGTTTTTGAAGAGTTTAATTTCTTTTTTTTTTTTTTTTTTTGGGATTAAGAATGATTCTCGAGGATATCAGAGAGATATACTTTGGATATTCTACCTTTATACCTGAAATTGGAAGGAAATATGGCCGTCCATAACAAAGACAATGAGAATATTTCAGGGTATAAGTTGAAGACCCAATCTTTATTTCTTTGTTTGTTGATTTGATTCCTTAACACTTCATAGATTAATGCTGTAATCATACGTCAGGTAGACTTAGGCAATTGCTTGGATGCGTTTTAGTCGATTCATTTTAGGTTTATATTATATATACATATATTAAATTGTGCGTGTAAAATATAGTGCGCAATTAATAATAATATATATTTGTAATAATTTCTTAAATTGTAAAGAAATTAATTATATTTTAATTTAATTATAAACTTATTAATTTATTTATAATATAATATATACTTAATAAAAATATATACACACCTTGCACGTGTAGAATATAATATGTAATTATTAATAATATACTCGTCTTTTGCAAGTGTAATATATAATATGCAATTAATAACGATATACAAGTTCAATAATTACTTAGATTATAAAGAAATTAATTATATTTTAATTTACTTATAAAATTATTAGTTAAAAATAAAATAATTATTCAATAAATAAAAATTAATTATATTTTAATTTAATTAAAAATTTATTCATTTGTGCAGAACATATGCTGCATGTAAAGAATCTAATATGTTATTAATAATAATATAAACGTTTGTTGCACATGTAAAATATGATATGTAATTAATAACAATATACAAGAATGTTATACGTGCAGAATATAATATGTAATTAATAATAAAATACACGGGGTTACAAGTGCAAAATATAATGTGTAATTAATAACAACGTACATGTGCAATAATAACATAAGTTATAACAAAATTAATTATATTTTAATTTAATTAAAAAATTATTAATTAAGGATAAAATAATAATTCAATAAATAAAAATTAATTATATTTTAATTTAAGTAGAAAACTATTACTTAAGGATCAAATAGTAATTCAAGAAATTATGAAGCTTATAAATGTAGTTTACTATTTTCAGTTTTTGAGTTGGTACTTATATATATATATATTTATATTTATAGATATATAATTTCAATATCTTTATAAGTACAATATATAATTGATTTTTTTGTGATAAAATTATTATTTCTTCTTACATATTTACATATTAAGTGTTAAATTTTCAATAAAATAAGTTAAAGCGATATTAAAATAAAATTGATAATTAAATTTTTAGAGTTAAAAATTAAAATATTTTGTTTTATAAAAATTACTTAATTAATATTAAATTGATGTTATTACAAGTTAATAATCAGATCAACTTTTAATTTAAATCATTTCAAGTTTAAGCCAGTTTTAGTTCAATTTTTTTTGTCAAATTAAATTTGGATAGTCCAAATTCAAAATTTTTAGTATTTTTTTATTCGGGTTAATTTAAAAATTAGGTCTATAGAAAACTTGAAGATATCCTTTATTGCATTATATATATAAATTAATTATTCGATTCTAATAATTTATCTATGAAATTGTAAACTCATTGGAATCATATTTTAACATTATATTACAGATAGCTATATATTTATCACATGGATACAACTAATTATATATTGCTAGTCTATGTTCACTAACTTTGCGAATGGAATAATAAATAAGTTTATTATTTAAATGAAGTTTAGAACAAAAGTTATATAAAAACGGTTGTATGCAAGCATGGTTGAGAATGTTATTCCAAAAACTTCATCAAGAGATCGTATACATATATAAATATATATATATATATATGTATATATATAAACAATGTTATGTAGAACATGAACCGAATAAATTATAGGATGATTTGTCAATGTCATTGAACATAAAACACTTAGATTGATTTACTTCTCGGGTACTTGATAGAAATCGGGATTCATTTTTTCAGGTCTCTTCTATTATGTTGCAATCGACAACACCATTAACAGCAACATAGCGAACCAGAGGATGCTGCGATTCTCTTTCAAGATAATAGAATTGTAAGGGGACACAAAAAAATGAAAAACAAAGAAAAACAGATTGACAAACAAAAAATGTTTCGGACAGTTTTAATACAAAATTCAGACCAATCAAAAACTGTTCGAACATTCACAAATCAACCAACATAACTATTAAGACATGTAACTGATCGAATAAGATATGTCTTAATCAAAGTACTTGTTGGGTTAGGTTTAAAAAATTATTAATTTCAGGAGTCAAAGATATAAAACCCACAATATATTTATCCCAAGCTTTGCTTGATACGAGCCGTGTGATCGAACTAAGCTTGTGTAATTCCCCACTTTCTGTAAACCTTGGGTGTCCTTTGAAAACCAACCTTACTTTAAAACCTTAGCCTATAAATAACACATGAATAAGCTTACGTGTTTCCAATATGAGATTCCACACCAAGAATAAACACCGACTCTTACTTTCAAGTGGACATTTTTAGATCAATATTTTATTCAATATTGATATCAATTGCATAACATAATTATGCACTTTATATTTACTTATGATAATTTACATATTTATATGCGTATTTCATATTTAAATACATTCTTTTAGTCGATTGATATCCAACGGAGAACAAATAAAAATTATTAAATAATATAAAATCATTAAGAAAATACAAAAAAAAGGCATAAATATAAAATTTTAGAATATGTAAATCCATATTTTATTTAAAAAAATTAAAATATTCTTTCTAATACATTAATTTTATAGTGCACTTTTTGTATTATTTTGCCAATTCATCAGTCAAGTTGGTGCTCGGTTAATTTGGGATCGAACTACTTATGATTACTTTTCGGTTAATGTCATCCAATACAATTTTAAATACTTTTTATACATTTAATTTTCATAATTTACGAATTGATTCTACTCATGTGAATACTAGTGATATGTGTATTAAAAAAATCATGAACAAAAAAATAGTAACAGATCCAATATTTAATTTTTTAAAATTTATATAAATATAAATATTTTAGATATGATTAAAATATAATAAAATATTATTATTGAAACACAAACCTATTTTTAAGGCTAAAATATCCTATTACTCCTTCAATAAAATTTACGAAACATAATCAATTTAAACTCAGGAAAGATTGTTGACTTGGCAAAAAAGATGTCTAGCTGAGGTGAAAGGCCTAGATGTTGAATATAAAGTCAAACGGCACAGTCATTGGAATGGAACCATATAGACTTTGCTTGACATTATCATGTCACAATTCTCAACTTGAAACCTTCTCTCTTCATATTTAAACTGTTAGTGAACTAATTATTTTTCAGAGAGAAACATCAGAGGGGAAATCTTGTGGATGTTTATTGATAGTATCTCTGAGTTGTTTCTCTTGTTCACGAAGGTTAGATGGTTGAAGATCGTAAACATCCGCGAACAACTCCCTAAGTGGAGGTTTCTTCATTGACTCCGCATCTTGAATGGCTTGCAATAGCTGCACTGAAAAGTGGCTCAAATTAATTACATAGACCATATTCTTCTGTATATGTGTGTGTATATATATATATATATATATAATACTTGCCTGCTTCTTTATATTACTTCGGAGTTCAGCTTCATCTCTTTCACTCCACCAACCATTGATTTCAACCCATTTTCTAAATCTATTTACAGGGTTTCTATCCATTTTCCAGTGTTCGATTTCATCAAGAGGACGATACTTGGTCGAATCATCAGATGTGGAATGGTGTCCCACTCTATATGCAAGAGTCTGCATTTATTAAAATCGAAAGATTAACATTACTTGTTTTATTAATTTATCCAACATTCATTTAATCGGGACCAAGGAATGGTGTCACTTCTTAGTTTCCATAGGTAGTTTCGTGTTTGCCAAGTTTAATTTCTTACCAATAAAATCTAAAACATATTGGCATTAAATGAAAATTTAGAACATGGTGTTGGCAGTAAACAACGTAGTAGAACTTCATATTTGTGATGACCTACTTCGGACGTCTCTCCAACAACGTTTACATCAAAGATATTATCCTTTTTAAGACACTTAAGGGTCCTGCAAGGCATTGTAGATGTACCTCTTTTGGTTTGAATCAATGACCTCTCTTGTTTTTTGCCTACTCAATGTTAAAGAAGAAGACCTTGGTTCAAACCGAAAGAGATGTACCTAGAGGTGTCAAAGGCTTACAAGACCCGTGGATGGACAATACCCTTGATGTAAATGTACACTAAGTGATGACGAATTCCTGATATGTAAGGTGATATAGGAAAAACGTCCTGGAACGCAGTCATCACAATATTCCATAACACATTTTATATTTTGGCGTTTGGAAGGGAATACCAGATGTGATCTTACCTCAACTAGGACAGGTCCTTGCTCACTAATAGCCATGTTACGAGCAGCCCGTACTGCACTATAAACAGCAAGTGCATCAGTCCCATCCACCCGGATGCTTGGGATTCCATAAGCTTGGCCCTTAACAACTATACCGTCGCCTGCCAAACATCTCTCATTCCGTTAAGCCTCCGGAAGTTACAGAAATAAGGAAATATTAGGAGAGTCTGTTAATAACCATTGATGAAATCATACTTCGAAATTGTTCTGATACTGGCGTACTTATTGCCCAGCCATTGTTGCGACAAATAAAAATAACTGGGGCTTCCATAACTGCTGCAAAGTTCAAACCGGCATGAAAATCTCCCTGAAAAGTAAAAAAGAGCAGTTAATAATTAATCAGAATTTGAGAAAATGAACAGGCTCTGGCTCATGATCCAGAAATGAAAAGGATCAAGAGATTATTTTTTGAGAAATCACCTCACTTGTACCGCCATCCCCAATAAGCGCGATAGCACATGCATCTTTTTTGTCCATCTTAAGAGAATAGGCCATGCCTGCTGCTTGAGGAAGCTGAGTTCTGTCAAGCATAAATACACAGAAAGAAAACATTCAGACTTGAAAACCAATGGCTGAAATTTGGTTATAATCAATTCATAAGTGCATTGCTCCTCCTCGTAATTTTTTAATTATTCATTTATAACACTCTATCTGACGTATATTTAAAAAAATTAAAAATATTTATATCATATATATATTTACGTCCAAATCCGAGCAATGCAAATTCATTCAAAAGTAAGATATCTTACGCAATAGGGGATGAAACAGTGGCGAAGTTGTGCTTGCTTGACCCATAATGAACCGGCATCTGCCTACCTTTCCCACCATCAGCCATGTTTCCAAAACATTGATTGGCGAATTCTTGCAGGGTGAAACCTCGCCACAATAGAACTCCTTGTTCACGGTACTGATTCATTCACAGTATCAGAATATGATCAACCAAAAACAACCATTAAATGCGCATTTTTTTTCAATTTCTGATTATATCCAATTTTTTACCTGGGGCAAGATAATATCATCTTCGCTAAGTGCAGCAGCAGATGATATGTTAACCGCTTCTTCGCCGAATGACGTCATGTAGAACGATATTCTCCCTTGCCTTTGTGCTTCATAGAAGTAAGTATCCATCATTTGCAGACTAACCATGTCACTGTACATTTTCACTGCCAACTCTTTGTTCACCTATCCATCCACGTCAGTTTATTTTGTAAATCCGTGTGTTGTGTCAAACGTTAAGCCATGTTTTTTTTCTTTCATATTAAACATGTAAATACAAATGTAATATAAATTTTATAATCATTGTATGGGTGTTGCGTCACGTGTTGTGTTGTGTGCCTTTTTTTATGTCAGACATAAAATTAAATACAATAAAAATATTAATTTTATTACAATCTTAAACATAAATATAAAAAAATATTTTTAATTATTTATCATATTTAAATATATTATAATATATTTATCATATTATTTTTATATTTACTAAACATATCATGTCAATACAATATTTTTATATTATATCCATAATTATTAAATTTATCGGGCGGCATAAAGATCTCTTCTACTTTCGAAGCATATCGAACTTCAACATTATTAAAAAAGCTCAGAATTTTTATTTTATTATTATTATTATTATTATTTTTAAAAAGTATGGATACCTTTTCAAAATCAGCATCTCTAATTAGCTCTCCATCATCACCAAGAACTCGATAGCAGGGTGTTCTTTTATCAGAAGAACCTGAAATGAATTTCATTTCTGTAGTATATCTAACTTTTCCTCCTGGAAAATCTAATTCCTGCCAAAGTAAAATAAATAAATAAATAAATAAAAGTAAATGTAATTAAAAATTCAAAGTACTCAAAACGTTTATTTACCATCACTAGAATTGCTATATCTACTATTTGTTTACAGAACCCCTTTTTTTTTTCATTTCATATCAATCTTACAAATTTGGTTGACGTCATTTCAGTTAAATCAGGTTAAGAATTGACGTTTTTTTAATTGAAATGATATTAAATTGAATGTGGTCAAAGGCCTTATCAAATTATTATTAATTGATAAGAAGGAATTCAAGCAAGATCGGATTTTAGTTAATACCAAATTTTTAATAAAAATTAAAATGTAGAAAAAGATATTGACCTAATTGATGGGATGTGTAAAGCATAACCCATTGGTTGGTGCTAGAAGTGGGCGAGGGGCGGCTACCCTGCCCGGTTGGATAGAGCCAGCCCTATCAGATTCGATCTCAAATTTTAATATTTTTAATTTAGAAATATTCGATTTAATTTAATATAATAATTTTAAATTAAATTAATATATTTAATTTAAAATATATAAATATTAAAATATATATTTAATATAATAAATAATAATTTAAATTTAAATAAATATATTAAATATAAATTTAAATTTAAAATTAAAAAAATTTAGATTATAATCCGATTCTAATTATGCCTAAATTTAATTGGTAGTTGAGAAGAAGTATTTTCTTACATAATTCATAATTAATTGTAATTGACTTCAAGTGATATGCTAATGCTACCAATCGCAAAGAATGAAGGGTACACCTACTTTGCACGTGTGGGAAATAAAATTATGAAAAAAAAATTAAATAATTATATCTATTGATTTTTTTAAATATTATAAATAAATAAAATATTTTTAAAAAAATTAAATTAATAATATAACCTTATTGATAGACGTTGATTTATTTTATAATTTTGTAATTTGATTTTTAAATTAATTCTCTAATTAAATTAGTAAGAGCTGATTTGAAAGTCAACTCAAGATACAACAACAGCAAAAATAATAATAAAGATTATATCGATTAAAAAAGTTCGCTGCCAAATTACATAACAATAAGAGATGAAACTGGAAATTCACTCGTAAAATTGAAAAAAAATTATCTCCATGGCGCTAACGTGTCTCTGTGTGTGTGTGCATATATATATATATATGTATAAGAACTATTTTTTTAATCGAAACGATTTAGGATCTCTAAGAATGTAAACAAGAAACAAAAAAATTTTTTTTTTTTTTTTTCAGCAGGAGTTGCCGGACGGATGGAGATCCTCGGCGGCATACGGCGGTTATAACCGACGAAACACTGGGGTCTCGATTTGAAGAGTCAGAAAGGAGAGAGGCGGGGCGTTGGAGAGAGAGAGAGAGAGAAAAAGTGAAAGAGAGATAATGAAGAGAAAAAGATGCTTTAATAGTTAGGAATTTAATTCCTTTTTTTTTTTTTATAGTTCTAGCAAAACTCGGTCGTTTCCCTAATGGAAAAAAAAATTGGGAAAAAAGGGAAAAAGAGTTCAGTGGACCGGATTTTGCCACATGGTTTTACTGAGCCCCTCAAACGAAAGTATAAGACTCGATTGCTTTGAGGTTTATTTCTGTTAATCCATTTTCATTTTTTTTATTTATATGTATTTTTTAAATTTTAAAAGTGGCCTTGTAAAAATACTAAAGATGATAAAATGAATATTTTTTATGTATGGGTAAATTGACGTAATTTTAAATAAAATAAAAAAAATAAAATAAAATATTTTTTAAAATTTAAATTCTAACATTTGTAATTTTTTTTTTATCTTTGCATTATAATCGTTTTTGTTTTAATTTGATGCCACGTTCCAAGTTTTAATTAGACACAAAAGTCCCGTCCTTTTATATTTAATAATATTAGAATCAGATATTGAATTAAATTCTGAATATTCAATTAAATACTTTTAAGATACAGGGATCACATTAAAAGATTTAATAAACTTAAGAGGTACAGAGGATTATCCTTTACGATTTGAAATAAGTATATTGTAACGCTGTTATTTGGCTTGATGCTAGATTGCTACTTGCTTATCCTATTCAAAGAATTTGATTTAAAATTTCCTCATTGATTCTCCAACACAAAGAAAAAGAGATTGTTACTATATATTATTTATATTTATACTATAAATAAAATCTCTGACCTAATAACATAAAATTGAATAATATTAATTTAATTGAAAATTGAAAAAAAAAAGTAAACTATTATAAAAATTTAAAATTAAAGATATATGCATGTCTGTTTAATTAAAAAAAAAAGTATTATCAACTTAAAAAATAAACTACCCATTTTTTTTTTACATTTTTTTAAAAGTAATTTTTACTTAATTTGTTTCATGCACCCGAGTGTGTCATAATCTGGTAACATATATCTCACCTTTTTAAGTAACGTTAAAAATTTAACAAAAGGAATGAAACAGCAAACAATCCTCTACTTTTACTAATGGATTAATTAATTATCAAAGTGAAACGTAAGTAAATTACCTGACCATCTTCTTCATCTTCATCATCGTCATCATCACGTCGAGAATCGACTTGTTTTCCAGCTAACGAGGATTTGAAACGCTCAACCAAGAAAAGGGAAGATATATTAATGCATGGCCATGAACGTGGGATTAAAGTCGAAGAATCTGCAGCTTTGAAGGGATATCTCCAAGAAAAACCTTGCTTGATGTTAGCACTAGCAGCTTTGCCTCTTAAATCCACCTTTGAAAATGCCCTGATGTGATGAACTATGGCACTTGATCTGCTAACCCAAATCGCCATGCTAATCTAAAACCAAGTTTTTTATTTTATTTTCTTTTATGTTGTTGAACTGAAATTCTGGGCAACTATTAAAGAAAAAATGTTGCTTAGAAAAATAGATAAATCGACGTTGAAAGAAAAATGAAGAAGATAATGAGAAATTGGTGAAAGGAAAATTTGTGTTCACTAAAAGAGAAGTTGGGATTAGGGAATTTTTTTGTCTCACACGGTCCGTCCTTTGGGTTGGGAAGCTATATATGCATGACCCTGTTGCCTGGTGTGACAGCCGGTCAGCCCCCATTAATCTTTCCAATGAGATCATGTTTAAATTGTTATATATATATATATATATGTATTATAACATGTGGTTGGACTAGTATCATAAATCAAAAAACATTAATTAAGTTAATAATATTATATACAAACTAAGCTAAATTATAATTATAATATAAAATAAAATTAAAAATATTTTAATGTTTTAATTTAAAAAAATTAATTACTTATTAAAAATAATTATTTACTTAAATATTACTTTTTTATTTTTTTAATTTTAATTTTTCACCCGAAAGTGGATGTGATAAATTTTAATTAATTTAAGCATATAATTTGATTAAAACATTTAATACATATATTATATTCATATATAATTAATAATATATGTTATGTTTATATTTATATGACTGACAAAAAATTACAAAGTACAACATTCTTATAAAATTTTTAAGGGTACTTCATCCTTAACTATGTCAATCAAGAACTTAATTTTTTAGTGTCTTTTTTACCTAACTTTTTTTTGCTTAAAAAAAAATCAGGCTAAACAGACACACAATATTAAAGTTTATATATATATATATATATATATATGAGTCTATAAGATTTTATATGTATATATAGCGTAAGATTTTAATCCTAGCTAAAGCCATAAAGAGTTTTCCTTGTTTGGAATTAACTCGAAATTAATTAGTGAGTTAGGCAATGCAGTTTTTTTTTTTTTTATAGAGAACGTTACCTAATTTAACTTTCTTACGTTATTGTTTAATTGGTTACTCTCGAACCCATATTTGGGTTATCTGATAGGGTTAATTTCTAATAAGAGATAATCGAAGTCTAAAGTCCATCAAACCTTCAATCCTCTTGAATCCTCCCTTTAACTAACTTGTAGATGTCTAATTATCTTCATTTTTTTTCCAAATTAAGACGAAACTCTTATCTTCAAATTCTCTTATGCATACAGTATAAACAAATTTACTTCATTAGCTAAACAAAATAGTTCGAGCTTATGTGTTTGGAGCAACTTTATATAAAGATGATACATTTTACTTTATCAAAATTTAAATTTGATTAGATTTAATGAATATAATTTACTTTTATGTATAAAATACGATAGAAAAGCATAGATGAAATATTTATGACCATTGTAGATAGAGGGATATACGGGTTAGATTATAATCCGAAAATTTTTAAAATTTTTTTTATCTAAACTTGAATTGGGTTTAGCCCAAAAACTCAAATTACTAAAAATTTTGTCTAAGGTCCACCCCAAACGTACCAATCAAGTAACCTGACTCATAGATAAATCTAATTCTAACTATAAAGCTATCTGTGATTGATATATATTAGGACCTATTAATTTTTATATGGGAAATGAGTCAAATGGATTTGTTTATATAGATATGGATTTTTTTTTTAATGAGTGTTAAAACTCAAATTTAAGAATTTCACCCAAAATTTACCTCACCTTTACCACTCTTTTACAAATTTTAAGTTGTGTTATAGCTTCCATAATCAGTTTCTATTCCAACCAAAGAGAAAGAAGAGAAATAATTGAATCTGACAGCCATAACAAAGTGAATATTGATATGCCTAAGATATTTTGGTTTTTAGAAATACAAAAGAGATCGAACCTGAAAATAAGAGTTGAAATTTAAATTAAAAAATATGAATTAACTAAGTTAAATTCAATTGAAAATATTTAGGATTAGTTTAGTGGAATGACATGTATTGGTCATAGATTTTAGGTATTAGAGGAAAGTCGAATCATTTTTTATGGAAATCAAATGAATCAAAATAATTCTCAATTTCTAAAATTTACCCCCCACCCTTTTTTATCTATTTAGATTACAATTTAGGATGAGAAAAACAAAGTGCGATCTGAGTTAAACCCTCTGTGCGGGCCAAAAGAATTACACCCAATTTCCTTTTCCATTTTTAGATAACACATGCTTTAAACAACTTAATGATTTTACTTCTTTCGTCTATTTGTTTACTATAGATATAATTATTTAAATATGATATATATATAAAATTATTAAAATATAATATGATATAAATATATAATTTAAAATTTATATAATATGAATTATAAATATATTAAAATTAATATAAATATAAAATATTTTAAATAAAATTATAATATAATAAAATATTTAATTATTAAATCTATTGAATGCGAAAATGTGATAAGCCCGACAGCTTAGATTAGCTAATGCTGTTTAGGTAGATCTTGTCTCCGAATTGGCCGACCTTTCCCCTCAATTCGACGGCTGCGGGCTATGGGTGTATCATAGCCGTTTAGGCCGTGTTGGCAGCCGACCTAATTGCTCTGTGAGGCGGACGATTAAACCAACTACTAAAAGAATTAAAGAGCTCAATGTGCTAAGTTGATTTTCACAATATATTGAAGTTTATTGAAAATTAAAATTTTAAATTTATTTGTTAAATATTCTCTTAATTAAGTGTTTTTATGATAGGCAGTAATATTATTTATTATTGACTATTTATATTTAATTTTATCTATGATCAAATTGGGATAAGATCTTAAAATATTAAATTTTTTTGTTCAATTTTGAGTTAATTTGAAAGCTTATTTCATTATTTATTATATTTTTAAATATTATTATATTAATATTTATATATTTTATAAAAAATTTTAAATAAAAATATTATTATTATTATTATTATTATTAATAAATAATAATCTAAGTAGAATCTATTTAAAATTATAAAAAATTTTATTCAAAACTCTATCCATACGAGCCAAGCCAATGCAACCCTTGAACAAATTCTATTTACATTTCTGTCTTGGTACATTTCTGTCTAGGTAATTATTATATCATCTTCTTTTACTTTTCTTCAAGGGGCTGCCAACAAATTTGTCCATAGATCAAGCAATTTACTATGCTTGTAGGTGCGTGGCTCAAATTAAGTTGAGCTTTGAATAATTTTTTAAGAATCTCAAATTTAAAATTCAATTTTATTAATAAAAATTTATTTTTAATTTTATTTAATTTTAAAATATATTTTAAAATAATAAACTATTAATATAAAAATAAATTTTACATAGTAATAAATCTAAAAAAATTAATTAATTTGATAGATAAATTAAGTATCGAATAAATTTTTAAAAAATTTTACTTTAACGCAAGTCGATTCAATTTGATTCATGAATATTTTCCTTGAGAATCAAAAAAATATTGAGGGCAAATTGTAGTCTAGTGTTAATTTGCTTAAAGGCCTAATTTGTATCTTTCATTAAAAGAAAAAAAATGCAAAATCATCTATGTGGTCCAAATTCATAACATGAAAGGAGTAGTAGAAGCGAGAGAATAACTTTTGAGATGGAAAACGAAGCACTGAAAAGACAAATGATATGGGCTCCAGTACCTTAGCGGTTTTTCAGGCTAAATTGAACAAGCATCTGATGCATTAGTAACACCAATTTGCCACATCATTTTCATGCCCAAAAACCAATGGTTCATCGACGTCCGGCTGCCTTTAAGATTCCAGACTTTGGGCTATCGAAAGCAACCTTGATTTTCTGCTTCTGATTACGACAAATAAAGTTAAACCTTCTGGCTGAAATTTTATCTTTTAAATGACCAACAGAGTGAACACTGCATGCCAACTTTCACATCCCTCCTTTTTTCTTTTTAATTAACGTTCACATATTTCAATTATATGGACAGCTTGATTGTTTGCAATATTTGCGTTATGAGATATATTTTACTATAGGAAATCTAAATCTTTGTCTAATAATATTGGTTAAAATAAAATATAAATAAATATAATTAATATATCATTCTTTTAATTTAATAAAAATAACATATTAAATGTAAAAAAACTTTCTTAATTGATAGATAAATTATCCTTTATCAATACTGGTACACACCAATTATAATACAGGTTAAGTGAATTCTTTTATTATAGGTGAAAAAGGCAATTTTGTAAATCTGCATAGATATGGATTACCATAAAGGGTTTATTTTTTGACTCTCCATCTTATAAGCTTCCTTCTAATGAGTTCCCTTTGGACGAGCTCTCTTTTGAGGAGTTTTCTTTGGACGAGCTCTCTTTTGATGAGTTTTTTTTAGATGAGCTTCCCATAAACAAGCTAACTTTCAATGAGTTACCCCACCTTTGAGCTTCCTTTTGATGAGCTCCCTATCGACGAGATCCTTTTCGACGAGCTCACCATCAATGAGCTCTCCATTAATGAGCTCCCATTTGATGAACTCCCCATCAACGAGTTGCTTGTTGATGAGCTCCCTTTCAATAAGCTCCCCATTAATGAGCTTTCATCGACGAATTCCCTTTCAATGAGCTCCCTATCAATAAGCTCCCTTTCGACAAGATCCTTACCGATAAGCTATTTTTCAATGAGCTCCCCACTGATAAGATCCTTTTCGATGTGCTCCCTATGGATGAGGTCCTCATTGATGAACTCCATACTGACAAGATTCTTTTCAATGGTCTCCCTACTAATGAGTCCCTATTGATGAGCTCTCTATCGACGAGCTCTTTTTTAATGAGCTCTCTATCAACAAACTCTTTTTTTATGAGCTCCATTTCGACAATGAGCTCTTTGTCGAATTGCTCTTTGATGACCAACTCCTAAATGAAATTCCCTATCAACCAATTTCTTTTTTCTTATTTCTAATGAAATTCATAAATTTCAAGTTAAGAATTCCCTTTCTAGCAAAGTTGCCTTCTTCAAACTCTCCATCAACATAGCCTTTTTTTTAAGACTTAGGCTTCTTTTAAAGGCTTGAATCATTTTTAGAATCGTGAGAGCTTTTTAGGCATTTTTCGTTTCTTCAGGCTTGACATTGCCTTTTTTTACCTTAACCTTTTAAGGTTAAAATCCTTTTGAAGACCTTGGACCTTTTTAGGCTCGTTATTGCATTTTCAGGCCTTAGCCTTTTTTTAGGGCACAAAATCCTTTTTGGGAATGCAATTTCTTTTCAAGATCGTAATAGCCTTTTCAAGCTTTTAGCCTTTTTAGGCTCCAATGCCTTTTTAGAAATCAATTTGCCAAAAGCCATTTCAGGCATCACCTTGCGAAAAACCTCTTCAGCCTCCAACATCTCTTTAGATATTAGCTTGCCAAAAGTTTTTTCATGTTCTAATGCCTTTTCAAACATTATCTCACCAAAAGCTTCTTTAGGCATCACCTCGTCAAATAACTCTTCAAGCTTCAACGCTTCTTCAAGCATCACCTTGCCAAATGCCTCTTCAAGCATCACCTCACCAAATGCCTTTTCAATTCGCAACACCTATCAAGGCAAACACCTTGCCAAAGCCTAACATAAAGCTTTTTCAAGCTCCGACACTTTTGTAAACCTCTTTATGCTTTCCTGCACACATGAACCTAAAAAGCTAGATAGAGCTCACTTTATTTTTCAAGTTGCAGAGCTTGCTATTTTACGTATTAAGTTACCCAAGCTATAATCATGACTAGCTACAATTAATCCTATGCAACTGACTCTGGCAACATGCCTTAGTTATAAAATGATCTTATCAACTAAAGACAAACGCATACGGCCAAAATCATGAGCCCTAAAAAATGCCAACTACAAGTATAATCTACTCAACAACTTTCGCAAAAGGTTCAAAGTCAATCAATTTATAACTACCTTCACCCCTGAAGGGAAAGCAATTATTATACATAGAAAAGACTCTGAAGGTATTTAATTTACTACACCACCTAAGTGCCTACCATATAAGGTAAAAGATCTCCATAGCGAAGCTAGTCTTCTATCCCTATTCTTTTTACTTTTCTCTTGGCCTACGGAGGAGCCACTCGCTCAAGTCAATTTTGGCATCAATATAATTGAATTTGGATAGCAAAAAAATATTTGTTTAACTAGCATAGTCTAACCTGTTTTCCTTTCATAATATTAAAAATTATTTTTTATATTTTATTTTTAAAGATATTTTATAATTAAAATTAAATAAAAAGTAAAAAGTAAGTTGAATTTGAGCCCAAACTTTAAAAACCTACTTAAAATGGCTATCAAATTAGATAGATAACGTAATTCTTAAATAAGTCTATATCATAATAACTTATTTTTACTTTAAAAATATATATTTTGTTCCTCTTAACATTATCGGTGACTTCACCCCTATATGTTATAATTTAGCCCCCTTAGTACTATTCTTGGCTTGGACCCTAATAAATGTCAATGGATTTTTTAGGACAGCTTAGGAGGCAAATCAATTTGGGAGTAAAATAAGACATAAAAAATTAACAAAAAATTAAAAGGTTGTCAAAGTTTGAATTCTGAAGTGCACTGAGGTCAATGAATTTTCGAAGAGAAAGAAGGAAGAAAGCTCAAAACTTTAAAATTATTGGAAAATAAAAAAAATATGATTTAAAATTCCATATCCTTAGAGTTTCCCTCACGTTATTTATATTTTGGATTTTTTATGGATGAGAGTAACTAGGATTCCATTCCTCTAATCAATGGACCTACTTGTTTAACGGTTAAACCCGGCTTGAGCTTTTGACCTTGATCGAAGCTTCACTCTTTGATTCATGTAATTTTGGTAACATCCAGTAAATCTAAAGTCCGAATCCGAATATCTACAATCTTTTTTTATCTTTAAATTACTGGTCTCATTTGTAATAATAATAATAATAATAATAATAACAAAAATTAATTGATTAATTAGTTTATGTAGTCTAAACTTGGACTCGTACAATTAAAAGAGGACCATTATTGTTTACAGTAATATTTTTTATTAAACATTATAATTAATAATTATTTCGATAAATTTCAGTACATTAAAAATAATAATTTATCTAATATGATAACCTTATAAAGTGTAACACTTGTCAGGAAAACCCTTTAATTGATTGACCCAAAATAACTTTTTAATTCTTTACAATTTGAGGTTCCACTTGTTAATTATTTACATTTTAATTGTTGTTTTATGTAAATTAAGATGTAAATTAAGAGAGACAAATTAAGAGGGAAATCACATTGGGAGAGTATATATCATGGAAATTAAGCTTTTCCCCTAATGGAATAAGGTGTAAAAATGCGTTTGGATAATGAGTCAAAAAAAGAATTACAATGAATATTATTATATTTTTATTTTATACACACTCACTATATGATGAAATAAAATGATTTTATATTTAAAAAATTATAAAAAGAAACATTTAAAAATTTTACAGTTATATAAACATGAATGAGGGAAAAAAAAAAAAAAACTCTTTGATACAATAATTTAAAAAAAAAAAGACAAAAAAAAGTCATTAAATATATATAATTCTGTTTTAAAAGAAAAGTGAAAATGTTAGAGATAAATTACTTGATTAGTTACCCAATTTTTATTGAATTTTTATTTTTATTATTTAACTATAAGATTAATATTTTAATCATCATCTTTGATTATTTTATCATTTAACCGTCGGTGAATAATGAAATGGTGATGTAACTCGCCATATCACATTGTTATCATGTCATAGTAAAAAATTATTTCATGAAGTGACATCACTGTCCCACTTACAAATACTTAATTCCCAGAAATTAATACAAAATCCAACAAATACCACCAATCTCACTATATTAGTTCAATATTCAAAGATATAGTGTTAAATATCTGATCTAAAATCAATTATTATGAGATGAAAAAATAATTTAAAATTTAACTGATGTGAAATTACATTATTTTAACAGTTACGAAGAAGAAAAGGAGTTAGGGAAGGAGCAAGTACCACTATAAGGTCCTCCATGATAATGTCCAGGGAATCACAAAGCCAGTTAAGAAAGAGAGGGCAAAAAAAAAAAAAATTGCAAACCCAATGAACTCAAACCATTATATGATTATTCCCTGTATGATAGGTATTCATCAGCCTGTATCAATAATTCAAAGCAAAAACCAAAACTTTCTATCTGCTAATTAAAGTAACTTATATATATATATATATATATATATATATATAATACCTAAACAAACTTGACTAGGCTGGAGTTATCCTTCAAGTTGAGTATATCAAGCTGGCCTTCATTAGCATATTGGGTTAAATAACATATGCAAAAACCATAACCATACAAAGGGATCTTCTTTAACCTGTTAATTGTAGGTATGCTGGCTAAAGCATATATAAAGAAAAGAACTGTAGAGATATCAACAAATCAGAGCTGAATTGTCCCAATTTCTGGTTCTATTTCATTCTTAACTCCACTCAGCACCCTCTATCTCATGGTGTACATGAATACAGCTATTTTCTTCCAATTCCCAAGTTAATAGTTCCAATATCAAATATATTTCTTTTCCTCCATCATGCTGTAACTGATCTGGCCCGAATGTAAATACATGGTTTTTTATTCCAATCCAACTGCGTCCAACAATTTTCTTTAACCTCTGCTTCATGGCCTTCTTGACTTGGATTATACCTTCCCATTTACCCCTCATCTCGTATGCACGATTCAACACCAAATAAGGTAAAGATGACTGTGGTTTCAGTTCGATCATCTTTTCCGCTACTCTTTCAGTGAAATTCAGGTTGGTATAAATCGCTGTAGGAAGTACTAGTGATTTCCAAACTGAAAAACTAGGTTCAAAAGGCATTGCTTCTAAAGTATCAAATGCTTCTTTGAGTTTACCAGCATGACAGAGCAAGTCAATAACACAGGCATAATGCTCATTGCAAGGTGTAACTCCATATTCGTTCTCCATTGATGAAAATATGCTCATTCCTACATCTACAAAAGCACCACATCTGCAAGCTAATAGAACTCCAGAAAGTGTAATTCGATCTGGTGCAGGACCTTCTCTAAGTAGTTGCTTAAATAGTACCAATGTCTCAACAGCTCTGCCATTGTGAGCTAAACCCATAATTAAAGTATTCCAAGATATTAGATCTTTTACATGTATTTCAGAGAAAATCTGCATTGCTGAGTCAATTAATCCAATTTTAGTATACATACCGACAAGTGAACCAGCAACAACTAATTCCGACTCAAAACCTGATTTTAGCACCAAAGAATGGACTTGGCGTCCTTGCTTAACTGAAAGGAAGGTTATACAGCTTAGAACACTACTTAGTGTGAACTCAGTAGGCCTGCAATCCTCCCTAAAGGCAAGCACAAAAAGTAGCAAAGCATCATCCAGTAAGCCATGCCTAGCATAGCTTGAAATCATAGAACTGCAAATCAGAGAGTCCCAAAGTTTAATTTCTTTAAAAAATTGAACTGCATCCTCCAATATGTTGCATTTTGAGAAAAGGTCAATAATAGCGCTTGAAACAATGGAATTCGAGAGGAATCCCATCTTGACACACAGAGCAAAGATTTGCTTACCCTTATCCAAATTTCCCAAATTAGTACAAACAGCAATCACATTGGAAACTGTAAATTGATCTGGCGAATAACCAGCCAATCTCATCTGATCAAACTGTTTTAATGCCAAGTCTTCATGACCTGACTTACAACAACCCGAAATCAATGAATTCCAAGACACAACATCCACCTCTTCCATGCTCAAAAACACACCAAAAGCATACTCTACCAAGCCAAGCTTCCCATACATATCAATCAACGAATTACCAATCACCAAATTGGACAAACCAACGCCACTCGTAATCATGTTACAATGAATTTCCTTCCCCTGACTAGCACAAGACACAAATGTTGTCAGAATTGAAAACGTGAACTTACTCTGTTTAACACCTAAATTCTGCATTTCCTTAAACACTTTCAATCCATAACCCCAAAAACCCAACAACCCACATCCTGAAATCATCGAGTTCCAACTAACAACATCTTTCTCAGGCATTTCATCGAACAATAGACATGCTTCCTTAAAATGACCAAACTTTAACAAACCATTCAACCAAATGTTCCAAGATATAACATTTTTGTCATTTATCTCATCAAACACTTTGGCAGCATCATTAAAGGAGCCAACTTTGAGGTAAAGGTCGATAAAGCGATTACCCAGAAAAGTTATGCCACTGAATCCGAATTTGATCAACTGAGCATGGATTGTTTGGGCAAATTTAATGGATTTTAAGGACAAACAATGGCTTACGAGGTTGGTGTAACGAGAAAGAGATGGTTTTTGAGACCAATATACTGGTTTTAAGAAAGGGCGCATGCATTGAGCAATTGTTTCTTTGTCCTCTACAAAAAGCCAGAATACGCAATGCTTTATTTACTTATTCTCAAGGAAATAAGGTTTCTAGCCAAAAGAAAAGAAAGGCTTTGGACGGGAGTCACACGTGCGACTTGGTCATTTTAAACCATTAGAATTTGTATTAATGGAAATTTCATAAGATTAAAAAAAGTTACAAAAATACTATAAAAAATAATTATAAAAATAAAAAATATATATGTATAAAAAAAAATGAGTATCATTAGATTAGTAACAGTATAATTATATTATTAATAGTATAAAAGGTAAACACTATATATTGGAGTTAAATAAGATTATATTTTGTTTTCTGAATTTTGTATTTTATAACAGGACATGTGATGTGAGCAGAGAGAGATCCGATGGAATTTTGAAAAATATCTCTTTTCGGTGAGATTTTAAAAGAAAATTTGACGTGTTCAAATTTTCTTTTAAAATTTTTCATAAGTTTTGAAAATTTCTTTTACTTTTATTTAAATAAGTAAATTCATTTTTTAACTTTTAAATACATTTTAAAAATTGTCAAATATATATTTTTTATATTGTTTTTAATTTTTTTATCATATCGAACATGTGTCATACTATTAAACAATTGGCCAATCTATGCTTTGGAAGAAAACCAAGCAAGAGTTTTGCTTTGGTCAGACAGAGAGGTAGGGAACTAACTTCTGAAACTCTTAAAGCCCCAAACCAGATTGCATCATATTTTAGATTTTAGAAACATGACTTGCAACAGAATAGATTTACATGCATCTTCTCTTCCTTTCTTTTCATAAATAAAAAGTAGTTAAACTCCAACTAAAGGTGGTCGTGGGATGGTCGGGTTGCGACCCAAAAATTACTTTTTTTCTCTTAATCAGGCTCGAACTATTTTGTTGACTTATATAATTATTTAAAATAATATTAAAAATTATTTTTATATTAATATTTATAGTTAAATGTAAATTAAAAATATGTTTTTTATAACATAAATAGTACTTCAGGCTGAGTCAATCTGACTAACTCCAACCAAGTCCCTGGAGGTTTATAATTCTTCTAGCTGGTGGAGTTACAATATGCATTACCATATAAGTTAGGTGTAACTTCATACTTTTCACATGCCATTACAGATTTTTGCTTCTTGTATTCCCTTGTTTCTTCTATTGCCGACAGGCGCCAGTGGAACAAATCATGTTAAAGTCTGCAAATGCGAAGTTAATACTCTGTTGTATTTCCAGTCTCGTGACATCTTCAATTCTTCGAAGCTCTTTGCTGGAGTTGGAAGTCATAGATATGAAGTGAGACGGAACAATATGGCAGATATTTCTAGAATCATCCACTGTGTCTTTCAAGCCAAACGTCAGGCTGCAAGCATCCAGAATGATACTTTAAATATCTTCATCATTTTCTTGATCTTCTTTAAGAAAAAAATGGTTCCCAATAAGAGCTTTCTTGAATCCCATCATCTGGAATGGAATAGTAATCATCTGGAGGGATGCAGCAATCTGCAGTAGAAATAAGGTGACCAACCAGTTCATTGCATGCTACAATTCGAGGGAATCGCAATCAAATCTAAAGCAACCTGTGAAAAAAAAAAAACAGTACCTACAAGCAATTGTCAAATACAATGTCCCAGAAAAAAAAAGACCATATATCTCTCCACAGAGCTTGATGAGCGAAGCAAGTAAAAGAAGCCAGCCAGACAAAACCATGGTGCAGAAGAAATTGTTAAAAGCATCAAGCATGCCACATCAAACCATGTAGCAAAGAATAAATGTTCTCTTTCCACTAATCGGTAGCTGAGCACGATTGAAATTTAAAGGATCAGAGCAAGCTGACTTGGAGAAAGTAAATATTTTGTCACCTCTCTTTTGCCAGCTGCTGCCACCACAATAATGCTCGTTCAACTTTCAGCCCAACTGCAACCAGGATTCTTCTGAAGTTGCTTTTCTCTCATTATCCTTCTAACAATAGCTGATGTTTCCCATTCACCTGAGGTTGCAAATAAGCTTGATAACTGTACATAAGCACCGGAGTTTTCAGGATCAAGTTCAATAACTCGCTCTGCCACCTTCTTTCCAAGAGTTTTGTCTCCATGAACAACACAACCTCTCAAAACTGAAGACCACAAGCTTGCATCTGCCTTAAAAGGCATTTCTCCTATAAGATTCATTGCTTCCTCAAGGCAACCAGCACGGGCAAAAAGATCAACCATGCAAGAGTAGTGCTCTATCCCAGGATCAATATGATAGTCCCATTTCATCGAGTCAAACCACTTTCGTCCCTCCTCTACAAGTCCGCAGTGATCACAGGCAGACAAAACCCCTATAAATGTTATGTCAGTTGGACTTACACCAGAACTTATCATTTCATTAAACAACATCAGTGCTTCAAGCCCATGACCATTGGTAGCATAACCCATCAGCATGGAATTCCAAGCGATTTGATCTGACATTGTCATGGTGTCAAATATTTTTCGGCCACATTCGACTAAACCACACTTGCAGTAGAAATCCACAAGGGAGGTAGAGATTATTTGATCAGATTCAAGTCCAATGATAGTAGCTTTGGCAAAAACTTGTTCGCCAAGTTCAATACTGGAGACGCTAGCACAGGCACTGATGGCACCAGCCAACGCAAACTTGTTGATTCTCAGGTCTAATTTATTCATCTTGCAAAATAGATCTAATGCCTCAATCGGACAACCATTTTGACTCAGACCTACTATCATTGAATTCCATGATATAAGGCTTTTATTTGGCATTGTCTTGAAAAGCTGCTTTGCATCTTCAATTCTTCCACAGCTGGAATACACAGTGATCATTGAGTTAAGCAAGACTGTATCATAGGCTTGGAGCTCACTAAAAAACTTGCAAGCATCGTTAGGCCTTCCACACTTGGAGTAGGCATCAATCAGAGCGCCGGCAATGATGACATCACAAATCATACCAACTTTATGAGCATGACAATGCATTTTTTTGACATTTCCCGGAATGCATAAACTACTGCAAGCACTCAAAATAACTGCAATTGAAGAAAAGTCTTCTCGAATGCCCTTTTCCCGCATCTTTTTAAAAAGAGCTAATGCCTCCATTTCCTCATTGTTCAAAACATGTCCAGAAATCAAAGAATTCCAGAAAACAACACCTGGATCACTTTTTCTATCAAATATTCTTCTAGCATCAGCCATTCTACCAAAAGTTGCATAACCCGAAATCAATGCAGACAAAGAGAAATCATCGGGTTCTGTAATCAAATTTAAAACACGAATTGCACCATCCAAATCACCACATTTCCCATACAAGTTTATAAGAGAACTACATAACACCGGATCAAATTCTAGTCCCTCAACCACCATATGTGCATGAATCTGCTTCCCATATTCAATAGCTCCCAAATCAACGCATGCCCCGATAACAGTTGCCAACACAAATGCATCACGGAAAGATCCCGATTCTTTAAACAGCTCAACAGCCTTTTTGGCATCCCCATTTCGTGCATAACCATGAATCATGGAATTCCAAGCCAACCCATTTTTCCTAGGCATGTCATCAAACAAAGCCCCTGCAACTTCTAGCTCACCCGCTTTGGCAAATTTTGAAATAACAAAATTCCAGGAGAAATCATTTTTGTGCGGCATCAACTTGAACAACTCCAATGATTTTTCTTTATTTCCTGATTTCATGTAACCTTCAATCACTGTATTCCAAGAAAAACAATTTCTCTGTGGCATTTCCTCGAACAGTTTCCAAGTCTCGGTCATAGTACCGCATCGGGCATACATTTGAAGGAGGCGGTTTCCCAGCGTAAGAGTGGAACTAAGGATACCCTTTTTGAGGAAAAAGAGGTGGAGCTGTTTTCCTAGGAAAAAGAAGTTGTGGGTTTTGCAAGATTGAAGTAAACGAACATAATACTGGGGATCAAGTTCCATGGTGATGGGCAATAGATTTTGGTCCTTGGTAAATGATTTTGTGTGCTAGTGATTATGAGACATAGAAAAATAACTATAAGTTTAGCTTTCTGAAACTGTAAAAATCTATGTATAACTTTTTGATTGAGAATGTAAATGGCTGCAACAATGAAACGGTTCACTACCAGCCTTTAACCAGCAGGTTCTGGAACAACAGTTTGTAAGGACTTTCGGGCTTGGGCTAGTAAATGAGCCAGTCAATTTTTTTTTTCCTTGTCGGATAACAACTGTTCACTGAGTTGAAATACTGCTTGCACAGCTCCGCTTCGTGCTCACATTACGTGTGCAATACAAAGCAGAATACCATGAAACATGACATTGATTTCGGTTTGACACCTTCGTCACCCATAAATCCAATCAATTCAAGCCCCTTCCATTGTGACAAAATCCAAAAACCCATGATGTTCCGAAGAGCCAAATCACGTGAAACCCTCTTTGGAAAATCTTGAGAGCACATGAAACGCGTTGATATCTACAGTATATGCCCATCCAAAAGCTCCTGTGATGACAACATTCAGCTCATAATCACTTGTTTACCCATGATCAAGCTCAAATACATTTCCACAAGCTTCCATCGAAGGTTCCAAATATCAGATTTGCTTGGTCTTGACTTCCGGATGATGCTGAGCGTAGCTAGTCAACAAAGCATTGCAAGAAACTGGTATGGAAAAAGCCTGATTCTAAGGTGCATGAACTTGCTAATGGTAACTTGAGAATGTATAAATGTAGAAGTACATGATTAACTATAAAATCGGGAATCCTCGAACGATAGAATAAATTGCACTATAGAACTTCATTCCTCTTACAGTCCTCAAATATTAGTTACTTCGTCTGCCTTAAATATCATACAAGAAAATGAAAATTAATATACAAATTTGGACAAATTCACGACAGCAAGTATATTGTCAAGAATTTGGACAAATTAATATCAAATTTTATATGAATATTGCATCAAGTTAGAGTAAAGACAGTATAAGCTGTAGGATTCCATTGATTTGAAGAAAAGTAGAACTTTGGAGATTGTAGATTGGCCAATTTGCAAAGCTTTTGGAGCCAAAAATAAATAAATAAAATAAATGGAGAAAAGCTAGCATTTTTCAGCATAAAGAAAAAATAAATATAATGAACGAGGATATGGAAAAACATAGTTTAAATCTGATTGCTATGCTATGGGGTTTCATTGGCATCATCTTGGAAAGCAAAATCATGATTCATCTTCAATTTAAGTAGAAAAGAATAAACAAAAGAAGGAAAATAAAGCACTCTTTAATAAGAATCTCTGAATATTATACATAAGCATAGAGCCACGGTCCGACGGTTAGACCAAGCCTGAGACTGCAAACCGAGGGTAAGGGAATTGCCAATCAAGTGCCGTGCAGGCTTAGAACTTGAGTCTCGGTCCATGACAGCTAAGACTCTGTGCTGTGACAATTTCCTGTACGCACTGTACCTAAACGTGTTGAAAAATCCATTTTCAAGGATGGCTTAAAGGCTGCCCTTTTTTACCGCAATGCTTTGCTTTTCCTAGGGAGGATGAAAGCCAAGCAACCATTCCTCCTATGCCTGCATTGCACAAAAGAAGAACATGTTACAGCTGATAAAACAATGGCCATTTTAACTTTGCTGCAAACTCAGTTTCAGATACAGTAATATATATAGTTGTTATAGCTGAATTTGGGGTTAATTGCAGTAGCTCAATGTACCTTGACAATCTAGTTTAAGCTGTTCAACCAGTGAAGCAAGTTGCTAAGCAACTGGAAGCTATGTTACCCTGACTCCTCATTTTCTTGAAGTACCTACGTCATACAGCGTGTCTAACATATATATCTGGATATGGATATGGGGATATAACCCTCCAAATAAATATACTCATGTCAAACACATATCCATATCCCACTCATGCTTAGAGTCCTAGTAACGTACACTGGATCTTAATATCAGTTGCTTAAGACTTCATAGCAGCTCAAAATATCAGTAAACATTCATGAAAGTTTGCTCTTTATCCTTATAAATTGTACAAATACAGCAAGCCACTGTCACATTTTTAATCTTATGATTCACAATGGCTTTCTTTCGACTCTTTGGCTGAAGCATTAACGGCTGACAGTAGCAACACCTCAACTTCAAAAAGGGAGGATTTCTAGTTTGAAATTTGAATCTCTTACCCTTACTTGATTGCTATTTAAAAAAGGGTTCTATTCTTTGTTGCAAAAGTTGCAGTCATGTTTGAAAAAAAAAAAAAAAAAAAGACTCTGCATCTCCTCTGCTTCCAACGTAAAACTTACTCTACAATCATGAAAATAATTAATCTTCTGTATAAAGTTTTAACAGAGTCTTAATCTGTTTTAATGGCAAATGTAAACAAATTATTGAAATGGAAATTCAATTATTACTTAATCAATCAATTCCATTTCCTAGATCTTCCCTTTAACAAATTCAATCTGCAAACTTTTTTCGTTAATACTCAATGCCTTGAAAGCAAAAAATAAGATCATTTCAATTCAATTATAACATACCTGCGGCTGGTAGTGCTGATGCTCCTGCAGCTGCTGCCGCCACCGCTGCTGTTGCTGCCGCTGCTGCTGAGGCTGCTTTTGGTGCTTCCACTGTTTATGGTTGATGCGCCACTCTCACTCTCACTCGACCCTGATTTGTTCTTCCACCAATCTTTATCTACAGCCTTACCGGATGCGTCTGCTACAATTGGCTTTGGAGAAACTTTAGAATTATTATTTGTTTTAGAATCATTCTTCTTCTTCTTCCCCTTCTTTTTCTTGGATCCCAAGGAAACTGGAAACACCATTTTCAGAAGAAACCCTCCATTATCTAAGCTCCCACTTCGATTAATTTGCGGTTTTTGGTTGGTCTGCTTCTTTTTTGTGTCCTTCCCCTTCTCTTTCGTTGTTGAATTTTCATTGATCGAACTTCTTCCTTCAGCAAAACTCTCCTGTTTTGGTTCCTCAACTACAGGCTGATGCTCCACAAGATCCTTCAAGGAAAGTTCATAACAAGACTCGGGCATTCGACTAACCATTTCCATAAGCTCCCTCCGGCCTCTAGCTATGGCTTGAGCTTTTGATGATGGCGATAGGCATCGGTAATTAATGTTCTGTTGATGAGGAGGACTCCGTGAAGGACTAGTTCTCCATAAAGGAGGAGTGGAAATTCCAGACTCATCATCTCCCACCATGGAAGTTTCACCTCCAAACATCCCGTCCAGGGTGCTCCAACTCCAGCAATTTGCATGATTTTGAGCTGGACTTTGCCTTCTAGAATCATTGTTCATGGCATGACCATAACTGTCATCATCACTGTCACTCAATCTCCCACCTATGTGGTCCGACAAACTGACATAAGATTTGCGCAGTTCTTTGCCAGGATCAAACATGTTTTTTGGGGAAGAAAATTGGGTGAAAGGCAAAGGAAGAAGCAAGGGAGTAATTGAGGATTTGTTTAAAAGAAAGGTGGGTTTAGAAGCCATTATCATCACCGACCCTTATAGTCACACCGTCATTTTCTTTTAACAAATATTGATTTTAATGGTGGCCAAAGGGAAATGGGAAATATCTTTTTCATCGCTATCGAAATTTTTAAATTTTATAAATAAATAATATAAAAATATTTGTTAAAAGATTTGTGTGAAATAAAAAAATTTATATATTATTGGTAAATTACATTACATTATTTTATTAAAATTAAAATTATTTATTTTTAATGAGATAATATAAAATAATTTATTAATAATATATAAATATATACATTATAAATATATTAAATATATAATTTTTTTAAAAAATAAAATATATATAAGAAGATACATATATATTACTATCTTAATTATTAATTAAAAACAAATTTTAAATAAAACCCATGATATGACACGGGTTGGTGTCATTGTGCGGGTGTCTGGGCTCGTAGAAGTCAAGAAATTCTAGAAGGCCACCCTTCCTATTTTTTTCTTTGTTGTTTATGTTAGCTTTAGAAGAATTTTGCCTGTTTTGCTTTTATTTTATGTGGATTTAAAAAACACCCACTTTCTCCCTCCTCTCCTTCATGTTTTCGTGTTTTTGACTTTTTAGCTCCATCTTGACAACGTATTTAACAAGTTCACTATCAAGTAAATAAAATTATGTATCTTTAAATACTTAAATAATTATATTTTTGGTTGTGTTATCCATTCATCAAATATAAATAAAAGAAATCCCAATTTTTTTTTATTACTGATAGAAATGTTGATTAAGGAATAAATCTTATATATGTTTATGTTGAAAAAAATTAATTAGTCTTAGTAACATTGATGAAGATAATATTAAGGGAAAGAAATATACAATTATTAAATTATTTTTAAAATTCAATAAAATTAATGCATTAAAGATAAAATTAATTTTCTTTAAATTAATAATAAAATGATACATGTAAATAAGATTGCTTCATTAAAAAAGAAATTAGTCATTATTTAAAGTCGTAAATGACAAAATATAATATATATATATATATATGTATTATAAATACAAAGTCTCCTTTTTCATTGTTTTCCGAACCTTGAGGCAATGATTTTGTTTGATTAAGTGTCGACCTTCTCCGGCTTTTGAGTGATTGGTGGAATTTTGTTTGTTAGCCATTTTCGTTATTTAATCTTCTATTAATTAAAAATGTAGGCTTTCGCTTTCTCACGTTGGGGATTTTGAAAGGAAAAAGGTTTTAACTCCTGCTTGATTAACTTAATGGGTCCTGCTTAGATTTGATAACGGTAAATATAATATAATATGATATGAATATATATTTTTAATTTATATAATATAAATTATTAATATATTAAAATTTATATAAATATAAAATATTTAAAATATATAAATATTATTTGAATACATAATTTATCAAGTTTGCCTCCACTAAAATGTTTTTTGAAAAATTTTAATATTAAATTAAATTTTATTTTTATAAAATTAAAAAAAAATTAATGTAATAATTATATATATATATTTTATTTCGAAACCTTAAAGTTAAACCTCCCCATAACTTAATTAACGAAGCTTTCGTTCATTTACTTTTTTTTTTATGTTTAATCTTGTTCTCCAATTGATGATTGTAAAATAATGTGATTAGTAAAAGCAATCAAATCAAGAGTGTTGGACACGGTTAAAAACCACTGATAATATAAAATAAGTATATACAACAGAAATTATTTTATTAATTGTTAGTAAAATTTTTAAAATTTAAAAGTAAGACTAATTTGATGATATATATCTATAAAAATATATTTAAGTATAAAAAAAATGAAAAATATGGTAATTTTTTCAATTAAATGTATCAACGTTGAACTTATGTATACAAATGCACCATTTATGTGTGTGAAAAAAAATAGCGGGTAGAAGAAAAGGCTAATGTGAAAAATATTTTTTTTAAAAAGAAAAAAGTTAAATATTATAGTTTGTTGTAAATAGGATATTTTATTAAAGAGAAGCTGGTTAATTTTTGGGATATTTTAGTATTTTTCAGAACTTCTAAGTAGGTAATTAATCAATATTATTATCTAACTATGATATAATAAAATTGAGTTTGGTATCATAAGTCTAACGATACCAACTTAATGAAAGAAATTACAAAAGAAAAAATTACACTTAAATTATAATAATAAAATAAATTAAAGGTACATAAGTCTTTTATTTTTAAAAAATAATTACCTACTAAAAAGCAACTATTTATGCAAAAAACTACTTTCCCTTTTTTAATTTTTAGCTATTTTATTTTAATATATAATAATTTTAAAAAAATAGGGTTTTTCTACCCACACAATAAGTGTGATAAATTCTAATTTTAATAAAATTTTTAAATAAATTTATCGATTAAATTAATATTATTTAATTTATGATATTAAACTTAATTAATCTTTTTATAATTAGTATAATTAATTAATTCGTTACTACTAATATCTTAGGACCATATAAGCTGCGTAAGGTTCACCTGCTATTATTTTACGTGGATCCCATTTCCATGTCGGAATTATCAAGCATATTTCACCATTGACAATATATATATATTTTTAGATTACAGTCGATTTCTTATAATATTATGAATTAACGTTAAATTTTTTGTACTTTAGTCCATTGAATCTTTTACTATGTTTTCAATTTTGTTTTTTTAAAGACTTTTTTTTTTTTGCATAAAAGTATCATTTGCAATAATAAAAAATTAGTGTAAAATATTTTAAGTCAACTATTTTTTGTTTAAAATTAATTAAATTAAATGTATAATAATAAAATAAAAATAAAAATTTTTAAATATTAAATTGTAGCACATATATATCTTAGATCTTAAAAAAAGGTGTCGATTGAGAGTTCGCCACTTCAGCCTTCAGGTTCAATCACATTGAGAAAAATGTTGTCTATTTGGTGTAGCTTCTTGTTTTCGGTGTACATTCCCACATCGAAAACAGTGATGATAATTTTGTATCAGTTTTCTCTCTCCTAGGACCAAGATAAAGCCAACATTGAAAGGAGGATAGCTTCGTTCGATTTAACAAATTCAATTTATATTCAATTAAATTATGATTTATTTAATAAAAAAATATTTTTATTTAAATTTAATTATTAAAATATATAAATATTAATATAAAATAATTTTTTAATAATTTTTTTTAAAAAAATAAGCTTGTAAGTTTAGTTTAACTGAATTAAAATTAAACTTAAATAAAAAAAATTTTAAAAATTCAATCTATAATTGGGCCGACTCAATTCATCAATACTTTCACTTTAAATTCTGTAACAATTACTTTTATGGTAAATTTTGAAACGACTATTTTATACTATATAAAAACAAAAAATCATCAAAAAAATAGATGAACTTGAATGGAATGAGTATTAATACAAACCAAACACGGCATAACTATTTAGAAGAAGAAAAAAAAAAAAAAGCCGAGTGTCATTGTGATTTGTGAGGAGCGTAATACAAAGTTTGGGAGCTATATAGAAAAGTTATATGGCATATATATATATATATATATATATATGAGATGAGCACCATTTTTCTTTTTGTTTTTTTGACATAAAAAGAGTTAAAAAGAATAAGAACGTTATGAATTCATAAGCCCTTTTTCCATATGATTTTCGAATCAATATTCATACACAAAAGATGGTAAAGGCGCTAAGAACATTTTTATTTTGTATGATATGTGTTCAAAATTTGAATCTCCATCCCCCAACTTTATCATCAAATAAAAGATAATAAAAGGACTTTATTTATGGTTCAAGGTTTCGGTCTAGAACCTTATTAAAGAAAAATTCTCTTAGCTGATTCCTTCCTACCAAATTCTTTATAATTCAAAAACTATGGGACGGAGTTTTCATTTTTGGGGGGATGGGTTTACTCAAAGGATTATTTAATAGATATCACCGATTTAAAGTTTAATTTTATTATTCATATAGTTATGTTTAAGAGATGATATTAAATAAATTTATAATTTGAATCTCAATGTTTATAATATTTGCAAAGCTTCCAAAGCTAAAATACTTTTATATGAAAAAAAGTCACTACAAATAAATCTTAACTTTAAGTGCACTTATTATTCTTTCATTCCAAAAAAAAAATTATTATAATTAAAAAATAATATTATAATTAATCCTTTTCCTTTTATATTAAAATTTGAATCACCATGAAACAATTGTCTTGATTTGCCATAATTATATTTATAATAATTATTCATAATTAAAAAAATTGCATGCCATCAAATCTTACATAATAATAGTTACACGCATACATGTATATGGTTAATTTGTTATCAAATATTAAAATAAAGAGAAAAATTTTATAAAATAGGATTATTTTTCGGTTTCCATTGTATAATCTAATAACACTTGTCAGTTGTAATATATATATATATATATATATATGCGCTTTAATTTGTCAAAATTACATTGTACGAACGTGTGTTCATGTATCCAAGGCTCGGCCCAGCCTTGGTTGTCGACCCAAGAGGCTCTATTTTTTTTTTAAATATTGAAACATTTATATTTTATTTAAAATTAAAATTAAATTAAACAGACAATTTTTAAAAATAACACAATATCTCGAGCCAAGTCAAATTGGATCTCTAACTCAAAAACTTATGTCCAAAACTTAATTTTCAAATCAAATTAATAATTCAATCAGTGAACAAATTTAAATGTACCTATGCTTGAATTTGCTCTCAACTCATGTTATGTTTAGAGCAATCAAGAAAAATGAGAAATATAAAAGGAAAAAAATTATTAGGCAATGTCTTGTGACATTATCCGTTACTATTATATGTTATTGAATTTAATTTAATTGATTAATGCTGCATAACGTCCAATAAATATAAGATTTAAATCATAATATTGCTGTTTTTTTATTTCAAAGCTACAATTTAAAAAGAAAATACTTCAACTCTTCAATTAATAAGAATTATGGGCGAGTCTTGTTGATATAAAGGGCCAATATATGAATAAGTCCTTCGACAAAATTAATTTTGCATTTTAATCAGAATTCACTAATCCAATACCTTTATTAAATCTTTGTCTTATCAAAGAGTGTTTATTTGGTTTTAGCTGTCGTTCCTTCTTTTCTTGATTCTCCTTTTATGATGAAACATTGAACAATAATTGAAGTACAATTCTGTTAAAAAAAACACTATAACAATAACTCAAATTAAAGATAATAAATAATAATTAATTTTTACCTTTTT
>JBBYHK010000012.1:13574406-13584965 GCA_038382065.1 Adansonia grandidieri | reverse complement strand
ACCAAAAAATTTAGTTGAGCTCACTTACATGGAGGGGTGACTTGGCTCTTGCATTGGAAACTTTCTTATTATATGTTCTTTTGTTTTACTTTTGCAATCAAGTAATCATGATTAATGTCAATTGAGTTGGTATCAGAGATGATGGTCGAGTCAGGCCCCGATTTATATATATATATATATATATATATATATATATATATTGGTGAGTTTGGATTCACTTAAAAATTTATTTTATTATTTAAATTAATATTAAAAATAAAAAGTAATATTTATAATTAAATTAAAATATTTTTTATTATTTAAATAGTCAACTTGATTTATAAAATTTTTATTTAAATATGATTTAATATAAATAATATAAATAAATTTAATTGGTACATGCAACTTGTAATAGCATGATTAATGACATTGAAAAACGACTTAGTGCTGATCTAGTGTGTTATGCTTTGATCGTAGGTACCAGCATTGGCTTTCTTGCTCTCCTTTCGGGCATCGTATTGTTGTATTTGATGCTCAGGCAGAGACAGATTTCCAAACTAAGAGAAACATACTTTCAGCAAAATGGTGGCTTTTTGTTGCGGGAACAGCTTTCAAGACGACAAGGGTATCGTGAAAATTTTAAAATATTTGCAGCTGAAGAACTCGAAAAGGCAACGAGCAATTACCATGAAAGTAGAATTTTAGGACAAGGAGGCCAGGGTACAGTTTATAAGGGAATCTTAGCTGATGATCGAATAGTTGCCATAAAAAAATCAAGAATAGGAGATCATAGCCAAGTTGAACAATTCATTAATGAAATAATGGTGCTCTACCAAATCAACCACAGGAATGTTGTCAAAGTCTTAGGATGTTGTTTGGAGACACAGGTTCCACTGTTAGTCTATGAGTATATAACTAATGGAACCCTTTTCGACCATTTGCATGGTGATATTGCCGCCTCTGATCTTCCATGGGAAACTCGTTTGAGAATTGCCACTGAAACGGCCGGAGCCCTTTCTTATTTGCATTCTGCAGCTTCTGTTCCGATCATTCATCGAGACATCAAGTTGGCAAACATACTGTTAGATGACCAGTACACCGCAAAAGTTTCCGATTTCGGGGCTTCGAGATTGATCCCATCCGACCAGGCACAGATAAGTACAATCGTGCAAGGAACTTTTGGTTACTTGGATCCTGAGTACATGCTTTCAAGTCTTTTAACCGAAAAGAGTGATGTCTATAGCTTTGGGTTTGTGCTAATAGAGTTACTAACAGGACAAAAAGTGGTTTCTTTTGAAAGATCAGAAGAGAAGCGAGTTTTGGCTATGTACTTTGTTTCTTTGATGAAAGAGGATCGCTTGCCAGAAATTCTCGACCCCCGCATTATGAATGGTGGAAATGTTAAGCAACTTAAGGAAGTAGCAGCTTTAGCTATGAGATGTGTAAGAGTGAAAGGAGAGAAAAGGCCGAGTATGAAGGAAGTTGCCCATGAATTAGCAGGACTGCAAGCAATGGCTAGACATCCCTCGGGTGAAGGTAGTTTGCAGAGGGAAGAATCTGAATACTTGCTTGGTGACATCTGTAGCACTTACGGCGATGGTTCAACTAGCAGCTCGATGGGTTATGACAGCATTAATAACAAAATGACATTTGAACTTGAAGGTGCACGGTGATTATGCAATCATATTTTCATTTCTAAAATACCTATGTTTCTGATTTTAAGTAGTTTGCTTCTACTTTTACTAGTTCCAAGAGAGTTTGCTCATTAGATAATATATGATTTTGGTAGTTGTATAATTATAAACGGTGTTATTTCGTGTTATGTGATCAGGCATGTCTCAGGGCAATTACTCTCATATCCCTGCACATGTACTATTCGTTGGATGGCCTGCTGTTAATTATTGTGTTAAATTTCAGCAGTAGATAGCGCTGAATCTTTATACATTCTTAAGATTTAAGTGCTTTTCGGAGGTGCACACAATTTGTCCTTTCTGAGTTGCTCGTACAATGCATAATAATCTTAGGATTTATATTTCTGTAGAGGATTTATTTTGCCATATCTTTAAAAAAAAAAAAAAAATTTAAAGCCTATCTTTCGCATTTTTCTCCTTCCATTATTCAAAATCCCGACGTCACTATAAAGTTTAGAAAAATTAAGAACAGTGATAGATCTTCATTAAAATTTTTTTAAAAAAAATTAAAATATATTTTATTTGTTGCATTATACATACTTAAAAAAATATATAATTTTAGTACATTCCTATTAAAAAATAATTATTTTTGGCTAAGCCAAAAGATATTTTATTATGAGAGAAGAGTCCAAAAACTCCAATAAAGCCGTCAAAGATGCGTACAAAGATAAAAGCAGTTATCTATACTTAAACAAACAGCCAAAAAAAACCCAAAAAATCTCAAAATACTAACCATTGGAGAACACAGCCTTTGTAGTTTCAGCTAACGTCTAAAAGTATCCACCCTTAGCTTCCATCCAACAATACAGAACCAAAACAAGCCACAAATCCAAAAGCACATGAGCTTGAGACCCATCGAGACTTGAACCAGTAAATCCTCGTATCATAATTTTCTATAGTAAGCCTCACGACCAGACCAATAGTCAAGAAAGAGGTTTGAAAATGCCATCAAAGCTTCAAAAAATGAAAAAAAAAAAGTAATATATTGAAAATTCAAAACAAACTATCGAATAAAATTAACTAAAAAAAAAGTTAAACAAAAGATCAGCAGTATATGCCTATTTCTTAAAGTGGAGCTCTTCATTCTTTTAAAGATTTGAAATCATCAATTATTGACTCTGAGGTGAAGTTTTCAGCGATTGCTCTTTCAATAAAGATCACTATACTATCTGCAAGAAATTCATCATCTATCTTGTTGCGCAATCTAGTCTTTAAGTATTTTCATGGTTGAAAATGATCTCTCTAATGTGGCACTAGAAATTGAAAGAGTCAAGATCAGTTAAATCAAATGATCAAGCAAGTAATAAACTTTACACTTGTTTGTTTCCATCAAAGCTTCACACAATTCAGGTCTGGTTGAAAGATTTCGCAACTCTAGTTGTTTAAGAGCATCAACAATAAAATGTCTTAATTAAAGCTTTAAATTAATCTTCTTTTGCTCCTAAAATATAAGAAGTCTTGAGGCAGCAAGTACTCGGATTAGAAAAAATTTTGTAAATAGCACATGAATATGGCAGTAGAAACATAAGAAAGAAAATAATCCGAGCCTTCCTAAGCAGGATCCTTTTGTAAAATCTTAATTAATCTTTTAGACCAAGAAACCTAAAGAACGATTCAAGATTCAAGCATACTTCAATCTTGAGAAGTCTTTCAGCAATTCTGTGACCCAATTATTAAAAACATCGAGCCCGATTGTTGTAAACCAAAACTGTCCACACGTTCAACCTCTAATAATTATCCACACAAGTGACTCAAAAAACTTTCAATAAGGATGAAACTTAGTGGTTAGGAGCCATGCTAGCCGCTTAGATTTCAATAAATCTTCCTTTGCACTTAGAAGACTTTGATTTAATAATCAATTTTTAAAAGAAAACAATTTTTCTTCAATAACCTTCAAATTTGCGCAATTCCTACTCAAAGAAGTTGTGGAAAATGCAAAATAGATTCTTAACGATCTTTTGACCAATTTTTTTTGTCTCTCAGAGGCTATATAGGATGACTAACTTAGGTTAAATACATCTAGGGTTTAAATTATAATTTCTAAAGCATTACAATTTTGCCTCTGGCCCATGTGAACTCATTCAAATTGGGCTTAAGTAACCATTACTTATATTAGACATATTAGCCCAGTCTCAATTTAATTTCTACTAATCATCTTTATGTGTGTGACCTATTAGGCTTCTATCATATTGGCAATAAATATAAAATGACCTAATTAATAATATTTTATATTTCTAGACCAAGATTGACATCTAGCAATGTATTATGGCCACCTAACATGCAAAGAGTGTTAAGATGGTTTTAATAAGCCTTTCAGTGTTCAACATCTTAATGTAATAAATATCTTTTCATCATATATCTCAGAATCAGCAAAAGCATGGTTCAGTGTGTATTAGTAGCTTATTCCATATTAGTATACAACCCTTATGTGTTAACTCTATAATCAGTATTGCCTTAGCCAAGGACTCTGTACATTTGAGATATGTCCTCCCATATCACTTAAGGCGATGAATGCTTTCTGGACCACTCATTCATCGACCATATGATTCATGCCATACCCAAAACCAACCTACCATAAGCATCTATTTATTGTGGATCTATTCGTGATGGAATAGAAGAATGATACTCTTCATATGAGATGACCTGGTGTTGGAAGTCTAAGGATCACTTGCACTACTGACACATGAGGGTATTTTCATAGACACTTAACTAAAATATCAAATGGAACTCTCATAGTGCGTCATATTTAGTGAACTTGTTACCATAATAAGCACCCATAATATCTCCCCAAGTATCTCTATACTTTAACTTATGAAATCAGTTACATGCATCCTATGCATGGAAGCTTCCATACGTTAGTCTTTGTGCATTGTTAATGCGCTATCTTGACAATACAATGACTAAGAACATTTTAGAAAAACGGCTTTGATATATAGGGATCTCATTATTGTAACTCGTTACAATTCCTTTGCAAGGCCAATGTGTTTCATGGGATTTATCTACATAAGATATTTATAACAATAATACAATTAAATCTTATGGATAAAGAAATACTGTTATTTCATTAATTAAAATATAATATTTGATTACATGAAATTACTAAATGCTAATGCTTTACGAGCCACAATGATTGGCTTGTAGGGCTTACATTAACAATATCCACAGGATAATATTTTTCCACAAGATCCCAAATGATTTCATGTTAAAATCTTTATAACCATCCTTATGAACCAAAGAAGAGCTTAAACTCAAAAGCTCCATTACACTATCATTAAATTTAGGATTCAACTCATGTAGTTGTTTATCAATTGTGACAAGAAATATTTCCACTCTAAAGTGATGCTCCACTGTGATGTGATCTTTTTGGTGATGAGATCTCCATTGACATGCTATAAGAAGCATTAAAGTTTGGAATACCAATATCATACTTCTCACAAAATAGTTCCACATTTTTCAACAAGTCCTCCCAATCATCTTTTCTCAACTCTTGGATAAGTGCTTTTATAGTATGAAGTAGATGTACAGCATTAATAATGTCTTAACATTGTTGTTGTAAAACTTGACAAAGCATATCTATTATTCCCATAAGCTCTTTCATCAAATGCAACATGTAGATAAACTCAATCACAGTCAAAATATTGTAAGTAAAATCAACATCCCCATGTTGAGAGTAAGTTGATCCATCAAGAATAATATTTTGAAGAATAAAATAAGTTGCATCATATAAATTTACCAAGCTACAAATAGAATGAAAGTGTGAGCCCCAATGATTATCCCAACTCATTTCAAAGTGCTAATTTGATTTGCTCTTTTGCTCATTTCATGTTCACCAATATCTGATAAATCTACCAATTTGTCTAACTTAGTAGCTTGAACTCATCATGGCACTCACTGGCAGAACAAACTATGTTAACAAAATGCTAAATGGGAGAAAAACTGATGCACAGGTATAAATTTCTCGAAAAGCAGACACTAATACAAGTTGCAATAAATGAGCAAAACAAAGCACATAATAGGCATAAGGGTAGTTAGCTAAAAAGTAATGTCTGTAATCCATTCCATTTTCTCCTCATATTTTTAGCACCATCATAACCTTGGTCACGAATGTTAAAAATTTTAGGTTCGTCCTTAGAAAAGAAAGCACATAATTATTTTTTAAGAGTCAATGATGTAGTGTTTTTCACATGTACGAGATTAAAAAATTGCTCTTGTACAAAACCATTATTATCAACAAATCTCAAGACAAGATCCATTTGCTCTTTTTTTGATTCATTATGTGCTTCATCAACAATTCTGCAAAACTTAAATTTCCTAATTTCTTGGTAAATGTGGTTTCGCACTTTATTTGAAAAGATATATAGAATCTACTTTTAAATGCTAGGAAAAGTATTCTTGGAATTATATGGAGCATTATCAAATACCACTTTTTCAACTTGTATGATGCCAAGACTTTTATCGTCTCAAGAAAATTACCTTTATTTTTTACTCAGGGTTTCATCATGGCTTCTAAAAGCACATGCTTGCAATGTTAACCAATGAGCTGCATCAATAGAAGTTTTAAGATGTAGTTGATTATTCAATTTTTTCATAACCTTGCCTATTAATTCTGTTCTTGAAGTGAATAGGCCAATTCAATAAGTCTTTACAAGCATTCATTGCTTTATTTTGTGGTGAACATGGATCTTTCCCATTGTGTTTTAGAAATGCACATTTTTTCTATTATTAACTTTTTTTATGTTCTAAATACTTTCACAGTAAAGATATCAAATCCAAAACATCCACTTGGCTTGTTGCTAAAGAGATAATAAAATAAGCAAAAAGCAGCAACAACTTTAGGAGAATATTCTAACCACGAAAGAAAAATATTAAACCAAGTAGGTTGAAATTGGCTTGGATGATCATCATCATTTAAAGGATAATTTTGAAAAGTCTTTTGATACGGACCACATTTTAAATAAGCCCTTCTCACTTCGTCTCTTTGATTCACCGGATATTCCCATATTTATTTGTGCTTTCTTGGGTCACGTTCTAATGTATTAACATCAAATTTGATCAGTATCACTCTTAAAATCTTGGAAGGTTGCTCATCCTCATGTTCAATTCTTGATTTTAGAGTATAAAATTAGGCTTTTCAAAGGGTAAAAACGTAAAAGCGATATAATTTTTCTTCTTATCACTAACAATAGTTTCCCTCTTCAAAGATAGTTGATTTTCATTAAAAAATGTAGAATATATTTACTTGCCACAAATTTCTGTATTCTTTGCCGTGAATAGAATTATTATAACTATTTTTACAACTAAAAAAATATATATCCTTAAAAAAATTTACCTATTTCAATAAAATCTTAAAAAAATACAAAAAATTTTTTATACCAAACTAAATCAAGTAAAAAGAGACAGCAGAAAGAAGAATATTTTAAAATTGTATGATGTAAATATATATATATATATATATATATATATATATATATACATTTACTTAAAAAAATCGGAAGCAATACTGTCTGAATGAAGCTGCATTCCTTTGGCCATTTTCTGTTTCTCGATGCTTTACCTTTTTTTTTTTATTTGGTAAAATGACGGTTGACGAAAGTCAATTTTTTGTTTCACCATCAGGCTCTTAGCCTTTCAACTGTGTAAGGATAGTGATGGGCCTAACCTGTGGGCCAAATATAATATTTTACTTTTAAAAGAGGTTTAACTAAAAGAAATTTTTTAGTGATAGATAATGAATCAAATTTAAATGAGATAGCCTTTAAATGTCTTATAATGTATTATACATATAGGCACACGAAATTAAAAAATTTTTAGGGTGGCCATGACCAAGTGGATCCTAAAAGATTCGTTACTGCTCAGTCATATGATATATTACGTGTATAAATATACAACATTAAAAAAAATTAGGGGCACAGGACGTGGCCACCCTATGCCTTTTTATACTGCAACACTAATCAAAGATGATCAATTATTATCTCCAAAATCATCCTAAAAGAAAGATTTTAGTTATCTTTCAAAATTGCGTTTATGGAAAGTTATAAAAACATGTATCACTAATTATGTTAAATTAAGGTAGAGAAGACGCTTTTTTATCATCTTATGCTATCTCTAAAATTCTTTTATTTTATAATGTTACCTTATGCCTATTAAGCAAAATTGATAACTTTTTTTATATCTCCATATTCTTTTATCGTGATTCAATATTTGAAAATTTTAAATTGAATAAAATTCAAAATGATCATAATAGATTTATTTAATTAATCATATTATATATGCACTCGATTTGATTTATAACTTCAAAATTTACATTATCAACTATAACCGTGCCAAAATCTAATCATAAAACAACTTCTTTTAAGAGTGTCACCAACCATACTCTTACGAAAGCCTCAATGAAATGGTAGAATCTATAGCCGAAGATAAATGTGTAAGGTAAGGGGTTTTAAAGGTAAATTACTCCTATTCATTCATCACTGCTAACATTGCATGATTAAAGATCAATTAGGTAATATTAAATAACATTTTTTTAAGATTATTATAGCAAATTTAATGATTAAATTGATTTTACTACTACAGTGATTAAATTGAGTTTATTACTACAGTGATTTATCCTTGAAATCACATTGACAATTTTTTACTTTTGAAACTGTTTGGTTAACAATTATTAGTTCAAATACACAATTTTTTTAAATCCTTGAGATTAATAAAATACCAAAATAATCATACCGTAAATTACACAATTTAACAATTCAATGTTGAACATAATAATTTGTTAAATACTAGTAATATTTTATTAACTTCATAATAACGTATGAGTAAATTTACAATTGTATTTATTTCGATTTCCAGAGAAAGAATCAATTTACACTCTAGTTTTTTAGTTGACTTTTTTTTTTCTTTCGTATTATCAAATATTTTATCAGTAGATGACTTTTATTCTTTGATTTTTTTTTACAATGGGTGCTTTTATTAAATTGACTTGCTTTAATTTTCTTTTTTTTTTTTTCATCTTGTTGATAGGTTGTACTTTTGATATTATTAATTTCTCTTATTTGTTTTTATCCATTCTTATCGCTTTGGACATTTTTTCTACTTGTGAACGTTTGGAAGATGTTGGTAGTTTTTACTAAACCCGTTCAAGAGTTAGTAGTACATTCAATTCTGTCCGATTCAATTGTTTATGAAATAAAATAATATTTTTATTTAAATTTAATTATAAAAATATAAATATTAATAAATAAATATTTTAAAAATATTTTAATATATTTAAACAATAAATTTAAGGTATCGGATTGAGCCGAATTAAATTAAGATTTGAGTTTAAATTTTAAATTTTTTTAGATCGCTGTCTGACCTAACCTATGAAAAGATATAATCCTTACCACTTTGTTGGTAGTTCTTATATTTTCATGGTCATCGTGAATTTGGTAAACTTTACTCTTAAAGATTTGCTTTGCTATAAATATGCATATATAAATGTCAAAAAAAAAAATGATGCACATGTACCATAATGCAAAATAATCCTTGAAACTATCTTATTTCTTTCTTTGTTGCATCTATCATGATGATAGGTTATATTATCCAAAATTTTTTATTTTTAAAAAAGTACTTATATTTAACATTTATATCCAACACATATTTAGACATGAGTATGAAAGTATAATTTTTCAAATATATAAAAAAACTTTTAAAAAATTAAGTATATCATATCAAACATATATTTGTATTTGACAATCTCCTAAATTTCGGGTACAAAGAGGTCCATTACTCCATTCTTTACCATTTTTCCTTCGAATCACTTAAATTTTAATTAAAATGTCGTTTAATAAATGTTTTGTTTTTATTTTTTTACTATTCATCTTTAATTTTATATTTTTTTGAAGAAAAAAAACATAAATATAGAAAGTTTATGTTCAATTTATGCAGAGATGAAGGCAAGAATTTTATATTAATGGACTAGAATAAAATGAATTAAAATATAAATTTTTCAAATCAAAATATATTCTTTTTACCATTTTTAATTTAAACATATCTCAAAATAAAAACATTTTAAAATTCAGAAGAGTTAAGACCGTTGCCTGCCCCATGGTTTCGCCTTTGAAGTTAATGCGTTCATATTGCGAAACGAATAACAAAAGTTGCGAAAATTCCATAGAATCATCTGCTAATAAAAAACTAATTTCTTCATTGTTTGGTGAACAAGTAAGAATGACATCTTAGCTATTTTTGTAATCTAATGCTAAGAATAATGCAAATTCAACTATGCTTCTGGAAAAAATAATATGATTTAATGAAGTTAGTAAATATGAGCAAAAACTCTTTCCAAAGGCTAAATTGTCATACATTAGAAACAATCTCAATGTTATGAAGTTTGTGAAGTTTGATCTAGTGAAGTTAGTAAACATGAAAAATAGTTTTTTTAAGTATGGATGTGTTGGGTAGAGTGAAAAAAAGTTAAATGGTGGAAAAGGGTGGGTAAAAAAATTAAAAAAAATAAATTTTGACTGTGTTTAGTAAAAAAGTAAAAAAAACAAATTAAATAGGAAATATTATTGTTTTCCAACTTTACGCATAAAAATGAATCATTTCAAATTGAAATGATAATACGAGAACAAATGAGAGATATATCGGTCAAATATGCATATTTATAATATTACTGATTATATTTTAAATTTTTTTTTAACTTGCAAAAGATAAAATATTACAATAATATAATTCTTACTTTCTTTCTTTTCATTTTTATCACCCTAGAAGAAAGAGAATTACTTTTTTTTTTAATTTTTTACCGAGCATGCTATAAAAATAGATTTTTCATTTTTTTTTCTTTTTTTCTCATATTTTCTATCTTTCATTTATGCTACTCATTTAACCAAACACAACAATCACTGGTTC
>JBBYHK010000012.1:13492911-13510537 GCA_038382065.1 Adansonia grandidieri | reverse complement strand
AATAATAGTTGTGAGCATTCCAGTAAAAATAGGATTAACAGGAAATTCGACCTCACAAAATTAAGCAAACATCATTCTCATAAAGAACCTGAGATTAATTACTTCACAAAGTTGCGAATTGAATAAAGTTACAAATTTCCACTGGAACTTTAAACCCAGCAAAACAAAGAATTGATGGAGAAATACATTTAAATGTATGAAAGAAAGAAAATTCAGTAGTTTCTGAGAAAATTTTCCTAAAAAAATCAATGTTGATTTCGATGTTGCTGTGGTTTGCAGATAAAAATCATTGGGACCTTTTTCAATTGTACTGGTTTATATATCATCTGAAAAATAAGAATTTCTGAGCTCATTGTTTACATTTCCTACATCCAAGAAGCGTGTCCCATCTATATGGTTGTTTCCCATGCATTCAGACTTTTCCCATGAAGGCCCTTTTCGTTTTTGCTGTCTGAAATACTTCTTACCCAAGTCATACGAAGATTCTCTTGTTCTTTTGAATGTCTGTTGGATGTTCGTACCTGGAATGTCAGCGTCTGGGTGGTCACCACCGGCTGTGCTCGGAATGTTTTCATCAGCATAGCTAGTGACAGGTAGCCGGCCGTCCTGTTGCCCTTCTTTTGCATCTCTGGCAGAAGCAGCTGGAGTTCCATCTTTCTTATCGATGGGATATGGAGGTAAAGGCGGAAAGGGGTGGAAAGGCATGCCAGGGGCTATTACCCAACTCTCTAAGCTGTCGCCCTGTGGCGATCCGAAGTGCTGCAAGGTGGGCAGTGGAATTCCGAATGAGACGGGCAAGCGGGAAATGAATCTCTTCTGGGGATGTGCAATAATCACATCAGGACACTTCAACTGACAAAATTTTGGTTGAAGGAAATCGGTAGCAGTTGATGGAACCAAAGATGCATTGGGGGGAGATGAGAACCCTGGTGGAGCATCCTGCTGAAAACTTTGCCTTCCATTGTCATCATTAATAGCTTCACCTTTGAAAACACTGTCATGGCATTCGTTATCCCCCCCACTGCTCTTCTTCTCTATGTGATCTGATGTTGAATGAGCTAAAACAGACAATGAGCTACATTCAAGTTTCTTTGGTGACCGTGAATCAATTTTCTCTGTATCAGCTGGCTGATCCCAACGGCTTTTACGCTTCCGAATTCTGGTACCATTGGTTTCGGAAACACCTACGGAAGAAGAGGAACCACCCTCCCAGGTAGAAGTATCCATCGGAGTTGTTGCAACCACGGATTGCATGACGCAGTTAATTGCTTCCGTTGGTCTTATGGCCTGGTCACGCCAATGATTGTGGGATGCAGAAACCCTGTTACAGTCCAAACCCCTGTGAAACTCCATCCTACCCTCATCCTTGTCGCTGTAGCTAAGCTTTCTGACAGGTTTCCGAATCCAGGTATCTCGAAAATTCCGGGCTATTTGATGGACCTGTAAGGCAGGTTTGACCAATTAGATCCGATTTTCAACCAAGAAAAAGCTATTCAAGAAAACTAGTAAGTATTCAAGAAAACTAGTACAGTCAATACATAACTAAATACAGAAGCTATACTATCAAGTTCTAAGCAATAGCTCCCTCTGAAATATGCAATATCATGGAAGAAAAGAAAATAATGAAAAAGCATGTTAAATGAATTTCAAAAACGAAGCAAAGGATGACGATACCTGTTTGTCATCATGCTCTGTGAAAGACAGTATCGACTCCCTAAAGCTGTCACAAGAAAGCATAGTTTTCATGTAAAGATTAAAAAAAAAAAAGGGACCGAGAAGCATATTCAACAAACAAAACTCAGCTATATATATTCTCTAACCTCTCCCTTCCAGCACAATGCGGACCTCCATTAATATGTTCCTGCGTAAGTATCCCCCTCCTTGCCAAATACTCCAAAACCTGCAGAAGAAGAAAGTTGCAAGCTGTACTTTTGTAATATCTCCAGAGAGTTCTGTTATTTAATTTCAAGTTCTCATAAGTGACACTTTATCATATCATAATTTGAAGGTTCCAGATAACAGATTAAGAATGATAACTCTGTGCTGGACCAAACAGCAACCTTTTTCATTGTCCGGGAAAAAAAAAGGGGAAATCATTCCTTAAATTTGGGTGAAATTAAAAACATAGTTGATTAATTTCTATTATATCCCAGCCGTACATACAACTCGTATGATGAAATGCAGCAATTATCTGAAATGCTTTATTACTCAAGATATGATTGTTACACGTACCAAAAAACGAAAAAAAAAAAAAAAGATAGAATATTGATCGTGAAAGCTAGTATGAAATATTATGTAAGAAATACGTGTTTATAAATAAACATATGCACAAATACTCAAATGAAAAATATATATGTATATATCATATCCTTTGCACTTAAATGAAGGCAAAGATTATCCACAAAAAACAATGATTCGAAAGAGGTATGGGGAACTTAAAGATGATCTAACTGCACTAACACTGACTTAACCAGGCAGCAGCATTTTTTCCATCATTCAATGAGAATAGTCTGCCAAAAACTATTTTCCTTTTTCTTTCAAAACATATACTTAAGCATTGATGCTATTTCATTAGGTAAAAGTTCACTACAAGTCCTCTACTATTAAATTCAGTGTTTTAATCTTTGTACTATAATAAAGGAAGCATTTTAGTTCTTCTACTATTAAATTCAGTATTTTAGTCTTTATACTTTTGAAATTGTAGCAAATAAAGAAAAATGATTAACGGTATTAAAAAAACATTTGAATCTCGGTAAAATGCCGACGTGTCATGTGGTGTAGAATTTTAAATTTTATACAGAAAAATCACCCAAACCAACTAGCAAACCAACATATTTTGGAATAAAATTTAAAATTCTACATCACATTACATGCCAGCATTATATCAGCATTTAAACAGTTTTTTTAACACCATTAACCATTTTTTCTTATTTGCTACAATTTCATTAGTACATGGATTAAATACTAAATTTAATAGTATATGGACTAAAATGCTTCTTTCACTATAGTACAGAGACTCCTAGTGGATTTTTACAAATTTCATTAAGCAGTAAACGCAGCTAATTCAAATAGTATCGTTGAATATAACCATCAAAAGAAAGAAGCACTTAACCCATGACAATGAATGTTTAACTATTACAAGAAAGAAGCACTTGACCCATGATAATGAATGTTTGCTCGATGTTTAGGTTTTTACACACATAGGAAAAAGGGAGTATATCTCTTTTACTACCATTCAGTTCAAATACTATGATGCACCTTATATTCTGAGAATCAATACTTGACATGAAATGCATATTCACAAATATGATTGTATAATCCCAAAAATTATAATGCAACACAGTTTCCACACTGCACCTTTAGAAGCTTCCGAAGAATTGGGATCTTTTTGAAATCCCTTCTGTATTTCTTCATTATGTTGTGTAGCAACTGCAAACCTGAAAAGCAAAGCAGCAGCCATTTATTTGTATGCCAACTGAGATGCAACTGCAGCAAAGAATTCATAATAATGCAATGCAGCAAAAGTTAGGAAAGAATACCATTCTTGTTAATAATATCGATCAGCACATGTCCAGATTTTGTTTTTAAAAGTGCATCAAGAATCATTGAAAGCTCTCGGTTGCTGCACAACAAGAAAGTTAGAATCAAAGATTGGAAAACTATATAGCATGAGCACAAAATATAATGTTCTTAAGGCATCCAAATGAAGAGAATAAATTGACCTTTGAATTGCTTCGCCATTGCCACCATCACCAGAAGTTGCTGTTAGAAGTAGAAGCTTCAAGTAGCCTTTAGAAGCATCCTGTCACAAATCAAAATGTCTGAGAAACATGATCTGGTACAAAATCGAAAATGAAGAAGTATGCTGCATTATAAGAAAGTCCACATAACTTCCTCATCAAGATAAGTATCATCTTAGAATGACTTCCAGAAGATGCCAAAGCACACAACAAGCTAATGAAAAAATGATGAAAGACAAGAAATATTTGCTAAATATAAAAACTTTCGAAGTGCATAATATTAAACCACTAACCTTTCGTTTTGTTATTCCCCCATCAGAATCCAGCAAATCATTAAGTTTTTCCTCCACTGCAAGCATCCAAATGCATGTGTCAGTACAAAATATATATATATATATATATGTATATATATATATATATACAGCATTCTCATTCTACAATAAGAGGATTCTTAACCTGTTTCAAAATGGCAAGTACTAGAATTTTCCGAGAATTTTCTGGGCTTAACAGAAGGCACTTGAGATTTGTTGGATGTTATCTGAACCTTATTTCCATTCAGAGAATTATTACTAATTTTCCCCTTCTTAATTGAGCTGGATGAACGAGAAGTCTTCATCAGGGGGCGTGATTTTGTAGGAACCTGTTTGTCTGCAGTATCAAACTTTGGTTTCTCATTAGCATCAATAACGTCAGAAGATAATTTGTTATCTAACATATTTCGAGAAGCATCTAATTTCTGAATGGAATGCGAGGTTTTGTTCATAGCCATCTGTTCCATGGTACCATCTGGCTGAACAGCTTCACATGGAACTGTCAAAGGTGAAACTTCTTCTGGCTGAATGGCTAATTGGAAATTTCCCTTCAAATCTTCAGTTTCAACTGAACTGTTCAATTTAGATGTGGCGGAAGCAGAATGTTTCACCAAGTCCTCGGCTTCTGGCATGTTCTCAAATTTTAGTACACCATCAGTTACTACACTCTCCACAGATTGCACTGCTGCACCATCAGAGGAACTGCATCTAGATACAACATTTTTCAAACCATTCCAGTTTTCACCATCTTCAAGCATCTCAGGTTCAGGAGATTCTTCATCCGAATCATCATGAATAATTACTTCAGCAGTAAGCGGATCGCCACCAATATAACCCCGACAATGAGGCGAACCACAATGACACTTCTTTGCAGCAGCTCCAAATACCCTCACATAGTTGTAGTCAAATGTAACCTCTTCACCCTGACAAATATACCAAGCTTGTAACATATATAAGATGATTCTCATGCACGAAACAGAAAGACAAGATACACAGATATAATGTATGTATGTATGTATGCATGCATGCATGCATGCATATACCCTCCAAAAACTCTGCCTAAAATCAGATTCTGCTTACACCAGTTTTGCTGTAAGATTACTCTCTTGACCCTTGAGTCTTGCCCCTGTTTTGGTTTATTGACAAAATATCTAACAGAAAGGATGCTGCAAACTGCTGGTAAATTTTCTACATTTGAGAACCCATGAAATGATGCATGGCTACTCAGAAAAGTATACTGATAAACTTGCTAGTTGTTAATCATTAATTAAGTATTTCTGTCTTGTTATGAGGTTATGCCTCTGGAATGGGGCATTTTAGCCTCAATCTTTGTATTCTACCCTTCACCCGGTATTGTTGCATGAATTAGTTATTAGTCCCTCAATAAAAGGCCGACCAGCTAATATATGGCAAAAATCTTAACAGGGCTTGCAGGGGACTTAGGAATTAGGCTGAACAAACTACAGTTTTGGGGTTTATGTTTGGAAAAAGAAAAAAGTTCAAACTTTTAAGACTTGAGCAAGCAAATTGGACTAGAAGCAAAAGAGTTGGACTTGGGGAAATTCCTGGAGCAATACCATGCAGAAATCATATAAAATAGCAATTCTGCTTTTAAGCAGCCATAATTTGTAAACTCATAAGACCTCTTGGCTGGCTGGTAAGAAGCCTCTTAAGAAGAGTGTTTAAAAACTCAAAATCTCACTAATGTATTAAAAAAAAAAAAGACGAAGAGCAAAATTGCTAAGTTAAGTTTTATATAACAAAGAATAACCCAATTTTTTTCTTCAATGGCAACAGTAACATCTTTTTTAATCATGATGCAGCACCATCTATTATTAAATATATTTTGTTATTATTATATCTTTTGACTATAGCAGTTTCCTGGGGTTGCATGCATCATCATCAATACTGAAAATGGTGATGTGGTTAACAAGATCAAGAGATGGTGCCAGATCTTATGTTCATGTTAACCACTCCTGCAAGGCACATGTGACCAGGAGGAATTTCATAAAAGAGTTAGTCCCCTATTCTTGCTCCCGCATTTATACCTTAAATTTTAGCCTTTGTTCACCCTCACATATACACACACACTCTCACTCTGAAGTTTACTCTTCAATACCTAGAAGAGGTTTTCAAACCTAAAATGCTTTATTCTTTTTCTACATTAACTTTCAAGCCCATTCTGCCATTCACTTCCCATCTTTTACTTCCCCAAAATTCACCAGATAAGGATTATAAAAATGTAAGCTCCCCAAATGATTTTCAAAACATCAAATATATCAACTTAAAAGGAATTCAGTAGATCAGTAAAGCAACAAAATAAGATATTTGATTTTTAAGTATGAACCAACCCAAGAAAAAAAAAAGTAGAAGTAGTTGCAAGATCCCATATAACACGTATGCTGGGCATCAACAACATGCTGGGCAAGCATACCTTCTTTATATCCCTCAATGCAAAGAGTCCAATGCAAATTTCTCCATTCACCATCCACTGTTCATGAGAAAGATATAAACAGCGAAACAAGGTTAACGTTCTCGAAATGACAAGATCACGTTGAAAGAAGCATATTTTGAGAAGCACAAATCAGTCAAACAAGGCAGATACTTATATTCGGGGAACATAAACATGGAAAAAGTCAGAATGTGATTCACCAAATGATATATGGAGCCAAACACCATAGTAGTTGACCATATCAGACATAGAAAGGTGCATAGGTCAGTAGGGGAAAAAGGCAAATCAAACAGCTAATTTTATTGCACCCTTATAATCTAAGTCTGACATTAATAGTTAATATATTGATATATTATTAATATCAAATAATATTTTGAAGCCATGTTCAGTTCAACAAAGCATAAAAAGGCAAAGATGGCCATGATACTAGAGGATTTGGCAAATCACATTCCAAAAGAAAAGTTCATAAAACCAATCCCCAAAATATATTTATCAGCCATTCCACCTAGTTTTTAATTAGGTTCCATATGGCGGAGATATCCTTGCATTAAAAAAGGTGGAAAGGAGATATTCCACCAAGAGATTCTATCATTCTGCTATCATCCCAATCACGTAACAAGCACATTATAAGAATCCTATTTAATTTATTCTTATTGGAAAAGGAATCGCATTTTCTTTTTAACTTATATGATAACAAAAAGCTTATATGAACAATCACCTTTTCGGTACGACAATTGGGATCACAACTATGGTTAATGAAGCGCCCCAAATTTCCTTTGACATATGCATCTATTACCTGGAAGAAGGGAAAATTATCTTTGAAACTGAACCATCAAAGTATAAATTGACAGAAAAATAGACAACATAGTAGATTTTAATTATAAACCGAAGAAACTGAGAAAATTAAATGAAAACATTACTCAGGACAAACGGATAATACAAGAATGAGCAAACTTGGGGCTGCAAAGGCAGATAAAGTGTGAACTGAAAAAACAAATCTAAAGCAGCGACAAACATATAGTATGTCCAGTGATAAAAGGTTTTATCATGAACAATGAAAAAAATCTATCACATAAATAAGAATAACTAACAAAGTTGTGTTTCTAACTACGTGCACATACCTGTACTAAGCGTTTAATAATTAAATAACAAAATCAAATACAAGCAGGAGACAGTTAAACTTTCTTCACTTGCTACAGCCTTTTGTACTATCAGTATCATGTGCTATTTGATAGTCATATTATGTTTCTTATATTACTAATTAAAAAAATAATAATGGTAAAGGATATTATCCAAACCTCACTGCCATCCAATGTCATGAAATAGAAATGCCTCTGACCCCTAGAAGCATACTCCTTTTGCCGTGCCTCATATGTTTGCATATCAAGCACCTGATCAAACAAATAATTCAAATATGACCTACGAATATAGAAATATATTTATATATATAATTGTCTATAAATATAAAATGAGCATCGTATGCATCCCCAATATTCATATGCTCCAAAGACTTAGACAATGGGAATTATTTCATCCATGAATTACGGATCAGACAACAACTTCCCTCCAACAAATGTGACTTTTCTTTCTGTACAACAACAAATGTGACTTTTGAATGCATGAAAAGTATGAGAAACATTCAGATGAGTACGACAGGAATTGGTTAACTTGCTTGGTATTTTGATTTAGAAAATGGCTTGCACATAAAACCAACAGTCCACATGATACCATCTGACTGTTAAAATAATCGAGGGATCATAATACTAACTACATGCGTTCAACTTTTATCCTTCCTCCAAGATATGAATACTTAATTCCCTTGAAGAATGCTTACAAGAAAGAGACCTTACTCACTGCTTAAGACAGTGCATCCATTATATAAACTAAAAATGAAGCTTAATTCAGTATCCATGACACGGCAGAACAATGCCTTAAACATACTTATTCTGCCAAGCCATTTGACAACACATTTGGTGCTTATACCTGAACAGTACAGTAAGGAGTCAAAGCCTCAGCAACAGTGTTCATTATGGCCGTGGTTTACTTAAAGGTACAATTTACTTAAACAATCACAAAAATCAAATCTAAATAGCCATTACTAGAATCTGACTATAATTCCAACAAGTCTGTAACTGATCAACATGCATAAAAGTACTACAAAACAAATCATAGGTTACCTCTCCAACGTATTCAATAAGGAAATGACCAGTAGATATATTCTCTTCCATCCTCAGCCCAAAACCTTTCTTACCGAATCTGTCCCACTTCATCTTTGCATATTTGCGCTTCTGAAACTGCAAAATAGATGTTTGGAATAACTTAACATTCTCTTCAAAAAAAATGTCCTCTTAGGGGTTAAAAACACACGTACATAAAAGAATATATACTGCATAAATATTGTCATTATCATCTACTAAAAACAGTGAAGAACCTGTTGATTTGAACAGAGGTCTCCACAAGGACAGGTGCCTTGAACACATTCAATGTTCAGCATCCGGTTTAGGCATTCATCGCCACAACCAGGCTTACCGTCTGGAGGTGGTTTACACTGGCAAACCATTATCTGCTTAAAATTTAACTAAAATGTTAATTGCAGCAAAAACACAAGCCCAAACAATATAACCACAAAAGCTATCAACATAACAATGAAAGAATGGAATCATTAAAAAAAGTTAGTTAAAGTTCTTCTTTAGTCCAATTTAAACCACAGCTTATATTATATGCATATATTTGTGACACACTGAAAGATAACTAAAGCAAGTCAGAGAGGTGTCAGCAAGCTTCACAGGTAAAACTGATTATCCAAGACATGGGATCAAATTCTACTTTCACCAAGGACTTAGGGGAAAATTAAGTAATTCAAAATTCTAATCTTATTTGTGTAGCCTAGACATTAAACTAGAATAGGTGAAGAAGGTGTCAAAGTAGTTAAAACCTTAAAAATACTTCCCACAACAGCCCTCTTCCCCCTAAAGAAAGAAGAAGAAGAAATACAGGATCCCACCCATCAGGATTTCTTATGCTGAAACAGTGAACTCATATGATAATTTTAATGTAGTTTCAATAGATAAAAACTACATTAAATTATCACATGACTTCACCTTGTCAGCATAAAATCCATATGAAGGAAAAGTTGGAAATAAACAAGATCTGAAAAGATTAATAAGCTTCCACTTCCAGATAAACTCAGACTGCCGTTAATAACCAAGTTAGATGTATTTTTCCTATATTATCTCACTGTTAGTAGCATTTTCTTTGAATCATGACTAACAGATTTTCAAACTGCTCCTGGTTTATAATTTATTGAAGTACCTGCTATTTGTTAAGACTCAAAACCAAAATATTGCATCTTACAGTCCTACCTATTTTGTCATATTGAGTTATTAGAGGTAACCTCTAATCATTATCAGCATTTCAACAAGAATGAAAACAAGAATGAAAAATCCAACTGCAGACTAAATACCATGTAAATATAAAATGAAATCAAGTTAGGTTCAGAGTCAGACCTCATCAATGGTTTGAGTTTTTCGGCGACGGTGCAAAAATTGGTTACTATCAATACGCCAAAAATGTGACGGTTGTAATACTGCAATTTATCGGAAAGTGAGATAGAATAGAATATCCAAAAGGAAAGGAGCGGTCTAAATAATAATAACTATACTAAAGCATCTCTATCAGTTCATTCATGCAGTTTGGCTACCAACAGCAAACACTATACCTGTCATACGTTTAGTTTCGAATCCCTTTTCCAATTCCTTATAATTGAAACAATCACAACCATCTTCCTCAGCATCTGATATGCCTAACTCAGCATTAATATCAGCATTGGACTTCTCTTGCGGGATTGAGCAATCAGCAAATGCTTTATCCACGTTGTCCCCACAGATCCTTCCAAGTAAAAGACAAAACAAAATTACATTAAGACATCAGACCGCTTTTCTCAGTGCAGCCAGACAAAAAACAACAATGACTAGAAAGGTCAAAACCTTGGGGAAAGATAAAAGAGCTGACATTTTGCAAGTATCTAAACTACTGTCATGGCAATGCTTACAAAACGATAAGAAATGAGAACACACTTGAAATGGAAAACATAGTATACAACATAGCTCAGCCATAAGAGAAAACATCTGATCAGATAGTACGTTGACACGGTTTATGAAGATTGAGATCATTAGAAGAACACCCAAAATTGTGTTTCCACAATTTGTGGCAGCATGCTTTAGGCTTAGGTGAAATGCAAAACATCAATTAGCATTACAGCTCAATAAGTCTTGCATACAAACATTCTGAATGCCAAGGAATCCTAAAACTATAAAGAAAACTTCCAAGGATAAAAGGTTGACTTAAAAGAGATAGGATAAATGGTATCTTTCTTGTACAGCTTCCGTCATTACAACTTTAAAAACCAGTAGAAAATCCTATGAGAAAGCAATTACTTCCATAAAAAATGGCTCAAAGGTAAAATCTGACAGCATAGAGACCAGACCGCCAAAGCAGCGCACAGTCATATTTCTGACATTTCCTTTTATTATTATTTTTTTTAAAAAAAAAGAATGTATCCACCATATATGCTCAAATCATCCTGATTTAGCTCGATTACAATGTGCCTTAGAGTTCTGGAATTTATCTTAGATAAAAGCAGTAATATGCAACAGTGAATAAAATTAAGGTGGGCAAGCATTTTCCATAAATTCAATAAATGAAGGAAGCAACACAGCCCCCAAAACCTAATCAGAACCTGGCTGGAAGCAACATTCCAGTCCAAATTGCATAGATACCAGAACTATGTTGAGAAAAGCACAAATTAGGTGATTAAAATATGCAAGATCCATACGAAAATAACATATCTGATCATTGCAGTTCATAAGATCTGTGATAATAGCTAAACAATTGATCCTTCCTATATCAAATATGTGATATGTGTTTGACCAAGCAATTGAATGTTCTCAAACATTTAAGAACCATCAAAACAAACATGGAAACAACAAACATGTACCAACAATTTTCACATAAATTGCATTCTCAGATGATAAAGTAATGTCTCAATGATAGTATACCAACGGTATGCCTCATCAATTGACTTTACAAGTGAAACTGGTATTCGCCGCCATTTATAACAATCATCACAACGAACCCAAGCATTATCAGGCTGCATATGCTGCTCCATGACACTTTCTGATACCAAGTCAACATTAACCATGTCTGCAGAGTCCACCTTGTCGCCAGTGTTTGAGTCCTCAATATCATATAAAACGTGATTTCCTGCAGCACCAACTATTGTAAACTTAATTAAAACAGTCTCCAATTTCTTCTATTCTGAATCAATTTAATTCCATTGGCAAGGAATAAGAATGACAACTAGTATGTGAAAATATTGAAGAGATTATAAATAATAATAATAATAATAATAATAACATGAGAAGAACAGAGAAGAGGGAAGAAATAGTTACAAATATCCTTATAGTTCCATTACCTGTTAGCGGGCTCTTTCCTCCTCTGGCTAAAATGTCTTCATCAGAGCCTTTCTCCTTTACTTTGCTCTTACTCACTGACTTCAACTCATCTCCCCTCTGCTTACAAGCATTTCCTTTTCTGCTTCTCACAGAGCCAGAGACTCTGGACTTTCCCTTGCTCACTCCCTGAGATTTTGAACTTTTGGAAAGTTGATTACGCTTGTTTTTAAAGGGAGACAAATTCTTACTGTTCTTTGTATCTTGATCATTGGGACTGTAACAAGCTCTAGCATCCATATTAAATTCCACTTTTGTGGCCTCCTCAAAGACTCCAAGCCCATTCTCTCTTGAAGAATTTGCAGCAGAGGATGAAGTAAGAGCCTCGCTGGAGACAGGTCCATTTGTTTTGTGTCCACCTTTACAATTCTTTGATGATTTAGCTTTCCCTTTGCAGGCTGCACCAGGAGACCTGTGATTATCCTTCTTTCCCCTCTTGCTACCCTTACTACTCTTATCATCTCCAGGTAAAACAAGAGCTCCAGAAGTATTCAAAACAGAAGCATGTGACTCTTCTTGGTGTAATAAACCAACTTGTGTATCAGGAATTGTATTGATTACTTCTGAATCTGGTGAAGTTCCAGGATCCGTACAGTTGTTCTCTATTGCTTCTCCAGAAGCTTCAGCCACTGCATCAGACTGACTTACATGGTAACCATCTGCAGCATCTTCAGCAGACTTCTCAAGATTTTCAGCACTCTCCACAACCTTATCTGCTAGTTTTACTTCCATGATAGAAGCATCTGAGCATGTTTTCACCTTTTCTTGGTCCTCTTTGGACTGAAACTGCATTTCACTACCCAGTTCTCCTACTTTATCTTCAACAACGTTGGCTAATGCTGGAAACAGTAAACTGGTTTCATTCCCATAATTACTAAAAGAAGTGTGAACAGAAACCGACGGATCAACCACTTCTGCAACCAAAGTATTCAGATTGCTTGGAACAACTTCCTTGCCCACTTTAATCCTTAGACGTAGGCAACTGGTTAAAGTGTTACTTAGTCCCCCGGATTCTTTTCTGTTTTGACCACCCCGATTTTTGCTTCGTTTCCCACTTCCTCGGCCACCCCCAGCTTTGGAAGGTTCTTGATTCTGCACTCCGTTACACAAATGGTCAGGACACGGCTCAAGAAATTGTGTAATATTACTGAACAATCCCCAGATGGAAGAACGAGCTAATTTGGACGAACAGCTTCTCTTCCTTCTTGAAGCCTTGAAAAGGAATTCAATATTTTCATGCGGGCGTGGCAGCATTGTGCTCCTGCAGTTCCTAGCAACCCTTTTTGCAGGAGTCTTCCGGCTTGATTTACTTTTCCGACTGCCCCTTCGAGAAAAGGAAGATGTAGTAGGACTATGTTTAGTTTCTGAAACACAATCAGCCTTGACGATATCCTTTCCTTCATTTTCCCTTTGTTCAGAACAGTCAATTGAACTGCTAGAACTAATTGCAACACAAGCATCCTTTATCAAAAGATCTGATGGATCCAGCCTCCCAGCCAAGCCATTTTCAACAACATCAATGGGCTGGCATAACAAAGAAGCTGATTTATCACAAAGACAGTAAGCACTTAGCTCAAAAAAATCCCCCTTCGAATTGCCAGCATTTTCATTGGCATTTGTTATTTCACTGGAAGTCTCAACCTTCGTACCTGCAGAAACAACCTCAAAAACCTCTGAAACACCATCTCCTGATGGACCATTAGCATTCTTACTATCCCTTTGTGCATTCTGCTGTATTGGCAATGATTCAGCCCCATGTAATGTTTCCAACGTACTTAGGCAGCCCTTTGAAGCCAATAACTCAATGCATAAATCATCATTACTTTTAGTTTCCACAGGTTCAGTAAAACTTTCCAATGAGAGATCACTGCTACTCAGATCATCTTTCTGGTTATGCCAGTCAGAACTACCTACTGAATCACCAGCACGTTGCAAGTTGGAAATTGTCTCAGCACAACATGAAGCTGCAATCTTGCTACACAAATCAGATTCTATTATGGGTGAAGCACCACTTTTCCCATCCAGAGCAGGACCTCTGACAATGTTACTCTCGTTCAGGTTATTTTGTTGGGGACAATCACTCCTGCAACCAGTAATGGCTATTGACGCTGAAGCCAAGTTACTACCATGGATAGATGGCATTTGGTTGCAAATTTTAGTCTCAATCTCAGTTAATATCTTTCGTTTCTCTTCCATAACTACTTCCAAAGAGGAACAATAGGTACTTGTATCATCCTTATTCCTGCCTTCCTCACATTTCTGTGATGGCAATATTTTCAGACCATCAGCAGCTCTCCTCATTACCACATCATTTTTCTCTTCACACTTCTCCACATATTCCATGATCCCTTGCTGAATGGAATCACTGACACTCTCATCATCCTTCTGATTATCCTGTTTAACAGAATTTCTTGGTGAAGTAGAAACTGTGTTCAATTCTGATGGCCCTTCACCATCCTGTGAAGCATCATCTTCTGAGCCATGATGATCAACTATACCCCTATTCTCAGTCAAACAAACCCCAGCTTGAATGTCAGTACATTCTTTTAACATCAAACCAACCACATTTTGATCATCGCCTTTCATCTGATCTTCACAGTTCGCAGAAATCTCCATGCCACTGCTCAAAGAAGCAGTATTTTCATCCTGAGACAAGCCTAGAGGTCCATCCATAGCAGTTGTACCATCCTCACCTGAAGATCCTCTGTTTTCCAGGCACACATCAGTTTTTGAATCATAAACATCAATGTTTCCCTGATTTTCATTCAAACAAACCTCGTGATTACCAATACTATTACCCATCAATTCCCTTGAACCAGAAGGATCTACGCTTTCACACCAATTTTCATTCAAGTATCCTGTGCTATCACCGCAACCCACCAACTCCTCCGGCCCAAAACCATCTAGATTTTCACCCTGAATATCATTTAAACAAACTGTGGCATCACCACACTTATCACCAATCAACTCCTTTGAGGCAGCACCATCTACACTCTCACTGTGATTTTCATTGGAGCAAACGGTACTATCACCACACCTATCACCTGTCAACTCTTGTGAAGAAGAACCATCCACATTCTCATCTGGATTTTCATTTGAGCAAACTTTACCATCCATGCACCTATCACCCATCAATTCCTTTGAATCAGAACCATCCACACGTTCACCCTGATTTTCTTCCAAAAGGACCACACTATCATCATACTTATCATCCCTCAATTCCTTCAAACCAGAATCACCACTATGTTCACCCTGATTATTTTCCAAACAAACCACAGTACCACCGCACATATTACCCATCAATTCTTTTGAACAAGAAGCATCAGCATTTTCGCCCCGATTTTCTTTCAAACAGACTGTGTTTTCCCGACATTCATCACCCATCAATTCCTTCAAACCAGAACCAACAATTTGGCCCTCACCCTTTATTCCAACTCTGCAATCAGGATCCCCAGACCCATTACAGCCAGTGTTTTCGTCTTCACCCGGTTCACCAGCACGACCCCCATTAGAATCGATCACAACACAATCCCCTCGCTCAGACTCAAGGCCCCCCATTGACTCAGAGCACGAATGTTGCTTTGTAGCAGCAACCTCAAGAACGGGTTCGTTAACCAAAGTCATATTCTCACACGAACCCATCCCGGTTGTTTCCAAATAAAATATCAACAATGCAGCAAACCCATTACTTCAAACCTAAATAAGAAGTGAAAAGAAAAAAAAATTGACCCAATAATAAAAATCAAGCATATCCTCCTTCACCAATCCAATGCACCCACAAATTCACCGACAACGAATCCCAACCTCCCTATTTTTAATCGTTCCCAATAAAACCTTAATTTAAAAAATATATAAAAAAACAATACCTTTGTCAAAGCTCCCTCTGAGGAGAAACTCGGAAAAAAAAAAACCCTAGAATCCCTTTCTCTGCACAATCCAAAAACCCTTAATTTCAGAATCTGAAGACTAATGCAGATAAAACATCTATAAAAAACGGATAATGAATTGAAATAATTAACCACGAAGAAAAAAATAAATTGAAGGACAGAAAATAACGGAGAAATTAAAAAAAAAAATTACTTGTTAGAAAGAAGAGGAACCAGGCCGTTGAAGAAGGGAGAAAAAGGTCGTTTCCTTATATTTTTAATTTTATACAAAGAACAGTGAAAATGTTTTTTTTAATAAAACTGTTTGGGGGAAAGGGGGAAAAAACTGAGAAAGAAGGAAGATGAGATATTAAAATGCCAACTTTGACCTCTCCTCCTCCCTTTCATAAGCGCGAGTTTGATCGGGGACAACGTTGCTCTCCTTTCTTTCGTTTCTACACGCGTAATTGTTAGGGTCTTTTCGTCATTTCTCGAAGGAATTTCGTTCTTATTTTTATTTTTTATTATTTGTCTGTTTTTGTTGGAAAATGCGTTGGAGAAAATTTTTTGGGCGTGGATTAGAATATTAATAAAGTTTAGGGGGTTCAAGTGCAAGTTTTTTTTTTAATTTTATTTTGTCTAAGGAAGTACAAATTTTAGTATTTTATTTACCAAATTTAGAATTTAAGAGTAGGTCTTATTCAAAAACAAATTTGAGAGTAGGACGGCAATGGAGTGTTAAAATTTGCATATCAACATTATTCTATCCATTTATTTTAGATTTAAATATTTGATTTATTATTCTTAGTAAATTTAATGTAAATTTGGATATACTTTTGGACGTTAATTATTTAAATTTATTTTTATTTTGATTTGGTTAGTGTTATATATTGAAATATGTTATCCATTTTGTTTATTTATAACGATAACGTCTTCGAGTACCTAAATCTTATATTTAGGATATCCAATAGATATTACTCAATATGAATTTAAATAATAAATAAATTCAAGTTTAGATGTTGAAATTTTTTTAAATCTTTAACTGCTTGTCATCTCTATTTAAGAGTAGATTTTATAATTTTGGATTAAGTAAAAAAAAAAGTTTAATAAACATGAAAAGTAGTGAAATAAATATCATTGATATTGAAATTTAAATTGACCATAGTCTTTTCAATGAAGAAACCTGCAACATAGAAACAATTGGATGCATCGAAATTGGTACTTTGATGCATCGAAATTGGTACTTCGATGCATATTCCGATGCTCAAGTTAGTGTTTGTTTTATAAGTTGGGAGAGATAATGTAAATAGAATAAAAAGTAAAAAGTCTATTGTTAAAAGAGAATAATCCTGCCTTTATGGAGTCTTTTATCTTACATATCAGGTACATAAGTCTCCCTCTACATGCGAAGATGGTTATAAAGTGACCAATTTTGAGCATTTTGCTAGAGTTATTGAGTAGATTTTGCTTATCGTTAGTGTTTGTTTGAGTGAACGACCTTATTGGTATGTGTTTGCTTTTAATTGATAAAATCATTTTATAACTTAAGTAGGCCACCAACACCAATTAAGTAGACTGATTGTAACTAGACGTCCTTATAACTTTTGTAGCTTAATACCTAGAGTGGGTTCACGTGTGTGTGAACGCATGAAGAAGTTTGAAGAGACGTCAGAGCCAGAAAAAACTTTTGGCGAGGTGCTTGCCTTGAGAGGCGTTAAGCTTAACAAGGCTTTTGATGGGCCTAAAA
>JBBYHK010000012.1:13430181-13460823 GCA_038382065.1 Adansonia grandidieri | reverse complement strand
AGCATGGAATTTTTTATTATTAATTCACGGCCAAATGCTTTTATTTTATTTATAATAATCCTAACATGGTTGGATCTACCACCTTAGCTTAAAGATCAAATATAAAAATTGATACAAAAAACCAAATATAAAAAGATAAGTAAACTATGTCCCGACAAAATTTTCAAGTATTGTGACATTCCTTCCTCTCATACTGACGACTTCTTCAAATATATATATATATATATACATATTTATTTTACTGACTTTAAGTATAGTTTTGAAACTTAAGTTTTGGCCCCTTCTTTATATCCACAAATCAAGAGCAAATTTTTCAATAGATTCATAAACTCACCAACTTATTTACCAAAAAAAGGAAAACTTTAAAGAAAGCAAAAATGGACACTCTTGGTACAAGAAAAAATAATAATTAAACTCTTTTTACCCAATTTCTATCCTTTTTAAAGAATCAAGCATTCATTGATAATCCTAATATTATATATATACATATATATAACTCAATATCATGCAAGGAAAAACCACACTGTGCCCCCCACTTTTTTTAATTTTCTTCAAGAATCACGTGGTGATTTTCCATAAAAGAATTTCTATTGATTTTAATTTGATCACAACCTACATTATATGGTTTACTTGGAAAAGAATTAACGAAATACGTGTATATATATATATATATATATATATATATAAAGTTGATTCACAGTTTACACCTAACGTTTAATCCTTCCTTTGATCGAAGTTCATTAATTAGTTCCATTTTTCAACATTTCCTTATATGTTTTAAGAGTTCAATATTTACTAGTACCCTAACTTTTCATGTTAATATATATAATAGAAAAACCTTCAATTTTTTTTATATTTTTATAAAAGAGATTGCAAAAAAATAATAGATGTTCGAAATTCAAATCCAAACTTACTAAACTATACCAATTAAAAATAAAATTAATTATATAAATCAACTAAATGTACAACTGTTTTTTTTTTTTTTTGTTAGAAATCGAGAACTGTTTCTAAACCATTGGCCTTCTTATTTAATATATAAAAAAAAACATTTATGTTCGTGCCTAATTTAATTTTCACTCGATTACAATTTACCATGGGCACAAAATCATTTTTCTGATAGATTTTGGGGTTAGATTGGCTTGGCTTTGCTTGGAAAACTGAAGAAGAGTTTCGAAACGATACCCATCAATACCTTTATATGGGATTTTATCTTAAGAAGTGAAAAATGATAGATTTCAAATGTGGGTTAAAAGGAATCCCATAAATTCTCTTCCTAGCTTCAAATAATGATCCTAAACATATATTGAATGTTTTAATTTCTTGCGGTTGATATTTATGTTAATGTCGGGAAAGTTCACACGTTAAATATTTGAAATTAATTTAAATTTAAAATTTAATTTAATTAATTTATACGATCACTCGATATAAAAAACATGTTTGATGTTTGTTCTGTAAACTGTTTGAAGCAGCTTTATAGCTGGCATGACATACCGAGCCGGTTAAAGTTGGAAGAGCAAAAATGAAAATATCACTCTTTCTCCCGAATAAATTTATATTTGATGTATTTATATATTTTATTATATCATAATTATTTTTAAAATATTTTGTATTTATATAAATTTTAATATAATAATAATTCATATTATATAAATTTTAAAACATTCGTATAGTCATATCATATCGACCTTTAATTATTTCTTTTCTGTCATATTCGTATTGTCGTGCTAAGTCGAGCTCGATCCATCTAAAAGTTAAGTTAAAAAAATAAAAATAACATCGTTGATAAAAACTACAGTCCAGAATTCAATTTACATAAAGCATATAAACAAACCACACCCGTCTGAGATGCAAAATTATTGCAAAATTGGTGACTCAATCGCACCAAAACTCTGTTACAACTCCATGCATCATCTACATTTCAGATAAAATCGATTTTTAACGAGTTCATCCTCAATCAGCGTTAGGTTCAATGGTTTGAAGGTCTGTAACAGCAGATCACATATCTACCAACAATGTTTTCCATAGGCAGAGGCCCCCTAGTTATCAATCAAACCATTGATGACATAAGGAGAAGTAGTAACTCTGAATTACATTTACAGCATAAATCACATTTCTAATCATGAGTTCAACAGAATGGAGAATTTAGCCAAATCAACATTCAAGAAGATGTTATGAACTCAGAGCTTAACAGAGTTAGTTTATATAGCTATCCTTAGGAGGTAACATCTATCATGTCTAGGTTTCAGACCTAGAATCTACAATCCCTTCCCTTACCATCCCAGATTGCCCCCTCCTTTGTACCAAAGGAAAAATATCCAATAAGATATTATGAACATAGAGCTTAACTCAGTTGATTCATACAAACATTCTTGAAAGGTGACACATTCAGCATGTCTATGATTCAAATCCCAGTTTTTGCAATCCTTCCCTTATCTGACATCACTTATACCAAAGAAAAAGAACTTCAAGAAGATACTCTCCTGGAACATTACTCTTTGAGTAGGACATTACAAGTTCATTTTTTCCCATTTTAAGGAATTATATTCCTCTAGAAGAGCCTTTCAAGGGTGGAGCCGTGGAGCAGTATGTTTATAAATTATATCAGTATATCAAGAATCACATTACTCTAAAGAGATCAAGAAGAAGAGAAATTAAAGCTGGACAAAGAAAACTTGAGAAAAAAAAGGTGGGGAGATGTAGTCATTGTTACCAATCATGAGAGTCGTAGCTATTATTACGGTTGTCTCCCAAAACATAAACATGACCTTTAGGCACATACTGCAGATCCAAGAAAAAACAATAACGTCAGCATGAAGAAAACAGTCTATCATCCAAGGCCCTATGATAAAACCAAATTCAAATTGATCTGAATCATGAAGAGGCTTCGATGTCAACATTTTGGAATCCACCAGGGGTCTTCGTGCTCGCCTTTACCAGTCAATTACTGAATAATTTACCGAGGTGGCTCCTACTACCCCATAATACTGTGTAAAGAAATCACTATTCTAGCTTATCAAATGCTGGAAATCTCAAATAATTACATGGAGAGTCAACAAAGGGAACGCACAGTTAAGTCCGATGTGTATGATGGTCGTTCAGCTATGAAACTTTCATCTCGGGCGACTCCATTGACATAGAGTGAGCCATCATGAACCTGCATAGATAGTAGTGGAGGAAAACATTTTAGAATATGAATTCAGCATTAAATTGCTTCAAGTTGATTTTCTTTAAGAGTTTGAATTAAGACCATCGTCTTGCATCCAGCTATTCGATACCCAGAGGGATAAAACAAGAATGTGATTTGACTTCAATTGCACTCTTGCATTCAAATTAACTAAACTACAATAAAAAATCAGCCTAGAGTGACATTAACTATTCGAAAAAGACGCAGAACTAAATGTAAAATCAGTCCGAACACAGCCTTCAATGAATTTTGCAGTTGCTGTTTAACCATATTTTACACCCAACCCCATAGTGAAAAAAGTGGCAGCAGAATCAGTAATACCTGAACCAAGTCTCCAGCTTTTGCAACAATTCTCTTAATGAAAACAGCATCCTTCCCAAATCCATCCACCTGTAGCACAGCAAGAAGATAAGAACACTTTATTGTTTCCATGGGGTGCAAACAAAATGTCAAATTCTATACGAAACAGACAAACCTGTTCTGGAGCTCGGAATGTTACAATATCATTTATAGCAGGACTTTTGAAGAAGTATGAGGCCTGAACAAGTCGCGAAACGACAGTTAAAATTGATATTATAAACAACATAAAGGTGCCTAATGCATATTGTTCCTAAGCAAAAAGAGTATTATAGTAGAGCATTAGACTAGAGCTCTATATGCACTAAGCTGAAGAAAAATAACACGGTTGTTTTTCAAATTAAGGACATTTTCATGTTGTTCATTTCCCTCAGAAGTCGATTCAGAATCTAACCATTTTCCCCCTGATGGTAATTCTACAAAAGTGAACTTTCTGGAGTAGAATTTCAGGAATCCTGCAAACCATCCTAATGATTTTCAAACTTTTATTAAAACAGAAATCAGTACGAAGCATTGAGCGGGGTTACTGGTTCCAAGGATCTTCGGACAACGATTCTCCTATCAACAGTATTGAACATCGAAGAGCAAAGCATAGAGTAGGGGCAAGTCATCCGAGCAACGTTTTATCATAAGGCCACAAATCAATAATAAAGATCAGACTCTAAAATTCCAGGCCATCATCTAAATGTATTGCTAGCAAAATCTGTCACTTAAAATACAGGTACTTCTATAATTCTTCAACAAATTAAAGGACATTCTTCGTCTATGTCAAGATTTGATCGAATTAAACGAAGCTTTCACTTTTTTTAAGTCTGATTTCCTACGTCTTTCTTGCATTACAGGCCTACAGGCTTGCAATCAAGTTCCAAATTCATTATTTCAAGAAAGTATGCATGGAAACCGATACTAGTTATTAAGGTTGGCAGTAGTCTTTCTCTAATTAGGCTATACTTAGCAGCTTGATGAAGCAAAGAATCAGCAAAACAAGAAACCTGATTTCACAGAAACCATAGTGTTATATCTCCTCACCAACTTTATCACAAAATCTAACTTCGATGAGGAATAAATCTTAAATGATATTTGGATAACTTCAGACTTCGTAAGTTTGATAGCCATGCAATCTCTACTTGCCCAGAGTTTCAAATTAGGTAAAACTCCTATCAAGGCATATATAAAGGAGTAGCATCAACACTTCTGAGGTATGAGCTTTTAGAATTCTTTCATTCTTTCTTTGTTCTTCATTCATAGTATTTTTACTGACTTAAGCATCGGAGTGTCCTCTCTCACTTTTGCTGTTTTGCAAGATTCCTCCTTAGCATCTCCATTGTTGCAGTAACAAATGGCGCCATTTGTGGGAACCGACCAGCCATATGCTCCTAATCGAAATTTCATTCAAGCATATAAACAAGTAACTCCGAGTTACTTTAACTACGCAAAAATTTGGCATATAAACATGCCTATTCGATCTATGACTTACACCGTGGCAAACTTGCCCATTCAATCTATAAACGAACTTGCCCACTCGACTACACAGTCCACACCCTTGCCTAGGGGCTAGTCTTGGGGCAAGATAACAATCTCATATCAATTAGCCAAGGATATGGACTGTAACTTATAAAGCAAGGGCCACTCTTCCCCTATTGAGGTGTCTTTTCTCAGAGGATAAAACCATGAGGACAGTCAGTGCACTGCTTTAAAGCGAACAATACCTCATAGTGAGCACAGTCCGACAATCCTTGCATCAACACATAGAAACTATAATTTTGCAACCTTAGAAACCTCAGGAACTGCATTTTGCAACCTTAGAAACCTTAGGAACTGCAATTTGCAAATCAATTCGCGATGTTTGTCACACAATATCAATAGCTGGAATAGTAGGAGACCTAAACTCGCATATGTATACCGTAGTTAACAATCTAAATGAAGGGATAATGTGACCAAGATGGTTTGGCCAACTGGGAAACATTAATGGCCTTTCATTTTATCAAAGCACTACCTAACAGTAGGCTGTGAACACAGATGAAAAAGAATCTAAAATGTCATGACGTCATGTACCGAACTGCTAAGTGTGCTTTCCTAGCATTGGGGAAAAACTAAATAGCTTACGAGTTAATATGAAAGTAGAGTTAAAGATTTTTTTTTTCTAAGAAAGTGTATGGTAAGCACATTCAAATCAGAATGCCACTACGAAGAAAAGATAATCTGATCACTTCTAGGTCACGTAGCCATTAGATTGATTCCAACACGTTAGAAAAACGCAATTTTTGCATAATTTAAGCAAAATTCGAGATCATCTACAGAATTTAATCAGAAGGAAGACAGAAATGGAGTTTTTCAGGCGATGTTAAAGCTCAAATACATAATTTCTGAAGCTGCAAATCCTTATACTGGATTCAGCAGTGAAGATCATCTTAGTATCAAGTATTTAAAACTTATATTCAAACTCGAGCGTGAGATAAGAGACGGATATCTCTACATGAATGTATTTATTTTTTAAAATTATTTTTATATATTCGAAAACAAATGTGCCAATACATGAACGCTGAATATGGGCATTTCAAGCAAAATAAGGAAACTGAACATCAACAGAAATCAAAGGTCAAAGAGTTTCTACCTTTTCAACAATGATTCGATCACCAACACGAAGAGTAGGGAACATAGAAGAAGAAGGAATGAAACGCATCTCAGAGAAAGTGGACCATAAAAGAGCTATCACCAAGAACCTCAAAAACCCATCAAAACCAGGCCATCTAAGAAAAACCCAACTCTGGCAAGGCATCCATCTTAGTGAAGGGAAAGCTACCAGAGTCTTATACAAAGCACATGGTCTCAAGAAACTCATCGACCCAGAGTCTGCAAAAAGATTTGAAAACTGAAAACAGTGAAAACCTGGTTGAAGCTACCAGGCGCTTGCTTGAAAGTTTTTTTTAATTGCAAAGGCGTGGAAAAAAAAATGAGAGAGAGTGGAAACTTTGGGTGGGGGGGGGGGAGTATAAAGGAGTTTTCGTTGACCAGGTTTTTCCTTCGAGAGCAAGATACATTCTCGTGAGAAAGGTTGAAGTTTTTGCTAATATACTAATATACAGCAACAACCAACGACTTGAAATCCCACTTGGCTCCTGTCAGTCTAAGGCTACTCTACGAAGAATGACGGTGCGCAAAGTGTTGGGGATGTATTTGATCATAATATAATTTTGATACAGTAGAATATGTATTAAATTTATAAAATTATATTAAAAAATAAAAATGAAATTGGATATGATTGAAATAGTTATCGTATTTAAATTTACTCATAAATTATGTTATAAGTTAAAAAAATTAAAATTTAAGTTTAAATATGAATTTGATCTAGTTTATTAGTTTTAATTTCCAATGTAAAATAATAAAATATTAAAATATATTTTTCATTAATATTTATTTATTTTTATAATTAATTTTAAATAAAATATTATTTTATTTATTAAATAATTATCTGACTCATTCGTATAAAAAATAAATTTAAAACATTCTCAAGCTAAGCCCAGTGGCTATCAAGCCCTTGAGTAAATTTAGTCATACCCAGCCATATCCATTTCCTAACTCAAAATTTTTTTTTTTTTGTGTCGCAGTATAATGTAATGTTATATCAATATTTTCATGTTTATGTTTGGATAGTTCACTTTCTCTCTTAATAGATCTAATTTTATCATAAATAATTCATATATTTACTTTTAAAAAATAATGTTAATCAAATTTAAAATTTAAATTTTAACATCTATGACGTATTTTTTTATTTCGACCTTCTCTGTACCAAAAGAAAAAATTCATTGAAATCAAAAGAATTATCAGTATGATTTTGCCCCAGGAATGACATGTTTAGAGAATGATGGTGAAACAAAATAAGTAGAAGTATTTATATCTTTTAAATTTTTATTATTTAAAAAGGTTACAAAACTACCAATTAATATCATAAATACTAAATAATTTCCCTCTTATTTTTTATTTTTAAAAACTCACTCACTACATGAGAAAAAAAATTAGAATACTTAATGTTTTTATAAAATTTTTAAGACATTTAAAACAAAAATTACCCGATTCTTTAAAAAATTACTTATTTTTACTCCTACAATTTTTTCTAATTATTGCATTTTAATCAAATAACTTTTATTTTTATTTTTATTTTCAAACAAATTTTTTCTATTCATATTATGGGCATATAGAGGTATCCACGGGTTATGACTCGAATTTTTTGTAAATTTGTTTGTCAAGCTCAAATTATGCCTAGCTCAACCAGCATAGAAAGCCCAAATCATTGTAGCAAAAATAATATAAAATTATTTTTATATTAATATTAATATTTTTATAATTAAATTTAAATTCGTAAATAATTTAACTATGGACAGATCTATGAGCGTGTCATTTCTCTATTGACCTAAACTACATCGTTCTGGCCAAACTTTAATGGGTCTATTCTTAAAAATTGGGCCCAACTCTCTCACTACTCAAATAACCCAAACACTTAAAAAAAGGAAAGAAGTATTAGCGTAGTGGAAGCCCATCCACTAGAAAATTCCCTTTTATCATCTCAAAATTTGATTTTAGCTTAGAGGTGGCAAACGTTAGATTACTTCAAATTTTCGAGTTTGAATTTAAAATTTATATTTGATGTATTATTAGTATAATTTTATATATCGATAGTGAATCTGATGATGTTATTTATTAAAATATATAGTTATTTATATTTAATTTTTAAAATATTTTAAAATTTTATATCTATGTATTAATGAAATGTTGATATTTAATTTACTGATAATGTATAAAATTATACACTAATAATATATTAAATACAAACCTTTAAATCTATTTTCGCACTCGAATAACTTAGAATTTAAGCTTTTGGAGTTTGGATTAAGTTAGAGAAAAGGATTGAAATTGTTCTATCTAATTCACATTCTTTTCCTTTAATACATTTTCTTGATATCCCTCTTTATCTTTATAAAAATCTTTTTTTTTTTTTGTATCTTCAAGCTTTATGTTTTTATAGTGTATATATTATTCAATAAACAATTTTTAAATAAATAATATTCACATAACTTTTTTGAGACGATAGATTTTTATTTTTATTTTTTTAGAATTAGTCCAAAGACATTGTGATAGAAATATGGAGAACTTATTAAAGTGAATTGAATTTGAGCATTAATCACATTCTTTACATATTTAATTTAAAGTGAAATATGGTGAACTTATTAAAGTGAACTTTATTTAATTTAAGTTTTTTGATTAAAAACCATTGTTTTTTTCTATATATAAGTAGATGCATAAGTACCTAGTGATATAAGATATAATTATATGAATATGACACGTATATTACAAGAAAAGCATAATATGATACGAATATATATTTTAAAATCTATATAATATGAATTATTAACTTATTAAATTGATATAGATATAAAATATTTTAAATACGATATAATTATAGCTTGAGGTTACTAATGATGTTTTTTATTGGTTCAATTGTACTTGTCCTTTAAAAAAACTTTGTGTAACTTCTTAAGTCTAACATGCTACGTTTGGTAAAGGGGAATGGCGTGCCTTGTTCTTTAATGAATATTAATTCATTAGTTTAGTTCAATGTTTTAATTATTATATGTAATAGCAATTACATACCTATTCCCTACAATTGATGAATTAGAGCCAAGAGTAGCTATTGCATGGCTATTCCAAAATACTTGGAAAAGAAATTTTATTTTATTTTATACCATTTTACCCTTTCATATTATTTATTAAATATTAGTATTAAAATATTTTAATATATTATTAAATGTTATAAAATATATCATTAAATATTATAAATATAATTATTAAAATATTTGAATATATTATTAAATATTATTACAATATTTTTAGTATAATATTAAATATTAGTAAATATTTTCATATATAATTAATATTAAAATATTTTAAAATATTATTAAATATTTTAAAAAATCTTATGAAAATATTTTAAAATGTTATAAATATATTATTAAAATATTATTAAATATAATAAAATATGTTATTAAAATATTTAAATATTTTATTAAATATTTTTAAAATATTTTGAAATATTATTGGAATATTTTAATATATAATAATTATGAAATATTTTAAAATATTATTAAATATTATTATTAAAATATTTTAATGTATATTATTAAATGTTATTTAATGTATCATTAAATATTACAAATATAATTATTAAAATAATTTTAATATATTATGATATATTATTATTAAATATTCTAATATATTATTAATAAATTAATAAATATTATTACACATGTTATTTGATATTTTCAATATTAATTTTTAAACATTTATATATATTTATATATATTATTAAATATTTTTATATTTTTAATATATTATTAAATATTAATAAAATTTTATATTGTTAAGTATATTATTAATTATTATTATTATGTTATTAATATTAAATTGTTAAGTACTATTAAATTTTATATTTTATATATTAAATTATTATTTTTAAAAGTTTTATTAATATATTAATATATATTATTAACATTGAAATAGATTTTTAAATATATTATTTTGATGTTATTAAATATAATTAAAATTAAAATATATTATTAAAATATTATTTACTTAAATCAAGGGTAAAATAGTTATTTTATATTTATTCTTTACATATGCTTTAACATCATCTTAATTAACCAAATAATGTAATACTATTATTTCTCTATCCCATTCAATCAACCAAATTTTGTAATACTTATTCGCTCTATATTTTGTTCGAATGAATAATTATTTTATTCTCTCTCTATTTTATTCTAGCGAACCAAATATATCGAAAATTTTTTTATCACTACTTGTTTATTAATTAGTGGATTTTATATGAATATCTTTTAAGATATATTAAAAAATATAAAATTAAAAAATTTTAATATTTTTATATTTGATTATTGGTAAGAGATTATTCATTAATTATCAACAAAAATTTTAAATTTTACAAAAAAATTATAAAGTGACATGTAACTTATAATACATTTAAAAAAATTTAAAAACTAGATACTCAGATATAACACAAATTTTGAATAAATAAATAAAATATTAAATTTAATATATATTTATACCATATTTATATATTATATAATTTTTTAATAAAAGTATGTACTATAACAAAATTAAATTGTATTTTTATATTATAAATATTTTATATAATATTTTTTTTTTTGGCTCATAAATGGTATTCATGTCCCATCTTCTGGACTCTACTTTGGATAAAAATTGACTGCACCATTGACAAAAGACACCTTCGCGCATAAATAAACAAATAAGATAATCATAAATCTAAGTTAATGATTCATTCCATTCCACGTGTCAAAACTTTAAAGAAGTAGGGTCCACAACTGTTCATACTACCACGTCATCCCTTACGACATAAAATAAGTTTAATGATTTCTTTTTTGTTTTGGTACGTAAAAAACAAATTCTAACTTAAATTTTGTGTACTAAGATTTTAGATTAACATTGTTAATTAAAGATTAATAATTAATAGATAATAAAAAATTCGTAAGTAATGGAAATATTATTCAGCATAAAGATTAAAAATATTTTAATATTTTAATATTTTAATTTTAATTTTTTAATCTTGTTTTATGCTGATGTGAGTAAGCTTTCAATATTCAAATAAATATACATGTAGAAAGAAAAATATAAATATTATATTAATAATTATTTTTTAAAAATTAAATTAAAAATTAAAATCAAATATAAAAATTAAATAAATATTAAAAAAAGAGGCTCATGACTCATCCTCGAATATATCATCCACCAAAAGCTTAAAGTTCCACTCAAACGCCAGTGTAGGTTTTCAGTGAAGCAAAACTATGAAGTCCAAAACAATTTACGGCTTCTTTCTTCTCCATTTCTTCTTCGCCTTGCTATGCACGGCATCGGGGCATGAAGCTTCGACCATCGACGGCGGAAGCATCGTTTTTACTACACTTGGCAGATCGGATTACTCTTGGGACGTCTTTACTCTTCCGACTTTGGACCCACCAAACCCTTCAAGCGAGCTTCGGATTACTGATGGGGAATCCGTTAACTTCAACGGGCATTTCCCTTCGTCCTCGTCGTCGTCTATTCTCTCGCTCCTGCTCAACCGAAGCGTAATTCAAGACGTGGATCGAGCTCCCTCGTCGCCACCGTCGCTTCAGCTCATTTACATAACGGAACGCAACGGGTTGTCGAATGTTTACTACGACGCCCTTTATTGCGGTGCCCCGCGGAGCACTAGGTTGAGATCGGCGCTTGAAATTCCCGTCCGAGTTCAAGCTCCTTTGTTGGGTTTAGAAGAAAGCAAGAATCGGATTTCGATGAAAGATAGGCCGAGCTTGAGTGGGGAGAATTTAATTTACGTGTCGACTCATGAGGATCCAGGTAAACCCAGAGCCAGCTGGGCTGCTGTGTACTCCACTCATCTGGGAACCGGGTTGACTCGACGACTCACTCCTTATGGAATCGCCGATTTTAGCCCCGCTGTGTCTCCATCCGGGGTTTGGACAGCCGTGGCTTCGTATGGGAGCGAAGGGTGGAATGGGGAAGTGGAAGAACTGAGTACTGATATTTATGTTTTCTTGACTCGTGATGGGACGCACCGAGTCAAGGTTGTTGAACACGGTGGGTGGCCATGTTGGGTTGATGACTCAACTCTGTATTTCCATAGGAGAAGTGAAGACCAGTGGATAAGTGTTTACAGAGCAACTTTCTCTAAAGACAAACCATTTTCTACCGAGTCAGTGACGATTCAGCGAGTCACGCCACCGGGTCTTCACGCCTTCACCCCAGCTACTTCCCCAGGTAACCATAATTTCATAGCAGTAGCTACAAGAAGACCTAATTCCAGTTTTCGCCACATCGAGCTGTTTGACACTGTCAAAAACGAGTTTATTGAGCTAACTCGACATGTTTCTCCCACAACTCATCACTTAAACCCGTTCATATCACCTGACTCAGCCCGAGTTGGGTACCATAAGTGTAGGGGAGAAAGTAATGCAGGAAAATCTCCCCAATTATTGCTTGAAAACGTTCGAAGTCCAGTGCCGAATCTTTCTCTTTTCAGATTCGACGGTTCATTCCCTTCTTTCTCACCGGCCGGTGACCGAATCGCCTACGTGGATTTCCCCGGCGTTTATGTAGTGAACCGAGACGGTTCGAACCTTCGCCAGGTTTTCCCCTTGAATTCTTTCGGAACCGCTTGGGACCCGGTTCGGAAAGGAATTATATACACAAGTGCTGGACCGGAGTTTTCAAGTGAGAGCACCAGCGTTGATATTGTATCCATCGACGTTGATGATGTTGACCAATCAAATTTCAAGAGGTTAACCATCGATGGAAAAAATAATGCATTTCCCTCACCGTCACCCGATGGGAAACGAGTCGTTTTCAGGTCGGGTCGGTCAGGTCACAAGAATTTGTATATAATGGATGCGATCCAAGGAGAGACGGGCGGCATCCGAAGATTAACGGATGGTCCGTGGACGGACACAATGTGTAGTTGGTCACCAGCTGGTTATTGGATTGCATTTGCTTCGGATCGGGATAATCCGGGTTCAGGTAGTTTCGAGTTATATCTGATCCACCCGAATGGTACCGGCTTAAGAAGGTTGGTTAAGAGCGGGTCAGCCGGGCGGGCTAACCACCCGTCATTTAGTCCGGATGGGAAGTTGATAGTGTTTACGACAGATTACGGGGGAATATCAGCTGAGCCAATCTCAAACCCACATCACTATCAACCTTACGGTGAGATATACACGATTAAATTGGACGGTTCTGATTTGAAGAGGCTGACACACAATTCTTACGAAGATGGGACCCCTACGTGGGCCCCATTGTACATTAATCCAGTTGATGTGGACTGGCCCAAGAGGCCCCAGTGTGCTTTTGAGGATTGTCATTGGCTCAATGAATTGCCCACACGTGGCACCAGCAAAGTCGAACCATTGGGGTTAGCCAAACGTCAATGTGGTGCATGATTGTTGATTCCAAGCTTTTCTTGCATAACATAAAGAATAATTATGTGTTTTGGCTTACTGTAAATTTGTATGGTGGAAGTGGTTTTTGGTGCACCACCCGAATAGCTGTAGCTCTTTTTGGTGCTTTTTTTTTTTTGCCCTTTTAATGTAATAATATAGTTGAGAAAAATAATGTGCATATGTCCTCCATATATCCCTTTTTCTTATCGAATCAACTTTCCTTTTTTGTCCTAACCAAGACAAAGAATCAAAGAAAATATGATCTTTGAAAGCGAACTAATATTCGTTAGTGAAGATTACGAATATTAGTACGATTCACATTGGATCAGTTAAACTAATAGAACTCGAAAAAACAATTGAATTCTAATCAAGAAAATGAAAAAACCGAACAGATCGGCCGCATCAAGTATAAAACTGTTAAGTAGGGGTGTTTCACCAAATTGTACGCTGTCTGTTCCTTATGTACCCTGTATTCTATATGGCCATTGAGATATTTGAATTGCGATTGAAGGGCCAGTATTGATTTGTTAAAAAATAAGGTTTTATTGACCCTTTTTTTTAATGTTAGATTAATCTGAACAATTACAACAATTGCGGGATAACTTATTACTGTAATGCTTCACTTTGCTATTGTAATATGATTTTGTTGTTGACAAAATTGATTGCATGCTTGTGGCAACTTTCATCCAATTTTCTAGTCTGCTTCGCTGCAGTAGCCTAGTTTATTGTACCTTACTTTGTTTTGCTACCTTATTCTTTCCCAGTGAAAAGGATTTATCTAATGTTACCTGGAATTGGTCTGGTACTACGAATGGAATTTGGAATGCAAATCACTACTTACTTGGAACGTAATTCAATAGGGTCGTATTCTTCGATTTTGTTTATTAGGAATGAAATACTATTAATTGAAACCTTTTTTTTTGGAACGAATATAAGGTTGACTATGATCAATATAAAGAGAAGAGACAGATGAATCTTATCTTTCCTTCATTTGGTTTCGCAAACTTTATGATTGGATCATAGATGACCTGTGATTGGGGTCGTAAGATCCAATTCAAAAATTCTATACCAGTTTCCGATTTACGGTAACAGATGTTCCACCTCTGATTCCTACTATGCATCTGCAATCGTTTGGGGTCAAAATTTTTAACTGCACTCTGATCATCACTAGAAACCGATGGTTTGATTTTGCTCAATCCCTACCATGACATTCTCCATGTATATATTTGTTTGTCATGCTGGTCAACTAGCCAAATCTCTCATTCCTTTTGCAGAAGTTGAATATTGTGTATATGGAATATTGCAGGGAGGTGCTTGCTTGTTCGGAACTTCGGATCATCAATTTCTTCCAAGGACCTAATTAGTGTTTGTCTGGGATAAGTTATCTGATGCTTTGACACTTTTAAAGTTTCCCGGTGCTTAGTACATTTCCTTTCAAATTTTCATTGGTTCAAAAACTCCTCTGCTGAAGAAACGAGCCTTGATGCTTGACATGGATGATAAGTTGCTGCAAAAGTAAGCTTTTCTTTTTCCATTTTTTTTTTAATTGACCTTGGCTTGCCTTGACACTTAAATTCCTATTGATCAGGTTCTCCCTCGAGATTTGGTTAAGGCATTTTATGCTGCATGCCAATGAGGTAAGTTTGATTTAGCAAAGAGGGAAGATAATGTTGTAATTGCAGAAGGGTATCCATTTTCTTTATTTTCCATCCATGATTAGTCACCCATTGTTAAGGTATATGTCTGATAATAATATGATTCGTCTTCCAGTTATTTGATGTGGTTGCTGAGGCGGATGATATACCAGATGAACAGAAAGCTTGAATTTGTAAGAGTTTGGCTGAAGCATATAAGTTTACTGTCACCACATTAACTTTTGGTTGCGCACTGCTAAGTTATTGAGAATCAGGTGTGAGTATTGGACATGGGTATGTGTCCGATATTAGTATGTTCAATTTTTTCTATGTTTTTTCATGTAGTTGGAGGGTCTTAGGAGGATATCCATGTACGGATATACATCGCACATGGGTGTCAAACACAAATATTTCAAAAAAAATTAAAGAGTCGGACCAACATAAGTGTGCTGCTATTTTTATTTTTCAGTCTACAAATATTGAAGTAAAGTTCACTAAATTGCTTCTTGTTTTTCATAAAAAATCATTAGGATTATGTTACTTCAACTCTTTATTTCTTTTAAATTATCCGTGTCTTTATATTTGGATTATGAATATGGAGATATGATCTTTTAAGAACTTTTCATCACATAAAAAATTTAAAAAAAAAATTGAATATATCCGTATCTAACATTCACTCCTAAGTCCAAGTAATATAGACCTATATAACTATGCTACCTTTCAGTAAAATTCCTATTGAGCTCTAGCTTTCTTTGTATTAAAGATTGAATTGGCTTATTAATCACAAGCAACATCGAATTGAGTTAAATACAGTACTTCTGAAGTTGGCTTATCAATTTATTTTCTTCCTTGCCCCATTTTTCCCCCTGGAAGCTACCATACTCCATAATTTTTTATTATTATCTTTTTACAATGAAGGCCACAGCTTTAGAACAGAGGAAGTGGTAGTTGAATTTTAATTTTTAAATTCAGATTTATAAAATACTACCTCTTAAAAATAGTTGTATGAAATAATTAAATTAACTAATAAATTTTGGTAAGTTTATTTTGGTTGTTGCATAACGGAAAATCGACTTAATATTTTATCGGTTTATTGGTGTGATTCATATATTTTGCTCATTGGCCTGCACCGTCTCGTAGATGGTGCCGATGAGTAATTAGCAGCCGCTGGACGTGGCCAGCGAGACACGACTCGAGCGTTGTGTAACATGCTTGCAGGAATTCTGTTTTGAAAGTTAGCGGGACAGTCTAGAGTGGGATGCAGGGAGTTTGGAGGACAATGTGAGATTTAACTTTTTTGAATTGTAAAAATGCAAACAAAAGGGCTTTTCATACTTTTGTTGTTGCGCCTCATATTCACCGAAAATGGGTCCATCTCCTTTTGAATCTCTTGTCATTTTAACATGTCTTTTGTCCTGTAACGTCAAGTTTTAAACTCTCATTTTTAACTGATTGATTTCTAATCTAATGGCACTCCCAAAAATAACAACGCTTGTTTGGTACGGTGAAAAGAAATATTATGGAATTTATGTTATTCGGATTAAGGGTTGATATTTTATGTTATTTGAATTTGGGTGTGTATTAAATACGTGTATGTGTTCAACATGGGTATAATCAAATTTTTTAAAGATATTCAAGAATTTGGAAGGTTATTGAAAGGTCATATCCTTATAACTATATCCAAATATACATTGAACACAGATACTTCAGAAAAAATAAAAAGTTAAAGTAACATTGAAATATGAATGTTTTTGATATGGTATATTAAAACTTTTTATAAAATTTTTTATATATTTAAAAGATTATATTTTATATTTATATTTAAATATTTGTAAAAGTTAAGTATTAAATATAAATATTAAAAAAAAAAAAAGTATGAGTACCATGAATGGTTACAAATGAATTTTTATTTATAATTTTGTTGCTGCTATCATAATGGTGAGACAGCAATAAAATTGTTATCCATTTGAAGCATTGAAGTTATATTTTACGTTTAACGAAGGCAAAATCAGGGGAGGAGTACAGCTAATCCTACCATTTGCAACAAGCCTGTCACGGATATCATATCATATCATGAGATTCATTACAAATATTTGAATGGAGCACCATATCTCACACAGTGCATTGCAGCTCTTATGATAATGTCCAGATATGTCACACAGAATCTGTCTTTAATATTATTGTGATTAAATTTTTTAAATATATAAAAATATTAGAAGATTAGATACAAACATGGGTAACAGATTTGTCCGGTAGACGATGGAGGCCCAAAATGCAAATCTCCATAGCTATAAACACTAGCCGTCCTGGTTCAGTTCCAGTCTTTGATGCTTAGTTTGCCCCTTCGAACCAACAGTTTTTGGGGTTTTTACCATTCTAATTTGATAATTCGAAAAGAAAAAAATAAACTCGAAATGACAATGAGGTTAAATCCAATTATATCCCCAAATCAAAGGAAAATCCCCTTGATTTCGAATTCTACGCTGAAAATTCTAGCTCAAGTTCTTGACAGATGTCTGAATCTTCTGTTTCTATAATTAACCTTGAGAGTCAAACTCAAATACTTGCATGGACCCTATGAGCAAAGATATATCATTATAGTTATATTTATTAGTATTAAAGATATAATAAATGTAACCTATGAATTGAAATTCGACTTTAATTGTTGTCATATTTATTTTAATTAAAAATATAATAAATATTTTAATAATTAATTATAAATTATAATCGATCACGATAAAAATCAAAATTACAAAATAGTAGTCATAAGATTGTGCCTACATCTACTTCTATCCTACCTTTATGCCTTAAATTCCGCCGAGATCCTAGCTACCACCCCAACTATATATAAAAAAAGCTTGTTCGCCAGTTGCTTATGCTCTTCAGCTTTACTTTGATAGTTACTTTCAGTTAGAAAAATAATGGCAGTCGATGATTCATTCACAAAACCTGGGGCTGTTCCTTTTAAGTGGGAGATCCGACCCGGTGTTCCCAAGGTCCAACAACCACCACAGAAACAGCAAAAGGTGAGGCCAAAGCAACCACCTCCGCCATTGCCACCGCCAGCATCACCTTTCATAAACCAACGTTCATTGCTAACTTCACCACCACCAGGACCTCCTCCTCCTCGTCAACCAAAGCTTAAACCCCCACCACCTGGATCGATCTTGCTCCTAACTCCGGAACCCCGAACTCACTCTTTTAGGTCCGCCCCACGTTCCCGCTCCGAACGTTGGCGGTTTGATCAACCTACCCGCCTTCGACCTGATTGTGTTGAACCCGGGTGCTTCCCATCACCGTTGCTTAGACGAAAAGGAAGCAAGAAGATTACCCGAAAACCCGAACCTGACTATGTTTCAGACCATGAGACGCTGTCTCGACGGTCGGTGTCAAGCCGCAGGTCACTTTCGTCATTCTATGGCTCGCCAGCTTTATCCTGTTCATCTTTTAGGTCATCGCCCCAACCCGTGTCTGATGCGGAATGGGCCGGGTTTGGACTTTTTTGAAAAAAAAAATTATTTAGCTCTTTTTCAAGGATAATCAAATTAATCATGGCTTTTATATAAAGGCTTGCATTCCAATTTTGTTAAATATTGGTTATTTATTTGATAGACAAAGTTGTACTTATCTCAAGCCCCAAGGAAAATGAAGGGGCTCCTTTTTGTTGTAAATTATATAAAATTGAAACGTAATTTAGTTTCAACCAAATTTAAATAAATTTTTTTATTATATAAAATAATAATTTAGTCGAATCAATTTGAATTAAAATTTTTTTACTTAAACGAAATAAATTATTTGATTCATATATAAATATAATTCGAACTGAATTTAATCGAGTATATAAAAATTGACTATGAATATTTGACCATTAATATATCATACATTATTAAGTTATTCAAACATCATGTTGCAGTTGGTGAACGGATATGAGACTTTTATTATACTCAGTTTAAATTTTCCCACTGTCATATTCTTTATTTATATTATATTATATTATATTATATTATAACCTGTGTGATCAATAATAAACCTTCTTTAAAAAAGGTTCATTTCATGCAAGTCATTCATTGAAATTTCTTGCAATATTAGTTTTCTTAGAGAAGAAGAGTTTATATATTCATACTCAAGTGGATTTCAACAATTGGCCATCATCATTTTAAAATAAATAAATAAATCAAGCTCAATCGAATCGATCCATTTTTACATTTGAACCTAACTCCATTAAAAAATTTAAGACCCAGAATTTAGTTCAAGTTTGATAAGTTTTATTTTTTTTTATACACAAGTTTTGACTTTTAATTTACTCCAGCAATTTGAACTCGATTCAATAAACTTAATTAGATTTGATAAAATTATAAATGTTAATATTATATTTTCATTATTTCCTTACATGCATTAAATATATTTAAAAATTAAAAATTCAATTAAATTAACAAATCTCTTAAATATTAAAATATTTTAATTTGACTCAGACTCATTATTTGAGTAACTTGGGTTTGAGCCTAGCCATCTCCCTCCTCGGAATTTCTTTTATCCCATCTCTATTATACGGAAAAAAGAAATTGTTTACAAGATTTTCAAAGCAAGCTGTTTTTCCATATGGTTATTGCATTTCTTTATATTTCCTCATCCCTTTCACCATACATGGCATACACGTCATTAGAATTGTTCTTTAGTAACTAGTTCAGCCCAACAAATTTAACCTGAACTGGGTTAGATCTTGTTAAAAATTGTAATAATTCAAATCAAGTCATCCTAAATTATTATTTAAATAATATTTTTTATTTAAATCTAATTATAAATATTAATATAAAATGAACTCTTAAAACTGTAGCCCAGTCACTCTCTCACATGTCATAATCTTTGATGATAATCATCGGAGTAGCTTTATGGAAAGGATTCAATTGTTAGAATTTTAATTTAAAAAAAAAGATTGCAGTTATCTCCGTGTGTTGAACAGATTAAGCATAAAATTTAATTCAAATAATTCATGCGGCGACTCTTAAAAAATGTTATTCAATAGGTTTGAAATTCAAACTTAAAACAGCTGTGCTCCTTAGCCTATCCCAAATTACAGTCTTCTTTGTAAAAAAGGAAAAGGAAAGTCAAAACAATTCTAAGCTCCACTCAGGGAGTCGTGTGATGAAGACGTTTAGAAGCATGTTTGAACTTCGAGGTCAATAATGACACTTTGACAGGGTCATTAATCTCAACAATTCATAATTAAATCCGAAAGCTACGTTAACTGTACGATGTTACAATAGAGGGCCTAAACATTGGTGCAGGTAACTACTATACATAGAAGCTGCAAGATGCTTCCACTGTTTGTCCAGACTATCCGCAACGACGCCAATGCAATTCAACCATAAAATCCAAACTTACACTTGAATCTTCCATTTTCAAAATTAACCAGAGCTAGTTCCAGATACTGACCTCATTAGTGGATGATTAATGGAAGGTTGTGTATTCCCTGGGGAGTTGAACATGGCATTAGGAGGAGCCGCAGTGGATGCCGCCTGCATGGCCATAAGGGGCAACCTTGGGCCCATTGGGAACATTGGTTGACGTGGCATGAATGACATATGGGGATGTACTGGTTGGTTGCTGCCATATCCAGAAACGCTTGGCTGTGAAGGCGAGGCTGACATTACTTGTTGCCGGTTGTTGCCAATGTTATTGTTCGCCATGGGAGAAGCAACACCAGGTAGACTCATTTGTGAAGCGACGCCGGCAGGTCCAAACCGTGCTGATACAATGCGGGCCCTCTCAGCAGCAAACCTTTGCCTTCCTTTCTCAACTTGTTCACATTCTTTCATGAGTAAGGTTTCCACTTCTGCAAACTGCTTCAGCTTCAGCTCCAATCTCTTCAGCTGAGATACAGATTGAAAACAAATTCATCTACAATTCATATCAAAGGTAAGAGAAAGTAATGTTTAGGAGGTCCCATTGGTATGAATTTTCAACGGAAGCTCCAAATATATAACCGTTCCATCTTCCTACATCCACCACAATAATAATGATAAGAGGTAACTTATTGGGGATGCTAAAGGAGCACTGGCATCTCAGTATAGCGCTTTGATACTTTTGGTAGCCTCTGGTTTCCGAAAGCATGTACAAACAGAAAACACAAAATCTATCAATCTCCCAGCCAGGAATACCTAGTTTATACATCGATGTACATTGATGTAACAGATATGTGAATCAAGAGTTAAATAAACATTTAAATTTCAACCTAGAAGCAACATCCATAGACAACTTAAAGGTCAACAGTAGAATGACATACACAGGTGTAGAACTTCTCAGTGAATCTTTCAAACTTAAGCCATATCTAAGTTTATAGTTTCGAAAAAGAGGAATGCCCCTTTGGCTTTCTTTTGTTCCATTTTTTAGGCTAAATAATGTAATGCAATTATACAACATGACAAAGTCCTCTTTAGTCCCGGTTTCAAGTCTTCAAAAGATGGTCAATTCATTTTTCAGCAACAATTTTTCAGCAAATTACAAGGAGTATATGCTGAAAAGCCGATGCATGTGAAAAAGAGAAGGAAAAAAAAAAGGAAAAAAAAAAAAGGAAAAGAAAAACATACTTGATGGTTTATGATATTAGCTGATAGTCTTTGAATTTCTCGTTCCTCATGATCTGCAAATAGTTTTGCCTTCATAGCTGCAGCAGCAAGACCAGCTTTGGCAGCAGCTTTAACTTTTTCTGCAGGTAGTGGATGAACCTCCGGCTCACTTTGAGCAGATGAACCGTGTGTTGTTGAGTTCTCCTCTGAAGTTTTTGCATAAAAATAATTCAGAATACATAAAACTAACATGTGACAGAAAAGGAATGAAAATATAGTGAAAATATTGAAAGTTAAACTTATGGCCTACCTTTTTGATGAATAGAACCATGAAAGCCACCTTCTCTACCATGTAAACTCTCCATGTTCACCCTTCACAGTTAAAATGGGATCTTAATTAGTAAATTAATATGCAAAATTTTGATCAAAATGCTTCACAGAGGTTCAGTCCTGTCAACGCAATGAATTTAATTCATATAATCTTCATGCTTTCGATAGAAACCATGATACGCCAATAAAAGTGACACTAAAGAAAAATCTCATCATAATACCATCGAAGGTCTTAGAATCATGGGGATATGCACTAACCTATTACCATGCCCTGAACCTTCCTTGTGTACATCTTCAGACAAAGCTGCGAGGGATGCATGGGCACAAGCTGCAGCAACTCTGGGTCCAACAGCAGAGGCCAGAAAAGCAACCTAGAGTACTTTCCACTAGTTAGAACCATGTATGCAAAAGCTAGCAACACAATTAGATCCATCTTTGTTTAAAATTTCATAACTATCTCTTGGGGCAGAAATACTCTTGCATGCAAAATCATTAATGACGAAATCCAAAATAAAAGATGCCTAGTTTGGGAAATTTGTTAAGACAGCAATTCATCCTCATCAGCTTCTTTCACTTTTTTAATCTTTTTACAACTTTTCTCATCCCAACTACCTGTTGCAGTAAGGAAATAAGCGCTACATGTGACTTAGCTATGACAACAAAAAAGTGTCCTAATACTAATCATCATTCCACCATTTGTCTGACCAAGAAGTCAAAAAGATAATTCCAATACTAGCAGCATTTCCATCTTCCCTATTTCTCTATTGCCAAAAGATGGTTATCCAGGATACCAGCAGAGTACATGAAAGTATTATTAATTAACGAACTTTAATTGAGGCCATTACTAGAGAAATAAATACTGAATGATTCTGTGCTCACTCTCCACAGTAATATATTCATAAATATAAATCTCAAGTTACTAATAAAAGATTGAAAGAGTAATTTGGTGCCTAAATTAACTAGTCACATACCATAGCCATAACTGGATTCCCAGAATTCGCAAAAGGAAGTCTGCTTTCAGAATCTGCATCAGGAAGGCTGGGCCCTAAAGTGCATACAAAAATTAGAAAAAAAAAATACAGACATAACATCTTCATTCCAGGGAAGGTAAAGGCCCTAAATAAATAATAAACCTGGTAGACTTCCATTCATATTTGCATGCAATCTTCCACAGCTATCTCCATTTGAAACAACTGATTTGGGCATGCTTGGAACTTCCATATCTTCCAATAGGCCCTCCTCCATGGGTAGACGTAGAAAATGAAGTATGCATTGCGCTTTTGACTTAGTACCAACATGCTCAGCTATTTCATTCCAGTTCTCATTGTAAATTTCCAATGCCTCAAGCAGGAGTAGTGTTTCCTGATCACTCCAACTTTCTCCATCTAGGTCATCATAATCTTTAGTTGAGTCTACCCTAACAAAATCTATGCTTGAATGACCAGAAACAAATCTCCCATCATGGAAGCAATTAGAGCAAAGTAGTGCATCAACCTGTCAATTAGCCAATAATAGCAACAAATGAGCATAATTACCATCAAGATTTAGGTAAAACCAACATCTTGAAAGACAGTTAATGAATTCCCACAATGCTTCGTTTTCACATAAAACCTTAAACATTTCAGACTCGAGCAACAGCACTTTAAACTTGTCTCCACAATGATGTAATTATCAAAATTTATCCCTTTTACACTGAAAGAGTTAATAGATGATCAGAAACCAAATCAAGTCAAGCCAAGCACTCTCTAACTCAGCTTTCTAAACTGCATCCTATGGTGAAGTAGAATTAGTTACTAGAAACAAGTGCTTACTTTAGCAAGAAACTTCATTGTCTAACAATAAGGATAGAAATCTAATGTTGTTAGTTTCTTGACCACCAGCACCAAATTAAAAAGTAACTAGAACCCTCACAGCACATAAGAAATATAGACTTTCAGCGACTTTATTTCATAGAGATTAAAGAAACAGTAGTACATATCAGATAAGACAACATTTTGGAAAATGTTAAGTACAATAGGTCCTAGTGTTCCAAACATTATGGAAACTGCACCCGGAGATGGAATCACTAATAGCAATATCCAGCTGAAAATTTCCCAAAACCGAAGTATCAATATTAGCCAATTTACATTGTGGAAGGCATTCTCATGTGCATTTTAAAAAAGTATATATTGCTAAGAAGACATCATTTTAGCCCAACCTCAAAGGTGGTGTCAGCTAGGCAGTGAACATGCCGATATATTGAAACCTGCCAAAATTCTAAATGAAAAGGGTTTTCTCTAATAATATGCTGAAAGGCATTATTTTTTCTCCAAAAACTAAATCATTAATAAAATATTGTAGAACCCATTCCCTCGTAGATGGTAATTCTAGTTCTGTTTCATATCATACATAGCTGAATGTATGTTATAATATTTGATTTCTGCAGTTCATTAAATTTTTAAGGTAAAATTGTACAAATGCAGCAAGAAATTGATTGGATAAACAATGGAAAGGAGTATTAAGACTTAGCATGAAAGATGCAAAGATTAACAGAGGCATAAACTCACATACCTCTTTTTGTGACTGATAATACGAAGTAGGAATAGGCTGAGAACAAGAACTGCAATAGTTTTCAGATAAACGCTCTCGTATTCTGTTGTCCAAGTCAGAGAGGTCATTATCGTGACATGACAATGATGAATAAACATCAGCTGCCTTAAGCCTACATTTGGGCTTGTCAAATTTGATCAAACTATCAACAGACTTTAAAGCAGCTGATGGTACATGAACCTCTCCATTTGGATCCTCCCTTAAGTAGGATTCACCATTCCATGGCTCATGAGTTGACGCAGATGCACAATAATTTATAATTCCCCAGTGATCAAGAAACCGAACAATTCGAGTTAAATCCTCATTACTGATAGCATTTATCAACCCCTGGCAATCAGAAACTGTAATTCTCTTCCCTGGGTTATCCATGTATTTGGCAACAATGTAGTTTCTACATTCAATATATTTTTCTGGCGTATGTTCTGGTGATTTCCCAGAGAAAAAAAGTGGCACAACTTGTCTTTCTAGTCGATGCACCGTAGCTGGTGAAAACCACTCTGCGTCCAAGGGAACCCCAAAAACACAACCGAATATTAATGCACGACTAACAAGATTTTAGTAAGAGAGTGAAAGAGTAAGATACACTCAGAGCTCGACAAAAGAAAATGTGTGGTAACAGACTGTTTGTACTCTTTAAGCGACAGACTAACACATAATTAATAACATGTAAAAAGAACCAACCCAAGTGCAAATCGCTTAACTTTTGTTTTAGTTTAGATTCCATATCTTTTCTGAACTAGATCAAGATTCAAGACCTTTCTTAGAGTCCAATCAACTCAAGGTTTACCCTAGGTACTAATCAAGTCACATAAAAATCAATATAAAGTTCCCCAGTCAAATACAGAATGGAACTTGAGTATATATTTCGCCAAAAAGCTTTTCCAACAGTTAATCTTAATATACAAGCTGGCAAAGAAAGAAATTTCACGAAATATTACAACGTAAGTTCACTAAGAACCATTGGAAGAAAGCCAAACCTTTCTAACTCTTCGATCCTACATCTCAATACAACTTAGTGAATTAACATAAATAAGCTCAATCGATTTATATCCTTCATTTATCAGAAACTCTTTCAAATTAAACCTCGTTGTCCTTTAACAACTAGATTTTTTTCTATATTATTCTTTGGGTTCGCCATAGTCAAGACTCAGAATTGAATGAAAGCAGGCAAAAGTTTAAAGCATGGAGATGTTAAAAAGGGAGTGGAACCAAACCTGAATGCATTGGCAGGACATGAACCCTACTCCCAAACCTCTTAACAACACCACGCCCCTCCATTATAGGAGGAGGGGTAATCACATACTTCTCCGGATCAACAACGGGAGCTTCAGTTGAAACCGCCTGCAACTGCCCGTGCGAAACATTCTCCAAAACCGGCAGCTCCACCTGCTGATGCCCCTTGATATCCCCTACCAAACCCGCCCGTTCAGACGCCACGATCGCCATTACGGAACTGTGAGGAAGATTCACCGTTCGCTTCACCACGGCGGGGAACACCGAGATGCGAACTCCACCGTCGGCCAGGACCTCACTCTCGCTGGACCCCGCTAAGGATGGATCCGCAACGGCTACGCCTGCATCGTCCCCGGAGTTCTCAAGGTTTTGGTTATCGATGTCTTCGTTGTTGTTCTCTTCTTCTTCGTCTTCCTCCGGAACCACGTCCTTTTCCTCCTGCTGTTGTTTCGATCTTCGCTCCCGCTTCCGCCGCTTCCATCGACCTCGACCATCTGTAAAAAAAAAATTAATTAAATTTTAATTCTAGGTAAAACGAAACAGTTAATTGGGTAAATTAAACTTAATTATTATTGGAGACGGAAAATAAAAAATAAAAAATAAAAGAGAGAGCGGAGAGATTGCCCGAAGAAGAAGCTGGCATTGCTTTGATTTCTTGAAAAGATGAATTAAAGAGAAAGTGTGTTAAATGGGGAAGAAACTGTGGGAATAAGATTGCGGGAAATGAAGCCAAAGGAAGTCGTAGTAGTGGTAGTATTAGTAGACGAAGGAGAAAGAGAAAGAAAAGAGAATAGGGATTTTTCTTTGCTTGTCTTTTCTTTTCTTTTCCTTTCTTTTCTTTTCTTCTTTGTTTTCTCTTCTCTCCGTTTCTTTCTTTCTCCCTTGGCTCGGTTATTTTAGCTGATTTTATATTTCTGCCTCCTTAGCTCGGTTCCGCGTAACTTGAACTTAGAAGTATGTTTTATCTTATAATATTGAATTTGATTAAAAGGAGAAATGGCTTCTATAGTTAAATGGTTTATCGACTCAAAACAAAAATTAAAAAAATAATATTTTTATTATTTAAAAGTTAATTTTTAAATAAAATATATTTTTTATTTTTTATTATAAATTTTTTATTATTTTAAATATATTTTTACATTTTAATTAATCATATTATTTTTTTAATAACAACATTAAATACTTAAAATTTATTAAATTATATTTTTATTACACTTTTTAAATATATATTTTTTAACCAAACTTCTTCTAACCAAAATTTTTGTAACAATAATCCTGAGAATTAATGTATTTTTTTATTATAATCATATTTAAAATATCATATATTATTAATTTATTTTATAAAAATTTTAATAAATTTATATATTTGTTTTATTTTTATATCATATCCTATTTTATTTTGGCTAAATACCAAACCACTAAAGAAAAGAGAGAAAGGGGGTCTAAGCGAGCCCAACACACGTATTGGGTCAAGGCCTAGGAGAGATAAGAAGGCAGATATTAGAATGAGTGAGCCCGTTAAACTCGATCCAACTCACCAGCCCAACACTTTTTCCCTTTTTTTTTTTTTAATTTCAAAAAGAAATGCAAAGGTTGGATCTTTGGAAACTGGAGTGACCTCCAAGCCATCTTCAGAGTCTTTTATAAACTCGCTTTTGCTAAAATCAAATCAGTTTCTCGCCGAAATTTATTAAATTTTGTAGCAAGAATCCTTAATTCTCCGATGTCGGTATGTCAATTTTTTTTCTTGTTTTTAATCTCTTTTTTTACTTTCTTTGTTGAAACCCTAATTTTAATAAAGAAAATTTATTGTTTCGGTGGATGATGATGATGATGATGATGATGATGATGCAGATCTTCGAGTACAATGGGAGTGCCCTAGTAGCCATGGTAGGAAAGAACTGCTTCGCCATTGCCAGCGATCGGAGACTAGGTGTTCAACTCCAAACTATCGCCACCGATTTCCAGAGGATTTATAAAATCCACGATCGCCTCTTTCTCGGTCTCTCTGGCCTCGCCACCGATGCTCAGACCTTGTACCCCCCATTTTCCCTTAATTTTCCCCTTTCTGCTTTCATTTTTTTTTCTTAAAAAAAATCATTAGATATTTTGTCCTAATATTTGGGCTTCAAAAAAATAATAATTGAAGGTACCAAAGGCTTGTCTTTCGGCACAAATTGTATCAGCTAAGAGAAGAGAGGGACATGAAGCCTGAGACTTTTGCTAACCTTGTTTCTGCGCTTCTTTACGAGAAAAGGTTTGTTTAAACCCCCTCTTTTACTCCTTTTTTGGCTTACTGAGATTTTTTTTTTTTTTTTTACATTTCAGCTTAGTTCTTAAGATTCATGGAAGAAATGGAAAGCTTTGGTTATGTTTTACACTGCCAAATACTAACTTTTGATTTGTTCTGCATTCAGATTAATTAAAAAAAAAAGGTATTAGGAGAGAAACTGATTTCTTAAGGATAGCTGGTGAATTAAGGTTATAGGACTGTAGGAGTAGTCGAGCAGTGGTATATAAGATTTTTTTTTTTTTTGGGGGGGGTGCTATATGGTGCTTTTGAATAATGCTGGTTATCATGGTTTAAAGTCAAGGTATTTCTTTTTAAAGTAATGATTATTTTACTAATAAACTCAAGCCCTTCCTTTATGATATGTCAAGGTTGAGAGGAATTTGTAGGAAGCGTTAGAATTGGAGTGGGAATTACACTTTAAAATGTGCACTTTTTTTGTGTGTGTTTTTTTGTCAGAGGTAAGTTTTGCGACAATTTTTTTTTTCCATAGGTTTGGTCCATACTTCTGCCAGCCAGTAATTGCTGGATTGGGAGATGAAGACAAGCCATTCATTTGCACCATGGATTCCATTGGAGCCAAGTAAGTTGATTTCATTCTCTTGTAATTGTTGAAACAAAAAGCATTAAGTTTTCTTAGCTGCTTAGAATATCCATTTACACAAATATATATATTTTTACTGATACTGTAGTTTTTACCTAACCAAGAGGCTTATTTTTGTAAACTAAATGCATGTAACTTTCCACTCGGTAAATATAAGCCCTTCTGTTCAAATCTCCTTTATGGAAATGAAAACTTTATTTCATATCTTAGTCAAAAGCCAGAGAAAAAACAGCTTTTACTTCACGATAACAGATTGTATAGAGACCTGCGACATCTAGGAGAGAACCAGAAATTTGAACATTATTTTCTAAAAGAACCCACTATTGTTCCAAAGCCAGAAATTTCAGCAATTTTTGTAAAATAACCTGCTATTGTTCAACCCAGTGATTTGGGCACTGATCAATATAAGAATCACACTGTTGTTCCAACTCCATCTTAGGCAGCTCATTACAAGCATGATCATCAACAGTTGATGAACTAGGGGCTTGGGATATCAGTCCATAATTACATGGTCTTAGCAAAATTAATAGCAACACCCCCTATGCATTCTTTACCTTGCCTCCTTCCACATGATAAACTGGAAGAAAACATCCCCTAGCCACCAACTCTATATAATAATTTCCTTTTCTAACAGTTATTGTTTTTAATATGTTGATTTTAGTAGTTTTAACAAATATAAATCTTAAAGATGTTGTGCATATTCCTTTGGTTGCCAAGATGTTTATAATCATATTGATTGCATTAAAAAGAAATTTTCAAAAGCCTGGTGGTCGGCGGCTCTTTAAAGTGGAACAGCTATAGGGTTTGATTTTCTTATACTAACATGTGTCCATAGATAGCTGTTACCCTCTTCTTTTCTCTGAATTTTTAAGTTGGTAACTTCGTAATTGGAGGACAGGTGCAGCTACCTTCCTGAAATAGCAATAGCTTCACAAGCAGAAGAAATATCTAAGTTATTTAGTAGTAGTGACTTAAGTTTTGGATACAGGTGGCATTTATATCACTTTCTTTGTGATTCCCTTTTGATGCCATGAAAATTTAAAAGGATAAATCTGGCATGATTTTTCAACAGCTAAGGAATTCTGGATGTTATCAGAATTTTCCATGTGCCGTGTCATTTCCGTCTCACGTCTCTCTCGCTCCCTCAGAGATTTCACTAACACATGCCCTTCTCTGTAGCCATACCAGCTTTGTCCTGTGATTAACTCTCATATTGTGTTATCAATATTATGGGTACCAATGAGTTGGAGTATTGCCCGACAATTCTATTTTAAATCTTATGGTTATGATGATTATTGCATTTACCCAAGGAAATGCTGACAGTATCTTGGATGTTATGTTTTCTTTCTTGTAAATGCAGGGAGCTTGCAAAAGATTTTGTCGTAGCTGGCACTGCCTCAGAATCTCTCTATGGTGCCTGCGAGTCAATGTTCAAGGAGGACATGGTTTGTCATTTTATTTATTTCCCTGTGCTCAAATTGAAACATATCCACATTAGTGATGAATCTTCTAAGAAGTGTAAAATTCGATATATGCTTCTAACCTAAAAGCTAAGACATGATGCCCATTTTTGGAGTAGTTAAGGTTATGGTGTACCTACTCATGGTTAAAAGTATTATGGTTGTTAGCTATAAAATATTCGTGCCAGGAATACAGATTCATGCTTTATTGATTCATTGTTTTCTTATTCAGGAACCCGAGGAATTGTTTGAAACGATTTCCCAAGCTCTCCTTTCATCAGTAGATCGCGACTGTCTGAGTGGTTGGGGAGGACATGTCTATGTTGTGTAAGCATTTTCAAATGTTTTTCATATATATATATATATATATATATAT
>JBBYHK010000012.1:13400296-13411973 GCA_038382065.1 Adansonia grandidieri | reverse complement strand
GAAGGGCAGAGCCATCACTTCCAAACATATGGTTTATCAAGGGGACAATTTGTTTTATATAATATATATTAAGTTTATCGAGTTTGATTTTAATTATTAAAATTATAAATTTAATATTTTATTAATAAGTAATATAATTATTTGTAAGTATATTTTAAAATATAAAAAAATAATATATATTAAAATTTAAATTTTAAATCTATAAGATGATACTAAACTTTTTATAGATAAGATTTTGGGTATGATATTTTTTGTATAAGTTGATCCTACTTAATTTAAATTATCATTTAATAATAAATTTTTTACTTTTAATTTAATTATAAAATATATAAATATTAATATAAAAATAAATTTTTAATATATTATTAATTTATAAATAATAATTTAAATTTTTAAATAAAAAATTTAATTTTAATTTAAATAATTAAATTTTAACACGATATAACTTTTAAATATTTTAGATGACATCACTCAGAAGTGTTTACGTAAACTAACTTGACAGTCTCCGGCAAAGTTGCAGCTTGATAGTTTGATTGTGGCCCAAAATAAAGTGAGTTAGGAAAGTTAATCAGGACAGTTCATCAAGTCATCATTGGTGCATGTATTCCCCTTTGATCTGAGGATGTTTATAACTGTGATCATCTATATATATAAATATATATTATAAGAATTCGGTTAAGTATTAAATATAAATATATATTAAAATATTTAATTTTTTTAAAATTTTTTTATATATTTAAATTATTATATTTTTTGTTTAAAATTTTAAATTTATGAAAAAAAGATTCAAAAGTTATATATAAGTGCATAGATATATCTTATAATAATATGTTAAATAAATATATAAATGTAAATAATAATATCTTACGTAAAATAATTATTCATACTTCGATATGTTTTGTTTTTATATACTAAAGAAAAGGTGAACACAGCTTCTTCATCTTTCTCCCTCGTCTCTTCTTTCTTCAACTTCAACAGTCACAAGGATCGTGTTTGCTTTTATAATGAACTGTACACTTTAGTTACGAAGTTTCTGAGACATAGTATGTGTCCTAGTTTATGACTACCATGTCAAATAACAGTATGACATTATTGAAGAGTTGATGTAACATAGGTTTCACCTTGCATATTATTAAATCGAAGAATCATGGGAATAAAGTTTTTAGATCTGTCCAGATGCTAAGTTACTCATTCTGTCCAGTTTGGTAACACGGAAATGGACATGATATTTTCTAATTTAGACAAAGCCCGAATTACATTTTGGTAATAAAATTATTAATTTAATTTTAATTATAAAATATTATAAATATTAATATGAATTTTTAAATAGTTTATTGTTTTATGAAAAATGATTTGTACTTTCAAGTTGAACCAAACCTTCAATTTTAGATTAACTAAAAAAATAAAAATTTTAGGCTGCGTCCCGAGCATGAACACTCTTATATAACTAAACAAAATATATGTACCCTTTGCTAAAGAAAGAAGCTATTTTATTGCCTTTTATTTAGTCTTGCATAATAGTTCATATTTGCGTATTACAAGAGAAAAAGATTCACAATGCGTGAAGCTTGCTATTACAATTTGCAGAAACCCACCCAATCCTCTGATTCTCATTATCATATATCATCAGTTTGTCTTGCAATGAAATGTCTGAACAACACACAAGAAGGCAAAGTTAGCTTCCCAGTAAAGGGGCAACAAATTAGAGAAAATTAAGCGATTAAATCTACGTTACTCAGACTCGGGTAAGATTGTGGAATATTGGTATGTATACGGTATGGGTATATTCAAATTTTTTTTAAGTTTTTTTATGTATTTGAAGGATCCTTGGAACGTCATGTCCCATACCTATATCTGCATATCGTTAGGTATGAGTTTCGGATATGGAAACTTCAAGAAAAATTAAGAGTCAGGAGTAGTGTAAGATCAAGTCAAGATGTATGTTCTACCAAAAAGGTCTTACCTCCAATCACATTGGTAGTTCCCAGTCCTACTTCAGCGCCATTCAAAATTCCAAGGCAAACATTCCCTCGTTCCTGAGAAACATGAGCTTTGTTACAATTGCATTTCCCTAATTGCTTCAATCCATTATCTTACTTCCTAGTAACTTCACTTTGTTTTGATTCTTTATAGAAGGTTTTTCAGAGGTACTTACAGTGATAATGAGATAAGATTCAGGTGGTAATTGGAGCTGAGCCTGAGTGCTGCTGGAGCCTGTAAAAGTCAGTGCAATGATGTTGAAATAGTTCCGAACATCTCGGAGTGATTTGAAAGGTCTAGCGCCTTTCCAGCAAATCGGGAGAGCCGGATCTTTCACTTCTTCTAGTTGCTTTCCACTGAGATCTTTCCTTATCTGAAAAAACAAATCGTTCAATCAATTCCTGTCGTGTGTTTGGATTCATAAGGCTTTGCGGATTGATGTTCATTAATGTCTTACCAGATTAAGTAAAGTTTCATAAGCATTCGAGCTAAAGTAAGTGTAGCTGGATCCGGTATCGAAGATAACGTTAAGGCCCTTTATACCGGTAGGCTTCCCACCGAAAAGAAGCTGTGCTGGACCAGAAGAATAATAGTTACTGAAATGAAATCAACAAGAAGGAAACATATGTTAGAGTTAGAGGTAGCATGGAATTATTGAAGAAGTAAAAGAAAGATATTGATTGTGCTTACTCATTTGGATTTTGCAACATTGGCGTCCAAGTCGTTCCCTGTTTAGGGACGAAATCGGCTCCAAGGAACAAAAACCCTCCTTGTCCACCGAGACAATGGCCTGACACATTTTGTATTATTCCCATGCTACTCAATTGTGAGGAGATGCTTGCTTTACTTCTGCCAAGTCCGAGGACTCCGGCAGTGGAAGGAGTAGGGTATGGACCGTGATTTTGTAGGCGAAATCCGCACCTGCAGATGAAACAAAAACATAGCACCATTTGCTATCATGGCAATGAATGTACAAATTTCAACATTTAACTTTGAAAATTAGACACTTGACTGAACAAAATGGACAGAACTTTGAGTTGGAAGCATATGGCTGAAATCACTTCCAAAATTCAAAGGTTGTGAATTGAGTTTTGAAGAGCTGGAAATATGTACCCAAAGGCCAAAAGAGGACGAGACAGGGTGCCATTGACAAGGCGTAGGGGAAAGCTGTCCGAGACAAGAACACCATCAACTGAAACATGATCAGCATACTCAACGTGAAAGCTACATTTGTCATTAGGGTTCTTGCATTGAGGTCCTTTCAAAGAGCGAAGTGCAGCACAATTGGGGTCCTTGCAAGGCACAAAACTTCCCGGAATGGGCTTGTAAAGACGATCATGAGGCTGCGAATAGTGAAGATAAAAGGCATCAATAAGAACCTAGCTGTACAAATAATTTATAATGCTATATATTGCTAATGATCATATTTTGAGTAAAGAAATTTTTACCAGGGTGCAACCAGTACAAGGAGCGTCACATTGGACCCAAGTGAGGACACTGCCAGTATCAATATCAAGCTGAAAATTCTTAGGTGGGTTGCCTATCCCAAGTGTCACAGTATAGTGCCTAATGATTCACAGAAAACAGGAATTCCATGAATTTCAGTAAAGAAAGCACCCAAACAGGAGCAAATGCAAACTTAAATTATTGATGAAACATTGAACAATCAAATCTTACAGCAATCAAATTGCAAAAGAACTAGAAACCCAAGAAATTTACTATTCCAATAAGAGGAGATGGGGAAAAAGAGGAAAAATCTCTTTTAAGGAATTTTATCAACTTATCATGGAGAATTGGTACCAAGCAATTTGGCCAAGGAATTCAACTTGGAAGAACAGAAGAGAAAGTCAAACCAAATTTAGACTGTAAATGAGTAAATGAAAACAAAGAACCAATTCAATTGGCAAAAACAAAATTAACTAGCAGATTTATTTGATGATCTGATTCAGAAAAAAAGCATCATATAGATGAATCAACCACGAGCAACTATCAAGGAAAACAAATAACTTAAAAAAAAGCCAAGAATTTAAACAAAGCCAACGATTCTAAAGAACAAAAAAAAAGTGAGAATAAATTAGAAGAAAAAAATAAAGAAAGAAAGAATTACCCAACAGGGTAGACATTGCCAGAAACTGGAAGAAGAACAGAGGAGCGGAAACCATTAACAGCCGTAGGATGGACTGTGCTTCGCTTCCGAGGTGAAGGTGGTGCTAGACTTTGACCGGTTACTGTTGGATGGACTGTACTTCTATTCTCAGGTGAAGGTGGTGCTACACTTTGAACGACTGCTGCAAAACAGCCATGTAAAGAAGCAGATAGAACCTGAAAGATCAACACCATGATCATCAATGATACTGTTCTTCCTTTCATTTTCTGATCACCCATCACTTCTTTGGATTTTTTCTTAAAAAAAAAACCCAAAAAGAACAAGAGGAAATCTATTGAAAAAAAATAAAAACAAGAAAAAAAGAAAGGATTTTCAGAATCAGAGGCCAAAAGGGTACTCAATGAACCATTGAAAAAGCCTCTGAAAACTTCGTTAGGAAGGTCTGAAGGAGACTTCTTGGGCTGCGACTGACTAGTTCGCCTCCTTGCTTTATTTATAGGCGCGCCTTTTCAATTTATTTTTTAAATAATTACTTTATATTAAGCAGAAAAAAGAAAATGAGAAAGGATTTAGAAAGGGTTAGCAATCGTTTGGGATATGGTAGTTTGAATGCACCCGGTTACGGCCTCAACGCGTTCTTTGACTGGGAAAACTTATCAGATGCAGAGATAAGGAGTAAATAGCACAAATAATCCCCAAACTTTGGGACTTCTATCCATTTAGTCCTTATTACATTAAAAATGTAACAATTAATCCCTAATTACAAGCATCATAATAAATTAATCCTCCATTAGAGTTTTAAGTAGCTCTGCTGAGAGTTTATCAACTGTTGACACGTGTCACTAAGCTAGCTTCTAATTTTTTTTATTTTTTTAAAACAATTTAATTTTTTCTATATTTTGACAAATAATAAAAAAATAAATAATTTTCCTATTACAATTTTATTTACTTTTCATACAATTTTTACTTTTTTTCCCCCTTTTTTTATTTTTTTATTTTTTACGTTTATAAATAAATTGTTTCTTTAAAACTTAAATAATTTATAAATATAAAATACTTATATTAATTTATTAAAAAATATTTATTTTCCTTGACCGAATTTGCCACTATAATCAAAATTGGACCCGTCCCTTATCTGGCAGGAGGGATCGAAACTCGTAAAGGTTAAACTGTATTTCATAATGCCAATAAATAATTATATTTGATAAATTATTTAATTTTTTATGAAATTAATTTGTTTACAAACATGAAAAAAAGAAAGAATAAAAAGGAAATTAATTTTTTACTATTTTAAAAATATTTTATTTTTATAAATTATTTAATAAAAAAGGATAAAAACAAAAAAAAAAAGAAGAAAAAGGAAAGAAACAAAACGAAAAGAAAAATTAAAAAATATTTTTTAAAAAAATATTTTAAATTAATATTTTACACTCCAATAAATTAATTATATTTTTTACAATATTAATTTAAATTATAATATAAATTATCGTTTATTTTTGCGTTTGTTTATAAGAAAAGAAAAGGAAAAGAATTTGAAAAAAAAAAAAAAGGACATATGTCGCTAGTTTAGCTGATGACGCGTATTAATTGTTGACAAACTAACGGCAAAGCCAATGGAAACATTAAGGAAGTGAATACTTTATTATGATACATATAATTAGGGATTAAATTGTTATATTTCGAAATTTAAAGACTAAAATGATCGATTGCTCTTATGTTTGGGAATTATCGGTGGTATTTATTAAAAGTAAGTGATCAAAATTTTGAAAAAATTTATTGACACATCTAGTAATTTTGAAGAATTACAAATGTGACATCGAAAATATAATTAAAATATAATATAAAATAATATAAATATAAATAAATATAAGAATATATTAAAATTTATATAATATAAATATAATATACTAAATTTTATATAAATATATAATATTTTAAATATAATTATATCATATAAAAATAATTTAAATATGATATTAATTCATGAATTATTATTTTAATTATGTAGATTTAGGAAAAGGGCAAATTTGGGTTTTTATATACCTTCTGATTGTTATTTTCTGGAGATGAAGTTGAGATTTTAATTACATAGGTTTAGGAAAGGGCAAATTTGGGTTTATATATATATATATATATTTTGTTTTTTGCTATTCGGAGATGAAGAGGAGATTTTAATTACATAGGTCTAGGAAAGGGCGAATTTGGGTTTATATATATATATATATATATATATATATATATATATATATATACTTCTGTTTTTTGCTATTTGGAGATGAAGTTGAGTGAGGAGGGTAGGCAGTGGTCCTCTTCTAAATGATATGTTTTTTGGGGATGGAGTTTTCATTATTTATTTATTTATTTATTTTTGTTTTTTATTAAATATTTGTCTTCAGCCTTTTACTTAGGGATTAAGCAGCTTGGGGAAGACTTGGAGTGTTGACTTTTATTTACTGTATTTTCCGGTTTTCAAATGTGGTTTGCGATTAGAGAGGTCCGAGTTTGATTAATTTGAAAATATTTTTATTTTTTATTTATATATAAATTTGATTTGGTTTAATTTATTTATTTATATTTATTATTCATAATTAATTAAAAATTAAAAATTATTTTTATATTAATATTTATATATTTTATAATTAAATTTAAATAAAAATATTTTTTAAATATTAAATATTAATTCGAATTAGATCTAATCAAATGGATAAAAAACATATTTAAGATTCGACGAGTGGATAAATTTATTTACGATCAATTATTAATGTAATTAAGTAAGTGTAATTAAATTTAGATCAATTATCATTTTACTATTACTATTTTTGCATAGAATTTTACTTAACGTTAAAAATCAAATCCGATATGACTCTAATTGGAATACGTTAATTAATGTTACTAAGTAATAGTTTTTCAGTTTGGTGCAATTTTTATCATTTTATACTTTTTTCTAATTTAATTGGAAAATGATTAAAAAATAGATTGTTCACAAATGAAGCTTTCTTGGTATGCTTAGGGGTTTGGCTCAAGAACCCAATTTGGCCACAGGCCATTTAAGATTCTCAATCTTCTTTAGATACATGCTGTAATTACCTAATTGCATGATTGTATTCGAATCAAGTGAAGTTCTAGTAGATTTATTTATCAGTGGAGTAATTTATTTTACATGACCAAATTTAAATGTCGATCATTTTATTTAAATTTAGTTAAAATATAACAATTAAATATTATTTAATATTGTTTTGAATAATAAAATAAACTTTTAAATTAATTTAGATTCAATACAATCCGAACTTGAATAATCAAATAAAAATTTTTAAACCCCATTTTGATTTTGAATACTTTTAATTACCAAAGTATTTTAATTTGGATGCTAGCTTTTATAATGAAAAATTGTAAAAGTAAAGACCAAATTGTGCCATGCTGGATTTGGAGTTTCAATGACTCGTACTCTAATCTTCGAAGAAGTGGAGAAATAAATAAATATATATATATATATATTTTATAAAATAATTTTTATAACGAAAAAATTTATACACATAAGAATGTGTTTTTTTTTTCCTTACAACTCTTTAACATAATAAATAAAGTCATCTTATTCTTTTATTTTTCAAAAAATGCCATAAAAAAACAATTAATGACGTAAGTTTCTTATGTTTATATAGTATATTATAATTAAAAAATTTTATTCAAATATAGGAAGTTAGATAATAAAACAAATCCGTTCAAGAATAAATGATTAAACTTAATCCATCACTTTTAATAAAAGTGATAAATTTTGACCTTTATCTCATATCTTTATCAAACAATTAGCTTTTAGAACCAATAATTTTCTACACTTTGTAGCATTATTCTTTGCAATAGAAGTGTTATAGTTGGGAAATTTGCCTTTTAATGACGATAGGTTGGGTCCGTTTCATTAATGATAAAGTTTGTATTGGAAAAATAACAAAAGAACCAAAGAAAGAAATGTATTATTTTGTGGAATAATTATTTTATATATCGATGGTGAAATGATAAAAATTCACAAACAAAGTTATTGAGTGATATGTATCTTATTTATTTATTTTTATTTTTTTAAATATACTCACGGAATACATCTTCTCTCATTAACTTTGCTTGTGGAGCATTTTATTTGCATAATGTATAGAATAATTATTATTGTTAATGTATAGATTTATACATTAACAGTAAATCATATTATGATATTTATTAATATATATAGTTAGTATTGATTTTTAAACTTTTTTATTTGTTCATTAATGAGACGTCATAACATAATTCACTAACAGTATGTAAATTTATACACTAATAGTATATTAAATATAAATCCCAACAAAAGAAAAAGTAGAATGGTATAAAGATTAAGGGCACCTTTTATAATGGGTTGTAATTTTCAAATTTTAACTTTTTTGAATTAAGATCTAATTCATTATCTTTTATCCATTATTTTTCAATACTTTACTCATTATCATTTGCATGTGTAGGATTACTTATTAATTATGAAAATCATATTTATAAATAATGATTAAAAATATATTAAAAATCAATAAACTGAAAAGTAACGAGGAGGACCTTAATTTTTTGATATATTTAATAATTTATATTAAATTTTACTTAATAAAAAATTTTCAAGAAAACAATATAAATCAGATTAGTACATAAATAGCCACTTATCATTTAATGTAAGACATGTTAAATCAATTTTATTTGGAAAAATTATGTTTAACCCAAATTATTAAAATATGATATATTTAAATCTCTTTCTAGGTTTTATTTAAAACCAATAATTTAAAATGTTATGTTAATAAAATTAAAATTATGAGATAAATAATTTTAAAAAATCAGTATTTATAATTATAAGCTAATATAATTATATTCAATACGTAATTTTTAATAGCATATCAAACAATTATTATCTTACAATTCAGGTTTTCGATTTATCGATAAACATCTAAAACTAACAAGTTCTAATTTTAAGCAACTCCATCAACAATGTCCAATCTCAAATCTCTATGTCACAGATAAAAGTTAAATATGTTTGACAAAAAATGACACTAATAGTTCAACCATGAACACATTTTCAACTTTTATTTCACATTATAATTGAAATGAAAGTTAGCTTTAAGAGTGTGATGGAAAGGGTTAAAGTGCAACTTAAACGTACATATTCTTATTGTTAATATATGCATTTGTCATTACTTAAGTCACATGTGCTTTAAAATATATATTTAAATTAATCAATATCCATGTCATCATTTGATAATTAAATACCACATTAATTAACTGAATTGTAATAAGGCAAATTTGCTCTATTGGATTAGATTAATTCAAAATTAATATATTTTTTAAATAATATTTAAATAATATTTTTATTAAATATTAATATAAAAATAATTTTTACTATTTAAATAATGAGTCTCTCAAGTCAGATTAATTATTTGATCACGAACAGATCTATTACACAAGACCTACTTTAAACTTTTTAAAATTCAGGCACGTATTAAATTATAGTATGAGACTCTTTGTAATCCTTATTATTGTTATTATCTTAATCACCGGAAACAAAAAAGGACTATTAGGATTTAGGATTAAACATGAAAAAAATATTATATAAAAAATAATTAAAATATGAAATAAAATATGATACGATATGAAAAAAATAATACAAAAAAGATACGAATATATAAATGTCTCAAAATAAAAATAATATAAATTATAAATATATAAAAATTTATAAATATAAAATAACTTAAATATAATTATAATACGATAAAATATATAAATAAAATATGAATGCACGAATGGTTAAATCTATTTCTCTTTTATCTGTCTCTCCATCAGGTCAGGCATTTAACGTTAGCCTTATAGTTGCCGGCCCCCGAGGCGCCCTCCCTGGCTCCACCTTTTACTTGTCTAAATGAAACCGACTCGCCGCTTGTCTCATTTCAGTGCCAGCATCGATCCAAATCAGTTGATCGACAGAGAGAGCGCAAGGTTGGGGATATATATACTGAGACGGTAGAAAAAATGCAAAACGAAAGGTTCTCTGTTGGGCTCAACAAGGTCAAACCATACGTGGCAATTGGTTTGCTGCAAGTTGGATTTGCTGTGATGTATGTTATCACCATGGTTTCATTGCAGCATGGGATGAACCATTACATTCTTGCTGTTTATCGTCATTTGGTTGCAACCATTGTTATTGCACATTTCGTTTTACTTCTTGAAAGGTCCGATGAATCTGTCACTGTCAGCCAGCCAAGCCAAAATTGAGTCATTAGTTGGAAACTTTTTGCTTACTTTCAATTCTTTCTTCTTCTTATTATTATTATTTTACAGGAAAATAAGGCCTAAGCTGATGTTCGCCATTTTCCTCAGAATACTGGTGCTTGGTTTCCTAGAGTAATGCTCTAAACATATGCCCCTTTTTTCCTGCAGAATTGCAGTTGATGGCACCTGGGGCTGGGAATACGTTGCATACAAATGAAGTACCCATGATTTTCCTTTGAAATACTCACAACTCATATCTAAATATGAATATTGAGATACGACTTTCTCTTAATACATACAAAATTTTAAAAATTATAAATATATTCGTATCAGATACAAACTTTTATCTGACACTCAAACCGAGTTCAAAGTAACAAAGCACTAGTTCCTTTCTTAGAAACCTGATATTTCAATAACTCTTACCATCCATATTATTTAAACTTCCCATTCATAATAATCAGTTCATTCAAAGGATAATATCCCCTCAACAACAATATTTCCATGGTCAGCTATGATTATTTACTTCCTTTTTTTTAAGGATGAATTCGTAACTTAGGACCTAAATTATATGTATTATATAGTGCACGTTTTGCATAGGATAATTATTTAAAGTTGGTAATCAAGATAAGATAACTAATCATATTAAGATAAAGCACACTAAAAATCATCCAAATATCCATATTTGGCATGTTATCTATTATAATATTCGTGCTAATGAAAAATAAATAGAATTAATTAAATCATCGTTGGTTCTGTTTGATGATGAAACAAGCCAATGATAGACAAAAATCTGTACCATCTGGGGATGAAATATACGACGGCAACGAGTGCATCTCCTACTGTCAATGTGATGCCTGCCATTACCTTCATATTGGCATTGATTTTCAGGTAGTCTATAATTTAGGTTTCGATTCACTTCATAAACAAAAGAATAAGCTGTGCAAATGAGAAAAAAGAAAGAAGTAGCAAGCAATCTGTGGGGGATGGGATGGAGGGCCGTTGATTGACATAAGCTCTTCACATTAGACCAAACCAATGACACCTAAGTTGGAAGTTTTGCCATCATCATATATCCTACTTGTTCTGTCTCTCATCTCTTTCTTTTTTTTTTTTTTTAATTTTCTAATTTATTTGGGGTTTTATACAATCTTTCTACATCCATCTCTTGGAATATTCGTAGGGTTGCCAATTTTATCCAAACGGGTTAGATTTCGACTTGATCCTAACATTTTTTTTTTAAATCAGGTTCAAAAGCAAAACAGTTCGATTTTTTATTAAAAATTTCAAACCCGACCTAAAATATTTACGAAAATATTTTTTAAAAAA
>JBBYHK010000012.1:13374604-13385644 GCA_038382065.1 Adansonia grandidieri | reverse complement strand
GTTCGAGAGTGCAAGGAGTCGGTCCGAACAATGTGAGAAGGGATTGTTTTGAATTGGCTGCTAGTAGCAGTTTGAATTTACATTGGTTTGCTGAAGGGTAATTGTTTAGCTCCCTGTTCAATAGCATTCCTCCACAATCTGTACCTCACTCCTAGCTTATCGTAGGCTACTGGCAAATTCCAGACGTTTGCCCCTTTGATCATACGTTCTTGCTGGCCAATTACGAGTCGCAGATCCTCGTTCAAGACCTGTATTTGATATGCATAAAAAGCAGGATGAAATATCAGTGACAAGCACTGTTGACGGATGTCAGACATGCCTGCTATTCAAACTCCGATAACTGACTACCCTAAGAATGGAAAAATAAGAATTTTTTTTCTACCTGTTCAGCGAAGTGCCTCCATAGATAATGCATAAAAGGAATGTGCTTCAAAATGGGAGCGAAATCCAGTGACATTCTATATAATAGTCTCGTCTTGTTTCTCGATGAGGGTAAGCATACGTGAAGCTGGTGAAGGTGTGTTGTGCATTCCTTGGTACTTTGTCCTTTGAGTTTCCCAGGCTTTGATATCCCAACGGTTGATAGCACCATACAAGGCGGTCGAAATTCCATATCGATGGGATAAGGGTCCCAGTATCCTTGGAGACCAGATGCTGGAGTCAAAAACTTCACCAAACTGAGATGTTTGGATTACACGCAGTAAGATCATATGTTCAAAATAGATACCTACTATACAGTGTTAGCATCCAGTCCATCTGTCCATGCGGTTAAGTGCAAAAGATTCATACAAAGGCTATTCCGGTTCAAAAACCAAATACAAAAGCAACAAATTTTTTGCCGATCCAATGGCAGAAACAAACCTGGGAACAGTCCATCCCTTGGCAAATGTGGAAGTGTGAGTAAAAGGAGCGTGAGCGAGATCCAAAAGGTTATCCAAAAGTAGCCCGTGTTCAACCGGAAGTTCGATGACAATCTGGCAGTTATCAGCATTTAAAAGAAATCCAGGTGAGATAGCACAGACTTTTACTTAAAAGTTGTCCCCGGCTTTATCAAGTTACTCAAAGAAGGTTCACTTGATTCTTGCAATTACGATGGTGTTTAAAAAGCATCAAAAGCATACCTCAGCATGAATTTCAAATCCCGAAGGAGGTTGTAAGGAAGGAAGGGTTGCTATAGGAGGGTCATCGCCGGGCCAAATCCAGATCATTCCTTCTTGCTCAAGGCACGGCAACGACCTTATCTTCACATCAAGTAACCGCGTAGATGGCATTTTTTTGCATTTCCCATCTGTTGTGTATTCCCACCCTGAATGAAGGACCGGATGCCATTCCAAGCATATGTAAGTGTATAATGTGTAAATCACTCATTGATATATCTCTCGGCTTTTCAGGATAAAAAAAAAAAAAACAACAATAATGAGAGCTTTTGAATTGAAAAATTCCCAAACTCATACTAACCATGGTAGGGACATTGGATACGACCCTCATTTACTGAACCAAGGTGAAGAGGACATGCTCTATGTGCACAGGTGTTCTGGACACATCCTGGGTTCCCGCCTTTTCCACGAAAAAGAACCCATGGCTCCTCAAAGCAATCGATTGGAATCTGGAATGAGAAGTAACAAGACATTAATAAAAGGACAAATTAACTAGCTGGACAATAAAACTACACAAATTGCCATGTAACCCCATCAAAGAACACAATCTCGTAGCTTTGATAGCTGAGCGAATTGCCATAAGAAACCAAAAACAAAAGAAGGAAGCACCGATGCCTATCAAGCTGATGGTAATCGGTATTGGATGATAAGCAATATTATACTTCTGAATAAAGCTTACCATAGTGTCATCCTTCAGATCAGTGGAGAAAGCAACAGGATACCAGAAATTCTTCAAGCGGGGGTGATATGGTCGGACCGGACCTGACACATCCAAGCTTTTCCGTGGCAACTTCCTCTTCACAGTATCTGAAGATTTTGTTGATGTTCCAGAAGAAGAGGATATTACACTGGACTCTGTCGTGGTTCTATCTTCCAACAGCTTATCGTTAACCAATTCCTCCATGTAAGCTAGTTTATCCAAAGCAGCAGCAACCCTTGCTTCCGATACATGTACCTGTTATTTTCCCTTGGATCAGAATCAAAATCGGCTATGATTCCTTTGTCTGTTATAAATGATACTTATGGTAATTAATTCAAGTCTTATTCTTATTACTTTGTCGGACTGATTTAAACATGTTGATGCATATGTGTCTTAAATTATAAGAATCACAGTTTCTTTAACTGCTAATTTCATCTACCTGTTTGTGAGCTTGTGCTAGTTCTCCTTGCAATTCCGCGAGCTCTTTTTTCATGGTGCCAATAGACTTGTACTCACGAGCTAGTGGATTCAACACTTCCACTACCTACAACCATATCCAACAAAGTGAAAACTCAACTACCTTGATAAAGCATCAAAAACTTCCCAATGCAAGATTTTCTTGTCAAAAACAAGGAAAAATGAAACCAAAAGTTCGAAACACAGGTTAAGAGTAAACAGCACCAACTTGTATAAGCATAGCACAAATTCTAAGTGCTATCAAAGAGGAAGAATAGCGGATCGAGATCAAAGAAGACCTTTTCATGAAGAAGCATGATCGTGAGTAAATCTTGCCGTGCCCGCCAATCGCAGTACTGAATATCATATCTAGCCACTTCCAATGCCTGATATACATCTAAGAACTTCCCTTTACATTTAGGAACTTTAGACCTTGGATCCTCTACGTCAAAGAGAGTGCCCCACGGGCTCTTCTTATCCTCCAAGCTACTTTCCTCCGCAAACACAGCAAACACCCTAAAGCCTCCATTAATGCCCTGAAAATTTTGCATCAATCTCGAATGTACGCTACAAATCAAGAACTTGGATATTGTAGTAACCCAAATTACTCAAGCGGGATATAAAGAAACAAGGAATAATGTTTTCCAAGGTTGAAACCACCATCTAAGCTAACTAAAGAGCTATGTTGTTCTGACTTTCATTCATTTTTTAAAGTATCCATGTCTCACGTTCATATCCAACATAAATCAGGACATAAGCATAGGATCCTCAAAGAATGTTGGAAGCATACCTGTGTCTAATATTTATACCCGAATCCGAGTAATGTAGCTAAAGGCTAACAAATCAATACGGTCATTTAAAATATTAAACTACGAAACTGTCCACATAAATTAAGCGGAAATCTTATACATTTACTTAGACTAAGTTTATCTTCTACTAGTGCATCAGAGTGCCACTATTAATCCTATAAAAATATGCAAAATACTTAAAAGGATCATGCAACTTTAATAAAATTTAGAATTAAACCAGATAATTTTAGCTTAAAAACAGATCAAAAACCAAATCTTTCTGGCTTCACAGACCAATAATAATAATAATAAAAATGACAAGTCAAACACTGGTAAAAATTAAGTTTTCTTCAAAATTCAAAAGGTACCTTTTTAGAATTAATCTTGCATGATCTGCATAACGAGATTGGCAAAGACAAAGCACCAGCAGTAGCTATGGCCGTCATGGCGTTTTCAAAAAAAATGAAATATGTTACAATAAGCGCCGTTTTGAGGGGAGGAGGAGGGAGACATGGAGAAGAGAAGTGTAAGCAAAAAACCATAAAGTGGATCTCGTTGGATAAGAGGTTGGTGCTGCGCGCGATCTTGGCAAGCCTTCCATGGGATGCCACGTGGGCAACTGAATCGTACACGTGGCACGTTGGGTTTCCACAAGCTTTGACGGCTTGAACGAGAGAGCAAAGAGTGTCTTTGTTTCTGCGTGTGGGGTTTCTTTCATACCTCTCCTTCTTGCCACCTCGGATTGAGAAAATTCATTTCTCTGTTATTCAAGTTTTGATTGGATCAATCTGTCTAAAAATATATATTATTATTTAAAATAATATTAAATTTTATTTTTATATTAATATTTTAATTAAATTTAAATAAAAATAATTTAATATTATGTAATTAATAAATTAAATTACATAAAAATATTTTTTTTATTATGTAGATAATAATCTTAATTGAATTGGATTAGTAATCATCGTGTCGATATGATTTTAATTCAAATAAATTAAATTTTATAATTCAAATGAGTCTAATTTAATTTAAAAAATTTAATTTAAATTTAATTATAAATATATATCAATATAAAAATATTTTTTTAATATTTTAATATATTTCAAGTAATAAAATAAGTTTTTAAGCATAAAGCATAAATCAAATTTCAACAACTAATTCTTTTATTATTTGAATCTGATTCCGTTCGGCCTATGAATCCCTTTAATCTCTTACGATAAATCATTGAATCGATTTACGGGGAAGTTTAGTTAGTATTGTTTGAAAAAATAAATTGTTTTAATTGAGGAAATAATAGCAATTAGCGTGGATTTGTACATTGATAATCATGGTTTGAATTTTATGAGTTCCACCAAAATTTCCAACATCAAACATTCAAACTTATCCAATTTTGTCAAGCCCAAGATAAGTATACTTGTACCAAACGATTTATTTTTCCCCAAATATTTTAATATTATTTCATCAATAAATCAAATTTTTAAATTCGAATCAAACTTAAATAAATAAATTTTTTACTATTCGAATCTAATCTCGTAACACCGTGATCTCATTATGATGAATCGTGAATTGTCGGATTGTTAATTGTGGAAATCACAGCAATAGCATAGATTTGTAAATGAATAATCTTGGGTTTGCATTTTAGAAGTTGTAGGAAATTTTCCAACATTAAACGGTCAAATTGATCTAATTTCTTGAAAGGTAGGAAGTACAGAAACACAAGCAATATCAATATAATACAGTACGGATACGACGATACGAAATTTTTAAAAATTTAAGGTACAGATATAGTAAGATATTATTATAAATAATATTATTATATAATAATATATAATAAAAATATAGGATTAATATTTTTAATTAAATATTAACATGTAAATAGTTTTTTATTTTTTAAAAAAATTAATTTTAAATTTAAAAAATATAAATAATTTTATTAAAATTAAATTACTCACTCATATTTGGTAGAAAAATATTAAAATAAAAAACTTTAGCATGTGTACACATATTTAACCATGACCAAATATGTCTAATCATATTTTAACTATATTTAATTTAATTTTTATTTTTTTAATATATCATCACATGTATATATTTTACCGTATTTGAATCGGACACTCAGCCGACGGAAGCTTCCAGCTTCGTTTCAGCCAAGATATATATCTACTAAGCTGCGTGAAGAAAATCCTAGTTGGTAAAAGTTAGCACTTCATAAGCCAAACGATCTCTTTCTTTTTTAATGCTTTTCCCAAAGGCATATCCCTGTCTTCATTGCTCACCAGTTATGAAGTTTCCCACCATGTCCCACCACGCCACCATGGCCGTCTTCTTCATGCTCGTCCTGGTCCAGCCTCAAGCTACCATTTCGGAACCTGTCGTCCATGCACAGCAGCAACACTGTGATTTCCCAGCAATCTTTAACTTAGGTGACTCTAATTCCGACACTGGTGGATATGCTGCTGCCTTTTTTCCCCCCACTTCGCCTTATGGAGATACCTACTTTCACATGCCTGCTCGCCGTTTCTCCGATGGCCGGCTAATAATTGATTTCATAGGTATGTTAGACCTTTCATTAGCCATTATTATTAGCTCAAGTTCGCATCATTGGTAATGACGCTTTAGTTTCAGTTAACGTGTATTATTTTGATTTTTTTAAGAATCGATAAAATTAAAATAACTCAAATTGAATTATATCGATTCGGATCGATTTAGTTCATCAATTATTTTAAATTTAAAAAAGTTTTTAATAATTTAAAAATAAAAAATTTATTTATCTTTATGTTATAAAAAAAATTAAACATTAAATAAAAATTAAAAAATAAAAATCGGTTGGTTCTAATAATAGTACTTTTTTAACTTAACCTAATATAATTAATTATCGTCCGAAATGAACCGAATAAAATTTAATAAAAATTAAACTGAAACCGAATGAATATTTCAATTTTTAATTGATTTTTGATTTTATCGATTTTTTTTTCAACCTTAGTTCACATAGATGAATCGATGTCAAAGAGAAAGAAACGAGTGTTTTTTCATATACTTTTACATTGCTTTTGCTAATTTTCTATTTGCAACTAAGAAGTTGACTGGGTGAACATATTGATTAATTAAAAATTTAAAGAAGTACAGTTTACATATTTTTAATGGTTAAAATGTTCTGTTCTTTATTATTATTATTATTATTTGACTTGTATTTGTGGCAGCTGAGGCTTTTGGTCTCCCATTTATTAATGCATATCTTGATTCACTGGGGACCAATTTCTCCCGCGGTATAAACTTTGCCACGGCAGCGTCTACAATCAGATTACCTAATTCGATTGTCCCTAACGGTGGATTTAGTCCATTCTACTTGGAACTACAGTATTTACAGTTTGAGCAATTCAAATCCAGATCAAAAATGATTAGGGAAAGAGGTGAGCATATATTCAAGTATTTTTTTTATATATACAAAAGAGACTACATTAGTAGCTCGAGACAAAAAGGGATCACAGATATTGAGATTTAAATTTCAGACTGCATGAATCGACAATATTAAATTTTGATTTTTAAGCTATATTACTTTGACTCAAGTTTGAAGATTAGATAGTATAAGTATTCAACACGGATTTATTTAATTTTTTAAACAGTTTTTTCATGTGTTGGTGGATATTTGGAGGTTATATTTTTATATTCATCTCCATATAAGTATTAGATGTGAGTTTTGGACAGGAATATTTTACGAAAAAATAAAGAATTAGAGCAATGTAAATTTAAGTACCAGCTTTTATGTTTTCTATGAAAGTTAATTTCAGCGAGATTTCATTTCCAAGTTTTTTGATCTTTTCCGTGCGTAGGAGGGTTGTTTGCAAGTTTAATGCCCAAGGGAGAGTATTTTCCAAAAGCTTTGTACACTTTTGATATCGGCCAAAATGATCTTGGAGAAGGCTTCTTTGCAAACTTGACAATACAAGAAGTTAATGCTTCTGTTCCTGAAATAGTCAGCAACTTCTCAGCAAATGTTAAGGTAATCCTATTGAGGGATTTGATCCAAAGTGCTGGAAGTTCATCTCTTTCCCCCTTTAAAACTACGATATTTTTGTAAAGACCAGGATTCGGATATCTTCTCCTGCACCACTATACGTACTGAGATTTGGCCATCCCTCTCGTATGTACTCTTATATTGAAGATATTGTCTTTGGTTCGAACCTTCAATTAGTACTTGTGTCGGCAAAAAGACTTTTTAAAAGAGAGGTCCTTGGTTCGAACAGATGGAGGCACACCTTCAGCTTTAAGGGATTCATGAGTGTCTAAAGAGTATGATACCTTTGATGGAAGCGTACACGAGAGTGACGGCCAAATCTTGTTACATATGATGACACAGTAAAGATGTTTGAGTTTCGGTTATTCTTGTTTTGGGCGTATGAATTCCAGGATTGTAAGGAGTGGGTTGTTTGATTTTCATTTTGCTTTTTAACTTTCTTTGCAGAATATATACAATTTAGGAGCAAGATCATTTTGGGTTCACAACACTGGGCCAATTGGCTGCTTGCCTTATGTTCTGACTGCCTTTCCTTCATCTGAAAAGGACTCAGCTGGTTGCTCAAAGCCTCACAATGAAGTAGCTCAATATTTCAATCTCAAGTTAAAGGCAGCAGTAGCTCAACTCAGAAATGAACTTCCTTCAGCTGCAATCACATATGTAGACGTCTACTCTGTGAAGTATTCCCTGTTTGCTGAGCCCCAAAAACATGGTATGTCCCTAGACTGCCGAATTATATTGCTTGGACTTTTCATTTTTCTTAAGATATTCGTGCCTAACCCATATTTGGACATAGGTATTAAAGGTAAGATCCTCAAAATATATATAAAAACTTAAAAAAATTAAAAACACCTTTATTGGACACGTACACGCATCCGACATTTTTCTCCAAATCCAACTAACATAACTGCTTAACTTTTCAGGATTTGAGCTTCCCCTTGTGACATGTTGTGGATATGGAGGCCAATACAACTACAGCACTGAAGTTCTATGCGGAGGAACGATTACAGTTAATGGTACAAAGATATTTGTGGGTTCATGTGATCGTCCGTCCGTTCGTGTGGTTTGGGATGGAATTCACTATACTGAGGCAGCTAACAAGTTCATTTTCGATCAAATTTCGACCGGTTCGTTCTCCGATCCACAAATTCCTTTGAAACGTGCATGTCAGAGGGCTTCAGGTTAGCTTTTTCTGCCAAGCATTAGACACATGAATAAACCAAAATCTCACTAGTTTCTATTGTTTGCAATGAATAAGTGTCTACCTCATTGCTGGAGAATTTGTTGTTATTGACCAAAAGTAATAAAATTTGGATAGTCTTGTATCTAGCAAGCTGTATATCAGGTTTTCATTATTGGTCCTCAGATAAATATACATTTATACAGACACACACACAAATCTGCTTCATTTACCCAAGCATGACAGTGGTTTGGCCCCATGCTACGAGGTGTTGGATTTATGAGAGGACTTGCGCCGTAAAGATAAGCCCACACAGCTGGATCCTCGTACCATGGACACAAGACACTTTCCACGCTCACAATTATTCAAATAAGAATGACAATAGTTTGTTTTGATTTAAAAAAATATGATTAACGTCGATATAAATAATTAAAATAGAAGTTAAATTTTTGCTGCTTTATCTTTTTTTATTATTTTTTTAAAATTTACTAATTTAAGCATCGGATATATTCAAAAATATAATTACGATATCTCACGTTGTTTCATTCTTGCAACTTTCAACAACTTTCACCTAACGACTTCAATAACTGACACCGCTTAACCACCCAAAAAGACTTCAAACAGAAGGGTAACGTAATCACTATGATTTCGGTAGGTGACATGTTCCGTTATTGAAAAAAAGGGTGAAGTAAAAGTGGTAAAATACCAGGTAAAGTAAACAAAGGCCACCCTTTTTGATTACTTGCATCACAGAAAGCTCAAATAATTTTTTCCATGTTCAAACCTGTTGAAACTTCCAAGAGAAACAATGGGATAAAAGATAATGTTCAAATCCTTTTTTAATTTCTAAATATGTCAAAAGATATTCGCTCAAAGCTCCAACTCGATTCGAACTGATGGAGAATCTGACATTTGTATATAATTATTTCATACATAATTTTTTTTTATTTAATTTTTTTACATACATCTCGATCTCTCTTTATCTATATTTCTAGCTTTACCCTGGTAGTAAGTATCAAATTTGGAGGAACAAACAAATATGGTACTTTATTGACTTTTATCTTATTTTCCGAAATGGATGTTAAAAATTTCCAACTTTATAATTGTTGGTTACATAAATAATCGGTTCTCTCCATTTCACATCCCTTTTCTTGCAAAGGAAGACGAAGTAGGGATGAAAATAGAATGAGATGGGTGGAGATTGTTTTATTCACTTTTATCTTATTTTTATATGGATGTTTAAAAACCTCCACTTTCATAATTGTTAGTTATATACATAATCGCTTCACGTTGCTTTACCTCATTTGATTATTAATTTTTTTGAATTTAATATTATAAAAATATTATAATTTATTTAGAAATATAATTATAGTATATATAATTTTTTTAAGATCAAGAGAACAGTGCAAGCATTAATTAAAACTGCATCATTTTATCCTGCTTCCACTCTTCCAAAGAAAAAAAAATCTCTCCGTTTGAAATGAATTGATACGAAATTTGTGAGACAAGATCGAATTTTTCTATTCTTAGGCCAAGACTTTGCAATTTGTATATCCGTATCATGTTTGTGCATTTTGTTATGTTATTATTGTGATTAAGGTATTTTTATTTGAATAATTATTTGATATAGTGTAATTTTTTAACTTCACAAGTAGAGTTAAAATACTATCATATATCCTCAATGTATATTTAAAAAATAAATAAAAACTAAATAAATATGACATATGACGGTGTTTTAACCCTGCTTGTAGAATTAAAAACTCTATTGCCAATGTATCAAATAATAATCTTTTTTAAATATATAAATTTTATACGTTAATAATTTGTGTGTATAGATTTTGAGTCAATTATTTATTCATGTTTAAAAGTAATGAAAGGAAAATAACATTTATCATATTATGTTGAAATAAAAACAACTATATTTTAGAGACAAATGGCAGAAAATTGTTTGAAAATTTCGTTTTAGTATTATAAAATTCTTGTTTTGAGTGTCTCCTCTCAACTAATGGGAAATTTAGATGTTTATGGTAAAAATCTACTAAGAGTCCTTATATTATAGTGAATGGAGCATTTTAATCTTTGTATTTTTAAATTTAATATTTTTATCCATGATTTTTGAAATTATAGCAAATAAGGAATAATAGTTAACGGTGTTAAAAAACTATTTGAATGTTGATAAAATGTTGACATATCACGTGATGTAGAATTTTAAATTTTATACAAAAAAGGTACAAACCTGGCCCTAAACCCAAACCGATTTTTGTATAAATTTAGAATTTCACATCACATTATACGTTAGTATTTTATCAATATTTAAATTACTTTTTTAACACCAGTAACTATTTTTTTCTTATTTGCTACAATTTTAAAAGTACAGAGGACTAAAATATTGAACTTAATAGTATCGGGGCTAAAATGCTCCATTCATTATAGTACAAGAACTTGTAATGAACTTTTACCGATGTTTGCTGACATTCCCATTGTGGTCTTACTAGTTATGTTAATTAATGTGATTCTTTATTTTTTATTGTGAAGTATTATTGTTTAATATTTGTAATTGATTTGAACATGGATATAATGATATGACCTTCCAAGAACCCTTCAAATATATAAAAAAATTAAAGAAAATTAAAAATATCTATATCGAACACATATTCATATTCGACACTCACGTTTAAATTCAAGTTACATAGCTGCCTAATTGTACTACTTTATTTACAAGCCAAGGAAAAGGAAATTCTAGT
>JBBYHK010000012.1:13334340-13351306 GCA_038382065.1 Adansonia grandidieri | reverse complement strand
AGATAATCTAGTTTAGATAAGATATTTTGTTTGAATTTTAAAATATCATCTTAAATTTTAATTTTAAAATTTAAATTCTGATATTATCCAGATTTTCAGAATCTAAATTTAAAATTTAAATATTAAAATTTGAAAAAAAATTTATCCTTCTAAATCTTATCAGATTATGTTTTAACACCTATAAATATGTGTAAAACTAGAGAAAAAAAAACACAAAAAATTATCTTCTTTTCTTCTATTCCTCTTTATTCCTCTAGTCCTCCAAGAGAGAATTTCATCACATTTGGTTCATATTGTTACGCTTATAAGTACTAACAATCGTAACGTGATCGAGGAGGCCTGAGAGATATGTTACAAATACTGTCGAGTACATTAGTGGCAGGCAATAAAGATCTTAGGGTCAAAAGTTTAACATTGACTCGATCGTATAACATCCGATGTTTCAAATTTTTCGATAACACATATATTTATTTTATAATTTTTTTATTAAATTATTTAATTTATTTCAATATCATTTTAATAGTTTATTTATTTTACAGTAACTCGAAATTAACATAAAATATATAAATATAATATAAATTATTAAATTATTAAATCAAATTTTAATTTAAAACAGCTTTTTAAATTTCATCGAGACACCTTGCGGAAATACTCCGAATCACTGAAAGACTGAAACCAGATTGCTATTGCCATACGTACGGGTCCCAAACCTTCGTGTTGCTCCCAGGACCGCTACTTTTCCCGTTTTGTTGACCACTCAGCCTCGGGGACAGTGCCGTAGTTTCAGATCAAGGACACCCAACAATCAACGTCTTTTCATTAATGCAATTTATTGTATTATAAATGTTGTGCCATATTTGATATTTAAAATTTTAAATTGATTCCAGACCGATTAGTGTATTTAAAAATTCATAAGTCATGAATGAAAGTCAATGAGAGAGAATTTTCACGTGGCATATTCCAGTTCATTCCTTAAATGAATGGCGCGTAACCGCGAGATGGGATTTATCAATAGAGATCTTTCATTAGCAAATCTTAGATCTTGTTTTTAATGCTTTTACCGTTTCGTGCATCAGATAGACGACAAATTCAGTGATTAAATACCAATTCTATTCTTGACTATTGTTTGCGCAAATAGACTTTGAAATGAATGGTTAATTCAAGACGAAAGAAGAAAACATAGAAAAATTTAGTAGTAAACACCATTAAAAAAATTAAATCAAATTGATTAATTAAATCAAAAATTAATAACTTATTCAGTTCAAATAGTATATTTAAACTAGATATTTCTCAAACTGGGATAAAACCTGTCAAACAATTTAATCAATTAAAAATTATACTAAAAACATCGGTTATATATATATATTTAAAATTTTATTTGTAATTAATTAAATTTTTATTTTTATTTTTATTTTATATTAATATTATATCATTAAATTAAATAAATATTTTTATTAATTATTTATTATATTTAACATTGAACTTATTATTTAAACATAAAAATCAAATCAATTAATTAAAAATAAAAAATAATTGATCTGGCCTTCTATCTAAATTTTTTTTAACCTCAATAATGTGACATAAAAGGTGAATATTTACAGCTTGCGCAGCGCAGCACGGCTTGCAAAAAGCGCATGGTAGTGCATAGGTTGGCTAAGCAAGTAGCTAAACTAATTTGCAATGGTTAGCTCTGGTGGGTTACCACATGAAGAGCAATTGAACTAATTTTGCAATTAACCGTTGAATTTTTTTTTTTTAATTTACTTCAACTTTTCAGAAACATGATTCGAGAGTTCAACCATAAAAGTTAAGAATTCATGCTTTTATCCTTTTCTTTTGAACAGTGGAGCAATCTTCAGGCAACTAATTATCTGTGAATTAAAACTTTTTCATGGCAGGCAATTAACTCATCGTAACTTGCATAGGGGTGGGTATGGGTCTAAGCTCGTTTCGGGCAAGGCTTAATAAATTTGGTGATCCATTTTAATATTTAAAAATATTAATATAATTTTAATAAAAATTATATTAATATTTGTATAATTTATAATTAAATTTAAATAAAAATTAAATGAATCTGTTGCAGCAACCCATGTTTCATGTCACTTTCTTGATTATTGGTAGTTGAATTCCTTCCCTCAACCACTTGTTATAGCAAACTTTCCATGAATGAACTTTCATTATTTGAAGGCTGGCATTTTCATTTTTTGTGCATGTAAAGGTAGTTATGTTCCTGAGTTTTAATTTAAGATTTTAGTTGATTTTAGATTACTTTTATTGGTTTTTTTCATGATTAAAGTAGTTAATAGCTTGTTATAGCAAACTTTCCATCAAGGTAGTTAAGTAAGAAAGACCTTGGAGTGTGGAAAGACGACGAAATAGACGAGAGAAAAAAGCTTCTAGAAACTTGGTGTTGCAGCGCTGAAAATGCCCATATTTTAGGTCAGAAAGAAAAGACATTAATATCATATATGAGTTTGGCACAACCTGTGAACATTTTTATATAAAAGTTGTAAGTTGTAATTTTTTTATTATTAATAGATTTTTTTACCCTTTTAGAGCTGTAGACATAGGCTAGAATTGCTGAATCGTGTTAAAATTTTTGTTATTTTATTTCTTTATTGTTAAGTATTTTATGGATTATCGCACTACTTCCGACAACTGATATAAAAACTTTTGGTTCGAGGGAGGAGTGTTTCATTATAGTATTGCTAGTGCAATGAAATTTAAAGTCTCAATATTTGATGGGAAAAACAATTTCATTTTATGGCAATACACAATACAAGATTTTTTTGCACAACAAGATCTTAATGCTACTTTGGATGAAATAAAGCTCGAAGAGATTAAAAAATAAGTGGCAGTCAATGCAAAGCAAAGCAGCAAGCACAATTAGGTTAGCTTTTACTCATTCAATTAAGTATAAGGTGTTAAATGGGAAAACACCTATAGGGATCTGGAAAAAGTTGAAAAAGATTTAGTGTCAAAGTCATTAACCAATCGCTTGTGCTTGAAGGTGGACTTCTACACATTGAGAATGGAAGAAAAAGGTAATTTGCATGATCATATTAATGAGTTTAATCAGCTAGTTTACCAATTGTTGAATATCAGAGAAGATTTAAGTAATGAAGAGCAAGCAATTATTTTATTAGCTTCATTGCCACAATCTTATAGATCATTGGTGAGATTGCTGTTGATTGGCAAAAATACAATCAAGCTAGATGATGTGATCCTAGTCCTAAGAGAGGATCAGAGGACGCATAGAGGGGATCATGCCAATAAAAGTGGAAGTATACTAGTTATGGAGAAATATCAAAGAGGAAAGAACACTTTTCGCAGTAAAACTGGACAACAAGAAATGTCTAGAAGGAGAGACTATGATGATGGGAAGTATTACTATTGCGAAAAAGTTGGGCAATTTCAATCTCAATGTCCATATATGCGAAAAGACTCAAAGAGTCTAAAGTTGTTAAAAGAGAATGTGAAGGCATCAGCTAATGTAATTGAAACTGATGATCATGCTGATTTGCTTTATATAAATAGTAATGATTGAGAGTTATTCTAAATGTGTTTGGATTTTGCCGTCGATGTGCACGTGTATAAGGATCAAGCCATGTTTACTACTTTGCAAAAAGATGGAGATTTTGACTGCATGAATGTGAGAAAGAAACTAAAGTTGAAAGTTAAGGCATAGGAAGAGTTTGCCTGAAGCTCCACAATGGTAAAGTCCCAGATATACCCAATGTGAGGTATATGCCTACCAATGTCAACATTATTTCATTGGGAGAGATGACATCACGTGAACATAAGTATGTAAGAATCGAGAAGACGTGCAAAATGTACAAAAGAAATTGGTTGATTCAAAAAGGCAAAAAGAATATTTGCGTTTGGAAGGCTACTCTATAAAAGGAACACTTGAAGTAACAAAGTAAAGAAGAAGATTAAAAAGAAAGTTCAATTTTCAGAAAAAAAATTGAAGTAATTAAGGATTTTGACTCAAGAGAGGATTTGTTGGGCATACTAAGTCCAAATCTGACATTAAGTAATTACGTTAGATTAAGGGAAGTGCTTAATTATGAATAAAAGACCTAGCCTTTAAAGAGATACATTACTTGTGAGATAAATGCCATATATACTAGAGATAGGTTGTATTAAGTTTTTTTAGTTGGTGAGTTACAATATTTGTGAGAAGGGTTTTGTAATTTTGTTCGTGTAAAAGTTACAATTTGTAATTTTTTATTATTAGTGAAGTGTTTTTTTTTACTATTTTAGGGTTGTGAACATAGGCTAGAAGGATTGAATCACGTTAAAATTTGTGTTCTTTTATTTTTTATTGTTGAGTGTTTTTTGTGAGTTGTCATGCAATTCTCAACATTTATTTTTTAAGCTAATTTCTAAATAAGAAAGCAATCACCATAGTATCCAAGAGGAAAAGATAGATTTTAGGGAAGCTTGAAGTCAAAGACAAGCTAATTTTAGTTTCCTCTTTTTTTTCTTTTTTTTTCACTTTTTTATAAATTTTTTTTTTTAATATTTATGATGGTGAAAACTCCTTTATTTTATGTTTTCTTATTTATCATGAGCTAAATTTATTTTTCTAGGATTACAATGAAACTCAATATATAGTTTAGATTATTTTTTCTTAATTTAATGGTATTTAAGTTGTTTATTCAATTTTATTCTTAATACTTCTAGTTGCTTGATCACTAATTTGATTTGGTAACCCTAATATACTTGGAAAAAGAGTTTTATATTTATCCGTATTCCGATCGAAGAAAGAAAGTTTCAGTCTCATAAAGCAAGCATCTTTTTCACATAAGAAAGTGGAGGCGGGCTTGGATACGATCCAAAATGATTCCACATGAAAGAGGATCGGACAATTGCCCTTCTTGAGTAATGGGAAGCGGGCTAGTCCCCGAAAATGCTCGTTCCTTTGTCGTTGGGGCTTACAATTCACCTTGTGACTCATTCCTTCGATCGAGCATTCTCCGGACGTCGATCAATCTATCACTCCATCACAGGCCACTCTGTCATTGTCTGATTTTTTGGTTATCATATGTTTCATATTTATTTATTATGATGAATTGATATATATGCTAGGTAAGAAGATACGAACACGTAATAAGTAACCAAATTAGAGTTGAAGCTTTCTGAACTCCTCTTTAATTCAATTTCAATAGGAAAATAGTAAATTGATTAACAGAGATATTTTAATAAAACTATTGAAAGATACCTATAAATAAATTAAACCTCCATGTTAATAACTCATTATCATTAATTAAATTAAGAAGGTAGATATTTAACGTTGAAAAAGATTGTAATTCAAAATTCGTCTCATTTATTATTTCCTTTACTATTAGTTTCTTTTATTTAGTTTTGATTTATAATTTTAATTGTTTGTTCGAACAAGATTATGATGTTATAATTTTAATATTTAACAAATTTAGTATTAATTTTTTATAAAATTGATATTTTACTTTATTATTATATTACTCGTTGCGATATGTTCGCTAAGTGATAAAATTGATAATATTTTCAAATCAATAAACACAATGCTATGAAATGAACTTATTCAAGAGTCGAGCTATCCGTTTAAGCCGAAAAGCTGACTTATTAAAAAATATTTGAATAAAAATATTAAACTTGAAAAATGAGATTGTATAAAAATATTTAGGCCCGATTAAATTATTTATATCTTGAACCTTAATAAAAGAAACATATTAAATTTATAAAATTAAATTTTTAAAAAATAAATTATAAAAAATATAAAATAAATAAATTTAAACTAATTTAAATTATTTATTTATAAATATAAATAAATTTTAATTTTTAAATTAAATTAAATTTAAATAAATATATCTAATATTAATATTATACTTACCCATAATTATAAAGACTTTTATCGTAAAATGAATTGTCGGTGAATGAAAATGGCACAGTTGCAAGAATTGTCAACAGTCTAAGAAAGGAGTACGATTGCCTTTAATAACCCAAAAGCAAAACCCAGCTTAAGTGAACCAACGGCTCCTTAACTTTCGTCCAACCAACCTGCAGGAAATATAGCCTAAAATTTCTCTGAAATCGAGACTGCCATTGCCATAAACCCAAGCCTTCGTGTTGCTCCTAAGGCCGCTAGTTTCCTGTGGTGGTCACTCTGCCATAGTGTCGAGTCAAGCACCACCAGCTCACCGATACACTTTAATTGTGCTTTAAATTTTATTTCTGCGTTACTTAACTATTTTCTAAAAGTAATCTAATAATGCCTTTGCATTCTTTATTGCATTATTAAGGTTGTTCTATCTCCGACATTTTAAATTTTAAAAATAATTCTAGTAAAATGAATTTATACATAAATTCATATGTTAAGAAATATGAGAATAATAAAAAAAAAAAATTGAAAGCAAGCATTTAGCATAATCTAAAGACCACAAAATACCATATAAAAAAAGTAAAAAATTAATAAAGAAAGAAAAAAATATAAAATTAATAAATATTTATAATAATCAACACAAGTCAAGCAAAAGTATTAGAATTGTATTAAAATATATATACTTAAAAGAATCGGTACAGCAAGCATTAAAGTTTTGGAAAAGGTCGGTAAGCTTGCAACGTTTTGGCGGCCTTAACCCATCCGATCAGAGGCGAAGCCAAAAGGTTAGGTATGGATCTTGATTTTTTTTAAGCTCCTTAAAAAAAAAATATTTTAAGATATTTTTCAGTTAAAAATAATAAAAAAATTATTTTTATTTTTTAAAAATTTATATATTAATTTGTTTTTATATAGATCTTAAAATAAAATTCTTAATTTCACCATTGTTTTTGAGTTTTTTTCTCCTTTTAATTGCCCCATAAAAATAAAAACACTAATCTAAACCTTAAGAATATTTTTTTTTAATCAAACCAATAGACATTTTTTCATTTAAATAAAAAATCCGTCCTATTGGATATGACGTAGATAAATTCCATTCATTTATGTTGTGGCGACCCCCGTTACATCAATCTCAATTATGATTTTAAAAGCGAAACAGTAACAGCTGGCCAAAAAGAAAGAGCAAGAGCTGTCCATAATTAAAATGATCACATTGGACGTAAAGCTAGGAAAATGTCGTTGGACCATCAACAGGATTTAGGGTTTTGGGTTATGGAAATATAATGCATAAAGTAAGGAGAAAGACCTATCTTTACCTCCTTGCTTTCTAGCTCTCTTCTCCCTCTTTTCCTCCACGTATATCCGCTGGCTCCCTCACCCTTACACCTTGTCATTTGTTTACCCCACACCATCCAGTCGCTTCCCTCACCAACCAACCAAAGAAAACCATCAACACCTTGAGAATAGATTAAATAATTTTAAATATGATATAATTTTATGATATAAAAAATAATTAAATTATGATATAAAATTTAAATAATAAAAAATAATATTAACACATCATGGATGCGAAAACTTGTTAAATTTACGTGGTATAAATTATTAATGTATCAAAATTTAAATAAATATAGAATTAAAAAGTAAACTTAACCTCATAATATAGGGAGACATTAAAACTTGCCATTATACTGTATTTTGTTTTATATTTATTATTTTACTTTTGAGGTTAAAGCAAATTGTCATATACTTTTATTTATTTGATTGAATTTTATCACTAAATTTTAATTATTTTTAGTTAAATTTTATCACTAAATATTGAATTTTACTATTTTCCTCTTGTGATTGTTCTGTCCCTTGGGCCTCACCCCCTTCCAACGAGGCATCCATTTTTTCTTCGACCACAATATATGGTCGATCGTTGCTCTCGTCGATATTCACGTTTTCCATCACAAACAACTGCCTCACAACTTTCCTATCGTTTACCTCTAAATTTTCCCTTTTTTCGACTGATTTCAATAAGAATCGGGTTTATTGCAAAACCATATGACCAACCCAACACAAATTAAAAACCTAGCTACAAAAAGTAATAGAATAGAAAAACTCTTACTTAAAACAACGACAGATGCATGGGCAACACACGAAATATAACCTTCGTCGAAACCTATGGTGGAAACCTCAAAGACCAATGTAGAATGGACGAACCGAAAAGAAGAAAACCTGACTTTCACTAGTGTGTGGGCAAAATGACACAAGGGCCATTTATAAAGGTATTTTCTGCCATTCCATGAATCATTGCATACGGTTCGCAAGGTCAAGCCACGTGTCATTTTCTCGTAGGGATAGTATGCTGGCCCCATTTAATGCACCAACTTGCTTTTCAGACCTAGAATTCAAAATTCAAAAAAGAAAAAGAAAAAATTTGTCCAACTCACCAAACTTATTTCTGTTCGACATAGTTGAGGCGATCTAAGATTTTCATATCGCCATTTTTTCAATATACATTATTTTAGTCTGTGAATGATCACTGTATAACTGCCCACATCCCTGGGGGACAATTATTATATCCCCTTCCTACCTCCGTCACTAAATGTGATCTCATTGAGGAGACAAGCATTAGAGGATAGTTGGATATCTTTAATCTCATTAGGAAGATAAGTTTGATCATCACGTAACTTCTACCTGCCTAGAGTTCCAGATTTAGTAGAGTTTCTGTCAATACCTATATAAAGAGTTAACATTAATACTTATGAGGTATGAGTTATTAGAATTACTTTATTCTCTCTTTGTTCTTCATTCACAACATCTTTTACTAAATTGAGCATCGGATTGTCCCCTCGAAATCCAACTCAGAGCCTCTCTCTTCTTTACTATTTTGCAGGTTTTCTCGTAGCATCTCCATTATTACATCAATAGATATCAATCCAAATATTTATTTTTAATAATTAACAACAATAAAGTAATTTATAAAAATATGAAAATTTAAAAAAATGGTATTATTCTAATACATATTAAGAAAAATATGTGTTATAAAAATTAAATTTGACTTTTTGACATCTAAAACATATTAGGATAATACAAATTAATTGATTTTAATTTTAATTTGATTTATTTAGTTATTTTGTAACCATAATTGTTGTAATCCAACAAAATTCTAGGAGAAACAAATATTCTATTCTATTCTTAGTAAATTTTAGAAAAAAAAAATGCTAAAGTGAAATAGTTTTAAGAAATAATTTTGTGAAAGAGATATGTCGGATTTGATGCCTGACTCTCGAATTTGATCTTGCAATATTATTATTAATTAGTGTTAAATTTTCATTTTAATATTTTATTAATTAATTAATTAATTTTTGTTTATTAACATAAAATATGCAAAAAAAATATTTTTATTAAATTTTATCTTTAAATGATTTAAAATTAAAATTAAATGATTAAATTTAACCAAATAAAAAAAATTGTAATCGTTAACTTAATTAAGACAAAGATTCTAGACTACCCCGTCACTTAATTTATTTTTCTATATTGACTTTACTATTTAATTACTTTTAATTGTATACCATTTTCCCAATTTTATGAGGATGCTGTTCCATTGGAATATGCGTAGCTAGGATCGTGTATCTTTAAACCATGTTTGGACAGTTTATTTACTTAATATATTTAGTTTGTAATTGTTTAATTTATGATAAAAATATAAGTGAAAAAATTATTTATAATTTTATTTTTAATATTATTAAATATTTTATATTTTTATAATAATTTATTTTATATATATCATATTAAAATTTTTAATAAATAAATAAATTAATATTAATTATTAAAAATATAATAAAATATACGCATCCTTCAGAAATTAAATTTTGTTTCTACATGTGAAAACTATACATATTCCAGTGAACAAACTATACCCTCCTCAACTTAAAATTAAATTTCCCATATGCCTAGCAGGAATTTAACAAATCGTTTGCAAAACGCAAATGCAATTAATTGCATATGAATTACTTGGAACTTGCTAGATGAAGATGATGATTATTATTATAAAATTAAAATTATTATTATTATTATTATTTTATAGAAACGTATATTTGTGTGGCTAAAATAAAAAAAGAGAGAGCGGCTTTTATCTTTGTAGCTGTTAATCTCTAATATTAGCTTTATAAACCATGGAGTAGGGCAATCTATAGGCCGGCGTAGGCCACGTTGCTCTCAAGGAACACGATAATTTGATACGCATTTATTGTTTCACCGGTTTTGGATGAAACAAATAAATTGAAGCCAGTTTCCAAATCTCAGCTGTAATTTTACATTTAGGTTGTTTTTGTTTATCAATGATGGTATAAAATTCAAGATTCTATGATGTTTTTCTTACTTATTATTTTTGTCTGTTACCGTATAATAACAGGTAGAGCATTTTACTTTCAACCACAGGTAAAAGAGGGTTTTCTATTTATATTATTCTAATTTTTTAATTTATTATTTAATTAATTTTAGGTTGGATTGTTGTCGTGCACATTTTTCCGTTGCTTTATATAATATGAATCTCGACGACGCTAATTGAGAAGCTATTTTAAACATCTAAGCTAGGAAAAATAAACCAGGGCGGACCGGAGAGAAATGGAGGTGGAGAGAGTGCAAGACGTTGCTAATTTGTCGAAAGAAACAATCCCGGAACAGTTCATAAGGACAACGAACGAGCAGCCAGGGCTGACAACGGTAAAGGGGACGGTGCTGGAGGTCCCGGTCATCGACCTCAGCGAACCAGACGAAGAAAAAACGGTCCAAGCCGTCATGGATGCGAGCCGTAATTGGGGAATATTCCAGGTCGTGAACCATGGCATTCCTGATGAAACCATAAGTAAGCTTCAAGAGGTTGGCAAGGCTTTCTTCGAGCTCCCACAAGAAGAAAAGGAAATTTACGCCAAGCCCCCAGGATCTCAAAGTATCGAAGGCTATGGAACAAAGCTTCAAAGAGAAGTGGACGGGAAGAAAGCTTGGGTCGATCATCTGTTCCATAAGATATGGCCTCCTTCCGATATTAACTATCAGTTTTGGCCTAAAAACCCTCCTTCTTACAGGTTTGAAAATCTCCATTAATCCTTTCACATATATTATATATGCATGGACTTCGATCAAAGCATGTATGGGATTTTTACATATTCTGTAATTTCTCTTAATAATGGCAGAGAGGCAAACGAGGAATATACAAAGTACCTGCACGGGATAACAGACAAGCTGTTTAGATGCCTATCATTGGGCCTAGGGCTGGAAGGGGATGAGATGAAGGCAGCTGTGGGTGGTGAGAAGTTGGTCTACCTTCTCAAGATCAACTACTATCCAACGTGCCCTCGGCCTGACCTGGCGCTTGGCGTGCCGGCTCACACTGACATGTGTTCCCTCACCATACTGGTGCCCAACCATGTGCAAGGCCTCCAAGCTTTTAGAGATGACAATTGGTATGATGTTAAATACATCCCCAATGCACTCATTATCCACATTGGTGATCAAATCGAGGTATGTTCATCATTTCTCAACTTCAATGTACAGCTAATTTCATAATTCTAGATTTCTAAGTTTGATACACTCAAAAACAAAAAAAAATTGCGTTTTTTTTTTTAAAAAAAAACCTTAATTCGAAAAAACAAAATGGAAATTCACTCCTTAAAATGTTAATTAAGTTGTTATAATTCCAAGAAGTGGAAACCAACAAAATGATTTAGGGTCGAAAAAGATCCGACTCTTTCATTTTTGTAATATGGATATTTATCAAATCTTAGGCTATAAAAAAATTAATTTTTTTCTTATCTCGTAAATAATGTCACACCTTCTACTTCTGTGATCTAAATATGAAATTCTCAAGTTTGAATATTAATTTATAAATATTATAATAAATTCCAAAAAATTTGAAGAATTTTCTCTTCCCATATTATAGATATTTTTAAGAAACCTAAAGATATAAATTTTACTCTTGTAAGTATCTTTTATATTTGTTTATTAAACGTGTGTATTTAATTTAATTTAATGATAAGTAGTATACTTCCACCGTTCATTTCTTAAAGTAATGGATGAACTTCTTTTATTTTCCTGACCTAAATCAGCCTATAAATTTGTTTTATTAATGGATTCATTTAACTGAAACCTATAAAAAATTATTAATACCTTTTCATTTAAAAAAAATCGCGTTAAATTAATTATTTTCATAAAATTTAAAAAAAAATTATAACCATTGTATTTTTAAAATTTTTAAAAGCTAAAGGGTGATTCAACCAAACAGTCAATTGGACCGTACAATTTAATTGTAAGTAAAAGAAAAGAGAAATTATAATCATCGTTCCTACAAATATATTAGTAAAGTAACAAATAACATTTAAGCTAAATATAAAAAATAAAATATATAATAATTTTTTAATTCAATAAAATTTAAAAAAAAATTACCAATAATATGTAAAAAAAAAACAATTTGAAAAAACTTCCAAGAGATTTCAGCCAAATATCTTGAAATTTCGAAGACCTTGTGAAGTAAAGCAAGACAATTAAAGTTTGTGATGTGATATTCATCGAAAAGTCATCCTTCTACTAAATGAGATGTTATTTATTTTTAGACATTTATTTCATTAGCATTGCCTTTTTTTTTATTGTTTGTTGGGAAAATCTTCAAAATTATGCCATTAGATTTGGTTTTGTTGTTTAACAGATCGTTAGCAATGGAAAGTACAAGAGTGTGCTTCACCGGAGCACAGTGAATAAAGATGAGACAAGAATTTCATGGCCAGTGTTCTTGGAGCCACCATCAGATTTAGAAATAGGGCCTCACCCTAAGCTCATCGATGAAGCTAATCCACCCAAATTCAAGACCAAAAAATACGGTGAATATTGTTTCTGCAAGCTCAACAAGATCCCTCAGTAAGCTGTTATATATATATTTTTATGAAGAGCAAAAAAAAAATGCAGCTTAAGCAAGCTTCCATGGCCGACATTTACAGGGAAATTAATGCAGTAACATGGACCAAATGTATGCGTCTGTAATAAGTGTTCTGTCTGTTCAAGTTTCATTCTATGTCCATTGTTATTGTTGTACTACTTTTTTTCTTTGTTCAAGGTTTTGGTTTTTACATTCGTTCTATGTCCCTAGCAAAAAAAAAAAAAAAAAATTCTAATCTAATTATCAAGTTCTTATAACCACTTGTCAAGATTATTTAAACATTTGACACCCCCAGCAAAAAACAAACAGATTTAAATAGGTTTTCTCATTCAATAACTATTCAAATGACCGTAGTTTCAATCATTTCTACAGCATGAAAACTGTGGAACATTATTGAAATTAACAAGATCAAGGTGGCACACCTGTTCATAAATAGTAAGTTGGCATAAGAAATCAGCTCAAAATTGCGCGGACGAAACTAAGTTCCCCTTCTGACTCTACTAAGGTTTTCGTTTGGTAATTTATACATTCGGTTTTTGTTTGACAATTCATACATTCAATATTATATTGATATATTTTATTATATTTATAATTATATTTAAAATTTTTTATATTTATATTAAATTTTATATTTTAATAATTTATATCATATTAATTGTCAAATATATATATTTATATTATATTTATTTTATTATTTTTTATATACGATATCTTTTTATTTATTGCATTGCATGCTGCAGGCAACTTGCAACATTTGATTAAGGCAAACAGGTCCAATGGAATACGGAAACGAGGGCAGGAATGAGACGTGAGTATTAATTATTGCCCATCCCTACAGGAATGAAGGTGGACGGTAAAATCTCGCTGCCATATCGTCTCTAAAAATTAACCCATACTGTACTTCTTTTTAACTTTTTTCCCCCCTTCAATCTCAACCTACCACAGAATCCAAAGGCCTGAAAGGATCATCAGAATATTGAGATACGACTACAGGGCCCAGGGGAAGCCTTATTTGCATAATACTATAAATGCCTGTTATTTCGAAAAGAAGCGGTGAAAGAAAAATATTGGGACAAAAACATGTGCTTCTTCTGTATGATTTTTGTCCTTGCCTGCTGCATGTAGGGGCTGTTCCTTAATTAGGGTGGGTAGTTAAGTAGCGGGAGGATTGAAGGAATGCAATTTTCAACTCAATTTTGAGATAGTCGTTTTTCTCGTTATATACAAATAATTATCAGATAAAAGAAATCATGAGAGAAGTGAATCTTTAGGGTCTAAAAAAAAGGTATTTGGTGCTTGAATTCTTACGTTATTTTGTTCTATTTTCATTGATAATATATTCAATATAATTTTGATACAAAAAATACAAATTTAGGGTTAAATAATTGAATTATTATGTAAAATATTTTCACTTGATTAATTTTTTTTAAAAAATAAGGTGCACATAAATAACTATAATATAAATATACGAATATAATACATTATCTTTTAAAAATTATAAAGATATCAAATTTAATTCATTTATATTATATTCTTATCCATTATTTATATTCATATTAAGAGATAAAAAAATTAATAAAATTTAAATCTAACAAATATCATACAATGACTCAAAACTTATAATATTATTTAATATAATTTGTTTTTACTATTTAATTATTATAATTTTTTTCTTTTGATTTAACACCTAAAGTTTTAAAAAAATTTACTTACGTTAACCTATATCATAATATTATTAGTTGATGTTTTAATTTTTATCAATAATTTATCAATATAATATTGTTTATTCAATGCTATAAAACAAAAAAATTAATATGACCTTATTTTTCAACAAAAAAATAAAGAACCTATGGTCATATGATACGTGAAAAAAATTAAGAATTATCTAAATGATGTCAAAATCACACTTGAACATAAAATAAAATAACTTAAATATGATACAATACAAAAAATAATATAATTACGATATTAATACATGCATGTATCAAAATTTGTAGAAAACAAGTATGCCATAAAATTTAGAATTATTTGAGCGATGTTAATTAGACATGACAATTTCATACATGACATGAACACACAAAAAAAATATAATTCTTTTTCTTTTTTTTTCTTTTTCTCTGTTCTTGCTTTCTCTCTTTACCAAAGTTACTTCTCAATTAATTAGCAGTTACCACAATTACCCCTCAATTAATTATCTATTGTTAAAATAATCTCTTTATTAATATTTACTTACCAAATTATTCAAGATAACTTTCATATTATTTTATAGGATGATAGTAAAGGCCAAAGTTTTGCCTTAGTGTGGTCTTTGGGCACAGAAAACAGTAATTTCAAGGGAATTTGATTTTAAGATCTATTTGGATCAAAATCCATCTGGTTTTAAAGGTCAAATTTTAATCAGAAACAATACTTTTAATAATTTCTATTACATGGTATTGATGTTTTCATTGAATTAAGTTTTTATTTTCAAATACATTTTAATAGAAAACCTCACCAAACTACGCCAAATGAACTCTTACCTCATTCATGTCCGGAAGTTCATACTCCGGCAAGCCCCCAACCTATCGGGTTAAATTCTGTAAATCTCAAATTCTCATTGGTAAGAGTGAAAAGAAAATAAAGGACACAACAAACATAAAATACCATCTTAGAAAGATGAAACAATTTTCTTTTACGAAAACCCCAACTAATTCACCATTTCGTACTTATCTTCTTTAATGCTTTAGTTCAAAGATCAAAAGAATGAATTCATGGGTTGCCAGAAGGGTCATCAATAAAAGATGGATCCCTCTGACATACACAGCAATAATCGCCGATAATATGTTGACTGTTTCTCAAAATAATTCTAATTTCATCTGAAAATAATTTCAGACAAAAGTCTCAACATGGCCAAAGGTAAGGGAACCTAAACCTTATGTTACTTAAAAGCGTGCAAAGTCTCGGTTATCATATTCACCCAGTACTCTTTTATATTTTAAAAGTTACTCATAAAATTACGTCATTCAAAAGCATTCAGTTAAGGCTACTTGTTCAACAACATATCAACCCTCAAAGGTAGTAAAATACCAATTTTATTTTATATTGTCAAATTTCATCACATAAGTGCACGTATTGCAAACAATTAGTATAATGTAAGATATTGTTTCTACAAAGAATTATAATAAATTTGCTAATTACAAAAATTTAAACCACCTAATTTTATCTAAGCAAACGATTGAAGTTCATAAACCAAAGTTACCAGTTTACCTTCTACGTACTTCACTACACAGTGTCTTTATCAAAACAATATCTGAACCTCCATCCACCTTATGCAGATTCACTTTTAGTTAACTCATTTCCATTACAAAATAAGCCCCGAGAATTTGTTTCAGACCCGAAGACCAATAGAAATCCATACGGTACATTAGCATCGAACAAGAATAGTCAACGACTTGAAAACCGGGTTTGATTGTAACTTGTGTGGACAGGATACTAGTAGAATTTGATGGTTGAATGAAGCTACATCCATCTGAATTAAGCATCAAAAATTACTTTCTTTGCATCGCTTCAATGCAATAAAATGTCAACAATACTATGCTAGAATGAATTCTAGTATGCAACAAAAGGACTTCACGACCACACCACCTGCTTTAAACTATGAAAAAGATGTCTCACAATTCATAACAGAGAGTAACTTACAAGGTCACCAAGAGATTTATAAACGCCAAATTTTAAAAAGACTAAAAAATAAATAAATGAAGAAACTATTTTCACAACTAATTACTTTGCAGTCTCATTTCCCAATCATGCAAATGCGATTTACAATTTATATTCTTACATGGCCAAATAAGTTCAGTCCTAATAAATAAACAACTTTCTAGACCTAAATCGAGAAGAAGACAATAAACAAGAGAAACAAGAAGGAAGTCCCGAAGTTGATTTATGCATCAAGACTATATTTATACTACCATGATGGGACTGAGAAATTGTACCAATACAAGCATGAGTTGCAGTCTGCTCAAATTCACAAGGGTTAAATATTATTCAGCAATCAATACCATTATAACGGATGGCCTCAAACAGTCCACTTCCAAGTTTTGATCCATCGACACACACATAAGGCAAAAAACATTCAGTACCATTATGCCATCTTATGGTAACGAGCAGTTACTGTCTTAGATGTAAGCCATTGTTTCTTCTTCTTTGTT
>JBBYHK010000012.1:13305583-13322040 GCA_038382065.1 Adansonia grandidieri | reverse complement strand
AAAATTTATTTATATTAAAAACGTATGAATAACATAAAATAAAAATTAAAAGATTAGCGACAAGTTAAAAGGAAATTATCGCCTTTCATCGGGAGTTCAGCGGTTCACTGGACACTGGAACTTCAACCCAGAGGAGACCCCCCCATGGCGGTAACTGATGAGTGTCGGAAACCTTCATTGTGCATTATATATTTAAAATAATATAAATATGATATAAATAATTGAATATATTAAATTATAAATTTTTAATACGTTAAAATTTATATATATAATATTATAAATACGATTATGATATAAAATAATATAAATATGATATAAAATATATACATAAATTATTAAATTTACGTAATATTAAAAAATATATAAAATTAAAAAATTATTTTTTAAAATTTAATGAAATAATATTTTAGATCTATTTTTTAAAACATTAATAAATAATAATATTTAGTTAATATTTATAAATCCCACAAATCCTTTCAACAGTAAAATTTACGGAACTTTACATATGTACGCACTTTACATTACATAATACGTTAAATTCATTATTGTTTGTGATTCGCTTGGTTTAAAAAGTTTCAAAGCTATGATTAAAGCTACAACACTAGATTTCCTTTAGTATTATGACATTTAAGCTGATTAAATTTTATTCAAAGTATTAATTAATAAAATATTTTTACTTGTAATATACTCGGATTAATAAATTATCACGTATTTTATTTTATTCATGTAACTCAAATATATGTTAAACAAAAATGTAAAATAAAAATACTTTGAAAATTTTATGATAACATATATTAAAGTAAAGAAATTATTATTAGCTTCAAATTAGTTGCATTGTTGAAAAAATTGAATCGGGTCAATTGATCAAACTAGTTAAATAGAGAATCATTGTCTAATCCGACTTGGTATCTTCTATAAAAATTAAGAGTTTAGAGAATCGGTGAAAAACCAGTTGAATCATTAAAAAATATAGTTAAAAGTTGAGAAAATAAAATCCCAAAAACCAAGTTTTCGCTTATTTTTAATATTTTATTTTTTAGATTTAATTTATTTAATGAAATTTGATCCTTTAAAATTGTATATTATTTACTTAGTTAATATAAAAATTTCTTTTTAGTATTAAAATTTTTTAAAAGTAAATAATTTGATCCAACCAATTCTGTTAATTAAACTAATGACCTAAAAATATTATCGATTTAATCTTCGATCTAACTTACTATATTTAATACTTAATTAATATTAAAATTATTTTATTAATATTTAAATATTTTTTAATAAATTATTCAATTTAAACAATCCAACTAATTAAACTAATAATCCGATGGCCTCCTCGTTTTAACATCCGGTTTGGGTTTTTAAACATTGACCAGCTGGGTTGAAGCTACGCCATGTGGAAGCCAAACTTCTCTCTCCGTTATCTCAGTAGATATATAAAAAAATAGTAAAAAAATAAAGAATGAAAAAATAAAGGAAAAGAAAATCTTCATATCAGTGATCAGTCCAAAACCAAACAGGAAAAAGAAAAAGAAAGTCATCTTTGTTTGTTTCCTCTGAGTTCTTCCATTTGCATGGCAGCTCACATTGCTGCTGCTTCCATGAATCCCGACAACGGTGGCAGTAATGGCTACGGCAGCGAGAGCAGTAGCGGAACTAACAACAGCAACAATTCTCCAAGCCCTCCTCCTTCGCCGCCGCCACAGCCGAAGCGGCGTCTTGCTCCGTCTTTATCTCAGTGCCGCCGCCGGCTGCGTTCCAAGACCCGTTCCTTCGTCCACCGTGAAAACCTCGGTTCCGGCCTGAACTTCCGGCGGAATCTCCGGTACTTGTTGCTGCCACTTTTGTACATTTCCGGCTTCGTCATGTGTGTCGGTCCATTATCTGGGCTTTTGTCCTACGCTTCTGTTCCTGGATCAGTTTATCGTAGCCATGAGAATTTCCAAAGGCTTTGGGATGACATTCGCTTTGATAATTCTTCTGCTCTTCAGGTCTTCTTTCTTTCCCTTGCCAGTGAATGCTTTTTAACATGTTTTAATTCTTTTCATTTAAAGGTTCATATTTGAGTTATATAATCAGTTGTTTAGCCGTTCCTTATGCCCGTAATTTGAACAAAGCAGAGGTAGTAAATGGAAATTTATTCATGAAATGAGAAATCAAAGAAGCTTGATGGGAAAAAGAAAGGACTTTAAGATAAGTTGATTAAGGGAGTTTTGAACTCTCTACTTGGAAAAATGACGTTGATGGTAACAAATTTTGCATTTTTTTTCAGCTTAAGCTAAAAATTAAATCTTTCATTTTATTGTTTGTTTGCATTTATACTTTATTAAACTTGGCTAGTTTTTGGTTTCAACAGAGATACCAAGTTCAACTTTTTGAAAAGGACCACTTGGGTTTTTGGCAGGACAAGATATTGACCCTAGGTGGAGCTAATTTGATATTCTTTAATTCTTGGATCGTATTAAATCCACATAGAAAGCCCTGCTTCAAAAGAGATATTGATAGAAAAGAAATGTATCATGTTGTCTTGGCTTTTCTACTTCAGGTTTCAGTTCCTTTAATAAATCTAAAATATTTCTGCAAAAAGCTGAGATAATGTGCTTCTTCTAGCTGCAGTTGTCCTCTGTGTGGAAATACAAAAGAAGGCTGAAAATACAGAAACCTTGTCCAAATTCAACGGCGAGAAACCATTTCTCCATGTACAGAAGTAGCGCAATGGGTAAGTTCTTAGTGGGATGGCTTTTCTCTTAGAGCTTTATGATTCTTCAGGTTCTATAAAGAATTGTTGATATTGGAGTTCCAGAGCAACTGTTGCATGATTATTCCTACATATTATTGGTAACAAGTGAAGGGTGGGGTAGGAGCTTAAAATTTATTGTCACTGTGTTTATGTCATTGGGAAAATTAATCTTTAGACTTCATCTCCCCACCCTTGTGGATGCTTTATAGGCTTTGTAGAGGCCTAGATTTTTGGCTGTGCTAATGCTTGGAAGGAGAGAAATGGGCTCGGATTTGTATGATAATTTAATATTTCTTCTGATTCCAGAGGCATCTGATTCTAGCAGTTACTTGATCGTTGACGCTAATGGTGGTCTTAACCAACAACGTTCTGCGGTATGCTATTATTTTATTTTACTAGGTCCACATATTCTGTTTTCAGCTGTCCTTTACTTTTCAAACTTAGTACATATGCCCGATGCTTTCCTATTTGACAGTTGAGTATGACATATGGTTCTGCTATGTCGCATAAAACTTATTGTTTCCTATTGCTTATCTGATTGCTCAAAGATATTTTTTCCGTCATCTGACGTAAACATTGTTACAATTTTTTTCTTTAGATATGCAATGCAGTGGCCTTGGCTGGCCTCCTGAATGCAGTACTAGTTATTCCTCAGTTTGAACTCAATGGTGTTTGGAAAGATCCCAGGTATACTGTCATTGACTCATTCTCTCCAAATTTATCTGGAAGATATTTGAGAACCTGATGCTTAAAAACTTCACTGTTTTCCAGTCTGTTTGGGGATATATATGATGAGGATCACTTCAGAGACAACCTTAAGGGATATGTACACGTGGTTAGGGAGTTACCGGAAGCATTGATGGAAAGATACGATCACAACATTTCCAAAATCCCAAATCTCCATGTCCCAGCTTGGGCTCCTGTGAATTATTATTTGGGAGTTGTTCATCCCATTTTGAGGGATCAAGGGTATGTGCCATATTTGTAACTTCTACGTCTAATTTTGTAATTCATAAAATGTATTCTTTTTGTTCTCTTATTGCAATGGAACATTAATTGTACTAGCAAGCTGTGAATTGAAGTGAGCAGATTTTTTAATAAAAAGCAAACAACGTTTTATTCCATGTATTTTAACACCTTTACTACTTGATATTTAATATAAATTCTGTTGAAGCATACTTCTGATTTCCTTTTAATGGTTATAATGTTTGATGCAGGGTTATCCGCATTGCGCCCTTTGCTAATAGATTGTCAATGAATGTTCCATCTCCTATTCAGTTGCTAAGATGCATAGCCAACTATAAAGCATTAAAGTTCTCTCTACCGATATCAACACTAGCTGAGAAGCTAGTCAATAGGATGACTGAGAGAAGCTCAAGGACTGGGGGGAAATATGTTTCTGTTCACCTCAGGTTTGAGGAGGTATGGTGCTAATCCCTTTTTACCTGTCCTAAAGCAAGCTATTAATTTCCCAAAGAAATGTTATGTGGTGATTAATTGTCCCTCTTCAAATTTTTAGGATATGGTGGCCTTCTCATGCTGTGCGTCTGATGGAGGAGATGCCGAAAAACTTGAAATGGATTCATTTAGAGAAAAAGAGTGGAAGGGGAAGTTTAAACGAAAAGATCGTGTCATTCTACCTGCTCTCAATCGAGTTGAAGGAAAATGCCCTCTAACCCCTGTGGAGGTAGCTAATACAAGTTTATTCCTTTTGTTGCTTTCTCCAATTGTAATCTATTAAATACTTCATTCAATACTTTTTGGGGATCTCGAACCATAATATTTAAAGCAAGGGGCATAGTGTTGTACTTACAGTCGCAATAAAAAATTTATGATCTCTTAACCTTATTCTGTTAGTGTTTTATCTATTTTTTAGTTAGATGGGCCACTAGGTCTAAAGAAGCCGGTCCTGGTTTGAATTTTGAAGCTGTTCGGAAAAACCAAATGATCCACGAAAGTAAAAAAAAAAAAAAAAAAACCTAAATAGAACTGAAAGCCAGAATAAAGTCATACATACCAATTCTTGGCATATTCTTCCTAAGCCTAATCCAGAATAAAAAACCATGGACTAAGCTGAGGTTTTGCTACGTCATGTATTCTTCCTACATTTGTTGTTATAGCTTCTTTTTTGGTACTTGGATCACTTTCCTAAATTGACTAGCTGACTTCAGTACCAAGCAGCATTGGACTATATCTTTCTTTCTTGACCCTTATTTTCAAAAAAATGAAAGCTGAAAGTAAGGATGTGCTTCCATTTTTGGCAAATAGTAACTCTTTCTCCACAATGTTTTTCCTGTCAGCATAGGTCGGACTGATGCTACGAGGTATGGGATTCAACAACAACACTTCGATTTACTTAGCCTCAGGGAAAATTTACCAGGCCGAAAAACATCTGGCTCCTTTACTAAAGATGTTTCCCCTTCTTTACACCAAGGAGTCTCTCGCCACACCTGATGAGCTTGCTCCTTTTGAGGTATGCTACCATTGCTGCTGTATTCTAGGTTTAAAGTTTGACTTATATTGGTAAATGATTTTATGCTTGAAAGAAGCAAACCCTTTAAAACATTCGTTTAACATCGTATATTTCTCTTTGATAGGGGTATTCTTCAAGGCTGGCAGCATTAGACTACACAGTAAGCTTGTTTAGTGAGGTGTTTGTGACAACACAGGGTGGAAACTTTCCGCATTTTTTGATGGGCCACAGAAGATTCCTTTTTGGTGGACATGCAAAGACTATTAAGCCTGATAAACGCAAGCTTGTGGTAATGCTGCAGGACATGGGTATCAGGTATTATCCTCTAAAACTTCTGGAGTAACGCCTTGTTACCATAGCCATGTTGGATTACGGGCAAGAATGATAAAGTTCAAGGATCTCAGACTTGAGCTTTGTAAAATTTCTATGAATAGCGATAGTTTGAATATATCCTAGGAGGTATATTGCTCTGATTCTTCATTTTCTTAGGTACCAATACCCAATACATTTCCAGATATGGGTATAGGGATATGACTTTTCGAGGGCCCTCCAAATGCATAGAAAAACTTAGAATATGTATCTGACATTCACACTTGAGTCTGAGTATCATAGCCACAGAGTATGGAATAGTTTTAGTTTTCTATAGTTATTTCTTAGGATATGTTGAGCCTGTTCTCTTTCTGTATCTGATGTATAAGTATAAAGCATCCATGTTCTCACTTTGCAGTTGGAAAGCTTTCAGGGATGAGATGGAAGTTATGCTCATGGAAAGTGATCGCAAGGGGATGATGGTGCCCAGAGTTAAAAAATTCAACAGAAAAACTTCCGTTTACACATATCCTTTGCCAGAATGTGCATGTCTTCAGCATTTAAACAATTCAACACTCAAGTTGACTGACAGCGCTAACGTTCTCGATCCCTACCATGAGACTACAAGATAAAATTAGCAAAGTCATACTTCAACGGCTTCCATTACAGCAAAATCATCAATCCCAACTGTATTGTTGCTGCATTTAACATCTGTCTGTGGTAGTTCTATACCATTGTTTGTGCTATCTAATCTGCAAAGGCAGGTAGGGATTGCACAGCGAGTAGCGGGCAACATGCAGGTTCTCCGATTTTTGATCATGCGAAATTCCAGTCCAGCAATGATGCTTTTGGTTTTTACCTAAAGATGCATATTTTGTTTTCCTTATAGTGCAGATATGAGTAACAAAATGGAGGTTGAATTGCAAATCCTGATCAAGTTGAGCCAGGGTTTGACACCATTCTTTTTTTGTTTTTTTGTTTTTTTTCATAGTTTCACTCTTAGAGCAAGAGCAGGACAGCTTTCATGCTTGTTCTTTTAAGCTAAAGTTCAGCAAATTACTAATACTGTATGTCGTGATTTTTTTTTTTTTTTTTGGATATAGTAAGAGGACTGGCTAGCATTGTCTTAAACTTATGTAGTGAAAGATAATTTCTCAATTTATTTGTGTGAGTGGGAATAGGAAGTTCAAGTGAAACTTCTTAAGGAAAAAAGAAAGAAAGAAAGAAAAAAGGTGTATGTATGAACCCAAAAATTGCAGAAATGGAATCAGTCTATAAGCTATAAGAAATTTTATACAAATGATACTTTGGGATTTAAATAAAAGTCAGAACGCCATATTAAATACGTAATTTAAGGATAATCACAATAGCATTGATTACATTTCGAAATCACCATAAACACAATTTAAAAATTTTAGTGCCAGGTTAGGGGAGTAAAAGATGTCAAATTGTGAAGGGAGTGAATTACCTGCATGCCTAACAGCTTGATGAAGCTTCAAATTTTCAGTTTTTCATGAATATATCTTATTCTCACCTCATTCAGGACAGGAACAGACACTACTCCCCCTCAGAGAAGGATCTCTCTAGCTATTCTAAGAACAGGATCAAGGACCATTCGGCAACTCATAACAACCAGAGAATCTCCTAAATGCCATTCCTATAAAAGGACCCACCCAGCAGAGGAGGCTGATGCTTAAAGATACAGTAAGTGATTAGTAGAAGAAAACTACTCCATTTGAATTCATGCATGGAGAGCTTTCAATGGATCTGCTTGCTAGAAGCTATCATTGTTTCTTGAACCAAGTGATATGCCCTTTTTCTTATGGACTTTCAGGGGGGAGGCTGTTTCATTCAGGCCTATGCAATGCATGGCCCTTTGTGTTTTGCTTAGACAATGAACATGAACAACCTCATTTTCTTGTAATTTTTTTTCTCACAACTTTCCTTCCAATCGCTTGTTCCTGTTTTTGTTGTGTTTTTTCTTCCTTTTTCTGATTGTCGTCTTTGCCTTTTTTTGCTGTTGTTTGATCTTGTTGTGATTTTGGAGATTTTTATCAAATCAGACAACTGCCAAAGAGCGTGGTTTTGTCATTCTTCTTGAGGGCTGCTTCATTTGGTTCTAATAGGTTTCCCTGGTCAATTTTCTTTGGTTCTAAGGAGGTCCAGCCATTTCCATGGGGATCAACTATTCCCAAAAATTAGTTGAGCTACACAAGATAATGGTTTCTTTTTCCAGAATCTAAGACAGATAGCCTTTTGAAACATAGCACCATAGCGATTGATCATGGCTACTATAGGCCGTTGATTGCTATTATAGATACTTGGATCATCTTAACAAGAAACCAAAATTGGCTGCCATCCAACTCGAAATTTAACTTAATTGATTCATATAATTATTTTTAAAAGATAACATTTAGTAGATTTACGATTCAAATCTTAACGTTTGCAACTTCTTGCATATTCTCCTGCCTTCTTTTGTATATCACAATGGCCGAAAAGGGATTGGCAAAGTAGGTTTGGTATAAATTAAGTTCATTTGAAAAGACATAATATTAATTTTAATAATAATAAAAATACTAATAACAATGAAGTAAATTATCATAATGATGAGATTAGATACACAATATTGCATTTTTGGTTTATAGTAATCTATTGTAAAAAAAAAATGACAATTGGATATATTTCTGTAATATCATTATATCATTTCTTTAATAAAAAGAAAGAAAAAAGAAGACATTTCACCAATTTTTTAAGATAGGGAAGAATAACATCAATTGAAGCAAGTTCAGATACTAAATGCAAATTGGTTTATCATTTTGGATGAAAAATCTCCAATGAGCTCGATAGAAAGAAAACTCACGCTGTGGTGTTTCATGGGCTAGAACGGATTGTGATCTGAAAATTTTTTTTCTTCTCTACGCTTGGGTCAAGCTAAATCCTAATCAGCCTAAATCTTATTTCACTATTTAAAATAATATTAAAAATTAAAAATATTTTTATTTAATATTTATAATTTAATTTAAATAAAATATAAATTTTTGTTATTTAAATAATACTTCAGATCGAATTGATTAAAATTACAAAAATTTAGATTCAAACCCGGCCTAATCCAGGCCGAGCCTGGTAGCCCATGAGCAGGTTTACTTCTGACACTATTGAAGGGCAACCATTGAGTCATTCCTAGATGCATCTTGTACGCTTCAAATAGAAGACGATGCCGATAACATTTACGAGTTAATCTGCTAGTCCTCTCTAGATGAAAGCTTGAACGATGCTTCGGTACGAGCTTCCTCCAACTTCATTAAGAGTTCTTTCATAAATGGAGTATTTGTCCCATGAGTGACTCGCAGTATGTCGACCGCTTTGGTGAACGATTTGATAGCCTCATCCGTCTCAGCCAGCAACCTGCCATGAATGATATCGAAGTTTCTTCTGATTCAAAACAGAGTAAAAGTAGAACTATCAAAACCATATGAAAGGGGGTTGTTTAGAGGGTATGACGCCCACTTGAACCCATTAAAGATCTCAAAACAACTGTTCAGCTAAGTCTGAAATTAGCCGTTTCCAAACGTAAGCCTCAACCTAAAAGTAACAACTAAAACTTGGATATTTTCCACTAAACCACCTCTGATTAAACTTTTCCGGGTTCAAGAAAAGTTGCTAAAAGATGTTTTCACCGGGGCTTTTAACCTAAGTTATTCAGAGTCCGCTGTGAGTGATAGACATAAGTATGTTTAATTTTTTCTAAGTTTCTTCATGTATTTGAAGGATCCTAGAAGGGTCATATCTCTATAATCATGTCTTGATATGAATTGAAAATGGGTGTCAGACATAGGTACTCAAGAAAAACGAAGAGTGAGAACAACATAGCTTTTAACAGATTCTACAAGTAATAATCCAATAAATCAGAGTAATGCAGTTCCTGAATTTTGGTTATATTCCTGGAAGAGCACAGCTACGGAAAGATCATAAGATGAAGTGGATTTCCCATTCATGTTAGGCAGACAAATGTACTTTAGCCCTTATAAGGTCCGAAAAAGGCAACCTTGTTGATGCAGGGGGGGGAATGATAGGAATAGCTGGAAAATGAAAAATTGACACAATTGAGAAATATAGACTCTGTAGAGAGGTTTAGGTTCTAAAAAGAAACCTTTTAGATAAAATAATAAAATAATAATCAAATACATTAGAGCAGCTACCTAGGTGCATATAAATAGGCTAGATCTCTTGCTCCTACAAGACTTCTTATTCGTAAAAAAAAAAAAAAAAAAAAAAAAAAAAAACACTAGTTAAACTCAACCACAAAACTTACCCCAAAGTAAAACAAAACCCTTCTCCTAAATAATAATCCACTAGAATTCTTAAAATAAAAATAAAAACTTTATAGTAAATAGTAATGGCCGTTGTCCATTCTATAAAACTGATAGGTACTGAAGTTTAACTAAAGTTTTTGAAGAACACGTGGAAGAAAGAAGTGAAAATTAGAATGAAGTAAATAACAAGGGCAAGATTTTTTCTAACCACTCGAGCTTTCCACAACTGTAGTATTGCAATCCAAGCAAAGGATGAAATCCTGGATAGACCCCTGCAATGAAACAGAAAGTTAAATTCAGGATGCCGATAATTTCTCAACTCAGGACCATTACACTGTATCTATTTAAGGGTTATATTACTTAGACTTGGGTGTAAGCGTCAAATCTAACACGGGTATGTTTAATTTTTTTTTATGTTTTTCCATGTATTTGGCAGGTCTTATCCCAAACTGTCCAAAAATGTGTCGAGCAAGGGTATTTAAAAAGATAAAGAGTTACAGCAAAATAGTTTAAGGGTACAGTGATCTAAGACTCAGCAAATTTTATCAAAACTCCTCCTTAAGTTTTAAGGCCAATATCATGCAATATTAAAAAATAAGAAGAAGAAAAAAACACCTTGATGCATCTGGCTAATGTTTTAAGTTACAGGAACAGATATTAAAGTTTCTTGTCTCTTCCCACTCCTTCTAACATAAGTAGGAACAATGAAAAAATGACATCTAAATAGATCTTAAATTTTTTTTCTCCTCAAAGATTCGAGTTGAAAGATGACATACTTTCATACACTGGAATCGTCAGTCTACAAACTGCCAAAGCTTCTTTCCATTCTTCCAGCTGCATTAATATCTGCAGGATTTTTTATCAGAATCACAACTTAATTGTTATTGCTGAAAAAACCAATGTTACTTTAACAAAGGATGTTTGATAGAGGAGGAAACAAGATGTGTTTGCACTCAGTTTACCTTCAGACTTAATTTAGCAATTCATCAAATTGGGAAGTAATAAGAAAAGAATATATATATATATATATATATTTGTGTGTGCGAACTTGAAGTAATTGGGAAAAACAAAAAATATAAATTAGCAGTAAGAATCCTCCTGCTACATCATAAGAAATTGAATCATCTTTATATTAAGTTTCTTCAAGCTACATTCTGCTCAGAAATGTGAACATGACTCAAGGAAGTACCTCAAGAAGTTTTTCCCGAGTTCGCATCAAACTGATTGAAAAAGGATGGCACACTTCCTTCTGGAGTTTTTCAATATTTTTGTACCAAAAAAGGGCTTCCTGAAGATCTGAACTTTAGGTTAAGAATCAACTTTCATTCATGACTTTCTATGAATGCAAATTAATATTATTACCAGATGACATTAACTCACCAAAGAGAAAATTATTTTCTCAAAACAGTGCCAGTGGCAGTATGATAAAAAATTAAAATATCATAACCAGCAACCAACAGCAAAATTGTATTCAACTACATCTAATTGAATTACCACCAAAGATGATTAGTTGCTCAATAAAGAAAAGTTAAGAAGGATACTGCCTGAGGAATTAGACATAAGGGCCTCTTCCGACAATGCTTTGATATCACTTGCTATCTTTCTTATCTCTTCCTTGTTTCTAATAAGGCCACACTGTTGACAAACAAATCCTTTTTCATCTGCATATCCAAATATAAAAACATGTAAAAAATTTTAGTTAGGTCATCTGACAGACTTGAATTAAATATAATTTATATTGCTCTGACTCTTTTATCTTTCTTTAAGTATCCATGTCCTAGCACATCTAGACAACGGTATGAAAATAAAATCCTCCAAGAATCCTCCCAGTACGCGGATATCTTGGAAAAAATTGAACATACTCATATCAAACACATACTTGAGCTCGAGTAACATAGCATAAAATCACATACCAGATTCTCTAAGCAAGAAACCACTGCATCCATTGTCCCTGCACCGATAGCCTTCCAGAATTGCACTTTCTCGGATATCATCATACTGACCCTTCAACAGAAAACGAGCACTGGTTAATTAGTGAATGAAAAATGCCATTGCAAAAGCAACAAGATTACATACTGAAAGAATAAACAAAAATCGATGGAGCAAGTACCACTTTGATACAGCGGGCACATGTACAAGTGAAAAGGTATTGTTCTTTGAGAGTCCTTTGGCGAGAAATGGTACTTGCAGCAGTCTCTACATAACTGATAGATACCTTAGGAAATATAAGAAAATGAATAGCACATTCAGTTCGCAAGACAGAAATATTAAAGAATTATTAAAATAATATCTTCGGGAATATGATTGGTTAATTGAAACTTAAACATTCTCTCTCTCTCTCTCTCTCTCTCTCTCTTTGCATTTAGCTCAAAGTTGGTTCAAGCCTCAGATACACTTTGCAATACAAAAAACAATGGGATACCTAGAGAAAGTGTAAAATATATTCCATAAGACATTCAATAGAGCAAAGGCTAAATTGTGCCACAAATATATTTCAAGATTAAAAGAAGAAAAACTTGCCATTGAACATCTAGAAATCTTTTTCCTTCTTAAGCAAGTATCCTAGCACTACGCATAATGATAGCAGCCAGAAACTTTCATTGATGGTTTACCTTATGTACGATCCAGTAAAAAACAAAGAGCAGAACTAAGCCTACCAACACTTCACATAACTAGAAAGAACAAACCTGAAATAATTACTGAATGAGCTACAAGCTCAGGGATCACCATTTGAGAAACTTGACATTGAACATCTAGAAACCTTTTTCCTTCTTAAGCAGGTATTCTAACACTATGCATAATGATAGCAGCCAGAAACTTTCATTGATGGTTTACCTTATGTATTATCCAGTAAAAAACAAAGAGCAGAACTAAGCCTACCATCACTTCACATAACTAGAAAGAACAAACCTGAAATAATTACTGAATGAGCTACAAGCTCAGGGATCAGCATTTAAGCATATGATTGAATAAAAAGAAATATTGAAGAAAAATACAGAGGCCACAATTATATATATAATATATATATATATATATATATAAACCAAATCAGTAATCAAAATGGTGGTATCAATGTCATGGGCAAATCATGATGGTGCATGTTCTTCCTCCGTATAAGAAGAAAAGCTGACAGGTACGCTTTAAGATGCCAATTAAATAACATAAATAATTGAAAGCTCTAGGTTGGCCTTGACCAAACTTGGTTCCCTGAGAAGATGAACCTTTCTAGAGGGTTTTCTTCGATATATTTTTCAGACTGATCTTTTTCCAACGCTAAATCTGATGATGTCTTAATACATGAGTTCCAAGCATAAAAAGTAAAAGCAGAAAAAAAACAAATCTAACCTCCGAATCTTTGGGTATATGTTGTACAGCACGCACAACAGCCAACCTTCCCTCGAAAACCAAGACAGCATTTGGCAAGCAGCTACAGCACGATGATTCTTTAGTTAATCAAAATCACAAGGATGGATACCATAATGCATGATTCTGTAAGCATTATTACCTGTGATTGATAATGGAAACAACAGGATACAGTCCTGTCCCAAGAGGCCTCAATTCACTATCACAGATGGTATGTGCATTACATGCAAACTGCCATTTTTAAGAATCAGTAGATCAGAATATATGTCTAACCAGATTAGACAGAGCTTGTTAAGATTCCTCCTTTTGGTACCATAAATAGAGACTATTTACATAACAAAGAATAATTCAAAAGAAACGGGAAATTACACTGTAATAAATTCCCGTACTGCTTATTTAGGCCAATTGTACTTTTGCATGAACTTTTGGATTGAACATCCATCTTATTAAAACAGAAGCTTGATCCCTTCTGCTATATGTTTTAAGTAACCCTCAGTTTTCCAACAGAAGCTTGCACTCTTCCTATTGTTTTGAAATTTAAGAGAAGATATTTTAATGATAAAATAGCGAAAGATCACATGGAATAAATGAAAGACTCCTCCCAGAGTACCTAGGTATAACCTTCATTGATTTCTTTTTTTGAGGGAGTGAAGAACGGCAACTATACCAAATTAATGCGTTTCAAGTTATCGTGCTTCAAATAATAAACAAGGAATTAGAAGCTTAAAATTGCTCGAAATGAACCTTGGAAAAGTTTTCAGCAATCTCTTTTATGTCAATGTCAGTGCATTGAAGAATCAAGTTAACAAGGTTAGCCATCTGTGCATATAAAACTAACCGCCCCTCATCAACATCCGACATGTCTTTCTCCAATTTAATTTAAGGCTAAACAAAATAGTTGAGCAGGATTATAATATCGAAACAGGTAATACAGCAAAATTGACTGAATCCAATGAAAAAAGAAAGGATACGAGAAACCAAAGCCTCCACCAAATTGTAATTGTCCAAAGTAGTAACTGAGATGACCTAGAAATCATAAGCAAATACCCATAGTTACCCCATGAAACAAGGCACATAATTCTCACATATGAAAACAATAATAAAACAGCCCCATTACATTCTCATTTTGCAATTTTCTCCTAAGGTAAAGTTTCACCATCATTCGGATCGTAGGGGTAACAGATTTTCTCCTTTCTTTGTCAAGCTTAGCGAGTGCCGCGCACTCCAGTCGGTGCAACTTCCACTCCAGCTTCTGTAAATAAGCCATTATGAACCAATCAATAAATTTTCAATGGATATTATAAGAAACTCAACTAATTTTGTTAAATTAAAAACATAGACAAACCTGACATGTGCTCCCACAGTACCAAACAACCTGACAAGCTGAGCATTTCTTAAGATTGCTGTTGCTGAAACATCCATCGCACCTTGATTCGGTTAAGGAGTTGTTTGGCACACAGACGTATGGCTCTTGGCTTATAATCACTTCGCCTGCAAATTAAAGCTGCGTTTTAGAATCTTTTTTCTTTCTCTTTTTTTTTGGGGGGGAATCACGAAGCATTTTTAATGAAAACAAGAAATTAATAATTTTTTTCTAAAAAAAATGAATCACATTTCTCAGGCTATCGATGATTAAAAACTGGCGGAGAGAAAAACCTGGATAGAAATCCTTGGAGGTCATAAGGGAACGGCCTTTATCGGGGAAGCTTGAAATGGTTAAGCCACGAGCTTGAAGAGAAGTCTGTAATTCCTCCATGAACAAGCAAAAAGCAAAAACTAGTAAGCTCCGGAAGGTTTTGCTTTTTGACGAATGAAAGACTGCGTTTGTTTTTTTTTTCAAATAAAAGGAAAGTTAAAACGTTGTGTTAAAAAAACTGGATACGGCATCGTTTCGAATATAAAAAATACGGCATGTTCAAAAGGAAAAATGCAACATACGACACACGAGACTGACTCAAATTAAGTTAGCGTCACACTGATTTCACAAGCTATTCCTCCTTCGTCCGCGACTTAAATCTACTGTTTAAATGAGGGTATAAATACGAAGGACGTACTCGCATATTACTGAAATTTCGGTTAAGAAAAATTGAATTCAGTTTCTTATAATTGAGTTGAGATCGAATTGTTCAAGCTATTAGGAAAGGAAAATTAATGTTAAACGTAATAGTTCGGCTAATCAAATCCAAATAATCAAAGAAAACCAAACTTATATTTTTATTAAGGAAAGAATCGAATCAATCAAGTAAGTAGAAATATTTTAGATTTTGTTTTGATCTAACCTTAAATTTTAAAATTAGAAGTCAATCGGATAAGAATTGTATCTCTAATCACAAATTTCAACTGAAACTTGAGCTTTCACTGTTTAAGTTCGGCTTGGGTGAATAACAACCATAATTTCAATGTCGTCGGTGATGCCAATTCGTGAAGTATCACTGTAAGAATAACTTCCATATATTGTTTTCTCCGTCCAAAAAGCGTTACTGAAATCCTCCGCTGAACTCCCTGTCTCCCCCACTTCGCTTCGCCATAGCTTTATTTGTATTTTAATAAAGCAGCAGTTTCCATTTCCTATGCCTTCGTAATCGCATCCTCTCAAAGCCTTTCTTAATTCCTTCGCATCTCCAGGTAATGTTCTTTCTCTATTAAAGCCTTAATCTTGTAATCCTTAGCCATCGATACGAGCTCGCGTCGTACGCTGCTTTTTACGCGGCAAATCGTATACCGAAACCGAAATTGCCAAATCATTGGAAATCAACGACGCTCTTAAGCTCCCAAACGGAGGCGGCGAAGTTTCAACTCTTTTGCAATCGGAGATTATTAATTTCCAATTCGGTGAAGGGGCTTTTGATGTCAATTTGTTTATGAATTCACTCTCGACTAACCGATTCGGTCACTTTCTTATTTAGTCCCCGCGGTTGTCTTCTACGCACGACATCGTTTCTCAGTGAGCAAACGATTAATCGGCCCCCAAAAAAGTCAAATTTAGTTGAAATTTGTCCTTTTTTTTTTTTGAACGCTAAAGTTTAATTTTTAGCTTTTGAACGGGAATTTTTGTGAGCCTCCAGTTGGTGCAGTTTTGTGTAGCTGACGTTCAGTTTAAAGGGCGAGGTAAGCTTCCTTTGGTTATTACTTAAAAAGAAGCTAAAAAACAGTTAGTAATATTTTTGAATAATTGAAAATTGAACTTAGCAATTAATATGATGTTGCAAATGTTTCGAGATTTTTGCAGGTCGGTCCAAGAATGTGTGGGAATCTCCGTTAGGAT
>JBBYHK010000012.1:13255614-13294718 GCA_038382065.1 Adansonia grandidieri | reverse complement strand
CAAATTGACAATAATTTTCAACGAATTACCGACAAATTAATTAATGGAATTTATTCCGTCGAAAATTTCTTTACATACAACCAATAGAAAATAAATTATCAAAGTAAATTTTAGTTGATAATTTTTGTGAAAAAAAGAAATTATGGATTAAAAATTCAGTATTTTTTTGTTAAAAAAATTAAATTATTAAATTAAATTTTATTTTTTTAATTTGATAATTTATAAATTATTGAATGGATAATTTATAAATTATTTTTTAAAATAATAACATATGACTGACATGAATCTAATATATTTAAAAATCAATCGAATTAATTTTTATGGAATAAAATTCTAGATCTAGTGGTGCTAATAACGTAGAGAATAGAGAGGTATGATGTATATTTTTTAAGATAGAATATTTGAATGCTTAGATTTTCATTTTATAAAAGGTATTTCCTTTCTCGCATTAAATGTGGATTTTAATTGATATATGGTTATATATAATTAATTATGCAAGTTTATAGATTTTTTTTTATTTTAAGATTTGAATTTTTATTTTTATTAACGGAATATTAAATATATTATTACCCATTAAAGATTTATTGACAAACTTTTATATTATTAAATCCACGTATACCATTATTATCGAAAAATTAGTAGTATTTTTTATGAAAATTTCTGTCGATAATAACCGTTTATGGAGTAGTGAAACATTAGGGCATGAAACTTTAATCACTTCGTTACCTTAAATATTGGGGGAAAAATGATAGATAGATACAAAATGAAGTAAAAAAAATTAGTAATTATTTATTTCTACTTCTTTAATTATAACATTTTCATCTTTTTCACATACACTGATTGAGGAAGTGGCCTATATGTTGCTTTCAATCAACACATTAATTTTTATTTTTATTTTTATTTTTTGCTTTTTTTTTTTTTTACAAATTTGATCATAGTCTAAGGATAGAAGAAAAGTAGTCGATGTTGGATTTCGAATTCAAAACGTAATGGATACTACTATAATTATATAAACCAATTGATTTAAACTTTAAATTTAAATCAAAGCATTAATTTACTAATATAATTAACAATTTAGATTAATATCAAACTTTAACCCCAAAAAAACAGTTTTGAGTTGAAAGATATAGCAATGCACTTTTTTACTTTACGATGATGATGATGATGATGATAATTTCATTTATGGATATTTTCATGAGGGTATGCTACAATTAGGGTTTTGAAATTATAAAAAAAGCGAAGATCATTATTCAAGTAATGCATGTGGCGACGAGATTTAAATAGGCTTTAATTAAAACTTTCATAAACTTAAAGGAAGTAGATTAGTAGATTAGATTAAAAATTTGAAGATTCTTTTAAATTTGGATGAGGCAATCCAATAATTAAGAGAGTCATTAGTTTAATTGGTATTTAAAAAAAAGGAGAGAGAACTTCTCTTTTTATTTAATTAACTAAGATCAATTCAATTTTTGTGAAGAGCATTCTAATAATAAAATCTTTTAATCGATTGAAGTGAAAGAATTTAAACTTATTTGGGAAAAAGGTTGAACCCAAACAAAGCTTAAAAATGTACAAATTATATTATAAATCATTGATCAATAATTCGTTCATCCATGTATGTCATATTTCATTTTTTTAACGTTATTCGTGTAAAGATAAGCACAATAAAATGTGTTAAATTTGTCAAAACTTTAAACATGAAGATATTATGTGCATTAAACTTGTTGCGTTAATCATTTTTAAGCATATTATATCAAATTTACTGTACTATTTTTTTATATTTATTGAACATTTCATGTTCATATCACATTTAAAATTGATATACTGAATTAAATAATGAAAATTGATGTAGACCCGATAATTTGTGTATCTATATGATATTTATGCATTTTTTTGTTTACTAATTATATTTAAAATACTATATATTTATATAAAATTTAACAGTTTTTTATATTTATATCTTGTTCATATTTTTTGATAACATATGATATTTTATATCATATTTTTAATTATTTTTTATATTACGTCTAATATTTTCAGCTTTAAATAGATGTGAAGAAAAGTAAAGGTAAGGTAAGAGTGAAAGGGAGGTAGAATTTAGGGGAGGAGATATAGAGAAGGGGTCAAGTTTTATATTGGGTGTGGAAAGGGGAAGTGGCGCATGGAGATCCCAATGGCCACTAAAGGAGAAAAAAAAAACACATGGGGCGGACTTTTAAATTGAGAAGAAAGCCGAGAGAGCGAGGGAGGGGAGGGTTAAAGGGGTCAGTCAAAGCAAAATAATAAAAACATACGAACTACGAAGTGATAGTATTATTCAGATCACAACTGGGGGCGGCGAAACGAGAGTAAGGGGACGTTGGCCCTTTGGTGAAGCAATGAGCCAAGCTTAGTTTGCCTTGCATTGGTTTCTGGGACTGGTTTGGGGGGAGGGGGTGGTGGCCCGTCTCGCTCGTTTCATTTCTGGAGACTGGATGTGCCTGCCAGCAGACAAAAAGTTGTGTCAAAGCTTGAATTAGGTCCATAGATTGAGGGGGCCAACTTTTCCAAGCTAAGCTTTTCTATATACATACAAAACATGGTTGGGAAACAACTATACTCCTCACAATGCGAATGAATGTGGACTGTCCTGGAAGACGGTAATTAACTTAAAATATAAATAAAAAAAATGTGAAAGATATTCTGGAGTGGGGGTGTGGGGGGAATAATGGTATTTGGAACATAATATATTTGTTTTTTTTCTTTTAAGATTTGATTGATGGTGTTTGCATATAGGGGATTAGATCTAATTAATTACTTTTTAGTAAAAAAATATATTATAATTCAAATGTTTAAGATTCATTTTCAATCGTGGGCATTATATATATAAATTGTATATTGACCAAAGATATGTGCAAAAGTAATGAAGGGAAATCACATCCTTCAATATGTGTATCTATTAAGAATTAGTTAATAATTTTTTTTTAATTTAAATTCAAGAAAATTACATATTAATTGAATCCTTTTAAAATTATCATTTCACAAATATTATTAAGTATTAACTAACATTTTTCTTTTCTGAAAAAAAATTGTAACTTAAATAAGAAATAATCTGTAAATACTAAAATTTAAAATTTAAATTTATTAAATATAATTTTTTTAAAAATTAAATATTTAAATTAATTGAATTAAATTCTAATTCATATGTTGACTCTCTCATCATTTGGCTTTTGGTATTGTTTTGGATGATTTTCTTGGTGTAAAAGAAAAACTAGGAAAATAAGCCCAGACTTTTCTAGGATCACATGTGCACAAAGATTTTTGGTAAAAGTGGTACCTCATATTTTACCAGCCTTGCCTATGTGGCTGCTTCACTACTCATCTTTTTTAAAAATTCTTTTAATTCTTTCATTATAATAATAATAATTATTTCACATTTATTTTATTCAAGAAATGGAAAAGTGTTTATAAAAAAAAAAAAAAAGAGCTGTTCAAAATTGTTCGCTTGTGGCAAGCATGTGGTTGAGCATGTGTTCAAAGCTGATTGGCTTGGCAGTGGAAAAGTTGATGCATTGTATAGGAAACATTGTTGATTTCAAAGTTTGACTGTTATTATTATTATTATTATTATTATTATTAATTAACAGAGTGTTGATTTCAAATTAAGTTTCCAGGAATGATCCTGTTACATAATTTTTCCTATAGTTTTCTAATTAACTAAACTAAGCCATTTTTCTACTCCTGAACCAACCAATTTTACGTATTATACGATTATATAATACAAACTTAATATAAAAATAAAATATATTATAATATTAAAATATAATATAAATATATATAATATTTTAATATAATAATGATAAAAAAGTAATACGAATACTGATCAATATCAAAACAAGCAACGGCAGATAGCACACTGTTAGATATTCAAGGTTCTGCAAAAATTGTTTTGGTCAAATGATTCGTCACTTGTTTTTTCTTCTTATTTTTTGCCCACTTTTTCAAGATCGAGATCATAAGACACAAATAAAACTAGGTAATAGATATGGATGCAGAAAAGAAAAGAAAAAAAAAGGACATTTGGTCATTATGCAATTATAGAGTTGTTGATTAATAAATCCAAACAAAGATTTTTTTTTTCCCAGATGGGTCAAGGAATCCACAGAAACTTAAAGAAAGTGCAATCTGCAATCTCTAATTTGCTATATATTTCCAGGTGATGACTTTTAGAATCATTTCAGGAAACAAAATAAATAAATAAAATAAATGGTTCTTTTTAATTTCATGGGACAAAAATTAGAGAACTTTTGTCAAAGCCAAGTTTATTTGTTGCATTACTTTTAGGTCTAACAATACAAATGGAAAAAAATGGATTTAAATTCAAGGATTATATATGTATATAATATGAGTTATGAAAGCAATCATATGGTGATCAATCACTTGGCTCCACTTTTTATAGGTCTTTAATTTCTGCTTGTGATAATGATTTATGTTATCATAATTTTTTTTATTTCAAGTATATATGTTTGTCATCTGTTTAAGGCATGTATTTCGAATATGGATATAAACTGTAAATATAATATTTTTAATATATAAAAAAAATTTTAAAAAATAAATATATTTATATTAAATATATACATATATTCAATAAACAGTAGATATTGGTAGCTAAAAAATAATTATGTTTTAATCTATTGGTCTTCTCTAAATTTCTTGACACGATTGAGACTGATGCTAGTTTGGGTCAAGCCTTTTATTGGGCTTCCTAATCAAATTTGGGTCAAGCCTAGAGTTTGGGTTCCATTTCAGCCCTTGGTCTAACTTTCGGTTTCCCTTTGGGTAGTGTGGAGTATTGATTGTAAGATCATTATGGTGATCTAATCATCAACAGTTACAAGGTAGCCAAGGTGAATTTTTCACGACAATGTAATATCAAAATGCTTTTAAATATATATAAAAATAATTTTAATATTAAATAAATAAATATATATATATATTTAGCTTAGTCATATAGTGTTTAATATAAAATCAAAAAATTAAAAGTTTAAATTTTATTTTTTAAAAAAAATTAAAGATAAAAGAAAATAATATTTTGATCTAATTTTTTTATAAAGTTAAATCCGTTTTTCACCATTTCAAAGAAAATTTCAATTTTATATATAGTACCCAAAATGATAATAGGTCACCTGCTCTTAATTTTATCGGTTCAATTAGCCAGTACAGTTTTTTAATCAGGGTTATGATCTCATTGCCATAACTAAATAACCAATGACTCTCCTACAATCTGTTTCATTTACCTGATGTCAATGTTACTTCGTATCAAGTTATTAAGTTTCACCGTGTTATGGTAACTGTAGATAGATCTTAGAGAGTTGCAGGCAAGTTCCATGTTCTGTAACTTTTATTTTATTATTATTATTTTGTTGATAAGACTTAATAAGGCTCGTAAGTTCAAACCTAATGGCCTCAATTTATTGCTTAAATATATTCAAATATTAAAAAATAATTTTATATTTTTATAATTAAATTTAAATAAAAATTTTATTTAATTAAATAAATCATGATCTGGACTAGTGTGTCATGCCCAAGCCTGGCCGACCCAAATTTGTCAGGCCCAATAGGCTTCCCGCCCCTCGAGGAAATCTAGGCTGCACAATCACTCGTAGTTTTTTTCATTAAAAATAAAATATTCAACTAAAAGAAATGGAACACAATCAAAGATTGGGTTTCCAAAAATAATGGTTAATTATCTAATTGTTGAATCTGCACTTAAACTAACTATTCATTTCCATCAATAAATTAATAAGATAGATATTTACAAAGAAAACAGTGTATCCCTTTTCTAATTCTTACAATAATTTCTCTTGCTTGCCCTGACAATGTTTAACCCAAACAAACAAAACAAACAAAACTAGACCAATTCCAGATCAGATAAAACGGCAAGAAATAATTTAAGAGTTGTTCTTCACTGTACAGCATGATGAGGGAATCATGGAGATTCAGGCAGATCTATGGCAAAGGCCATCAGGCCCCATAGCAATGGCTCATGATTGTTTTAGCCCTATCAATGTACAAAGTCTCGAGTCTTTTGGGGCAAAACAGCATATAAGCTATTAACGACCCAAATTTCTCTTCTTTTATGATGATTGACAGATCTGTATCCAAAAGACCAAAAAAATTTTCATGTAAGAATCGAAATTAACCGGAATCTGCTGAAGTCTATGTTTCTACTTTCACACACCAGCATGATGAGAAAACCCCAAATCTCATGCTAAACATTTTTACGAACCCATTGTGACAATGTCAAATTCCAGGACAATATTTCTTCTGATCAAAGGGCAAACTAGTTTCAATTGCAAAAGCAGGACGCTCATCAAGGAGATAAACACATGATATGAAGAAATGTTTACCTCATTACTTGTTGCAATTTAGTTGCAAGGCTAAGCATTCAAAACCGCCTGCCAAGATGAGGAGATGCTGAGCCTGAGTGTGTCGGAAGAGGCCGCTTTACAAATGGATGCTGCAAGAGTTTTGCAGCAGTTGGCCGAGCATCTGGATTGACTTGGAAGCATTGCATGATAAAATCTCGTGCATCTTTTGACAAAGAATCAGGAACCGGTGGTGGCTTACCTTTCCCAATTCTAAACAATGCTTGCATCTGTTTCGAGTTACACAAAATGTCATTAACAACCGAATAATATTCATGCAAGGTTGCAATTGCATGCATGAAAATGTAGAATATCAAAATTTTTGACTTAACAAACAACACTTGTTCATAGCTCTCCAGTATCAGCGCAAAATAGAATTCATATGAAAAGAACAACCTGCAACTTCTTGTAAAAGAAAGAAAATAATATGAAATAAACTGGAACGCCCCACCCCTCTTCCCCCACCCTCCTTCCAACTTACTTTTTTTTTTTTTCCGAACATTTAAACTATACACGCTTAAATCAATCAATGCTAGACGGTAGAAACCCAGTTTCGTACTTTAAAACTCTATAAGCCATTCATGATTTAATGATGTCAACATACAAATTTCCATATTATCTGTTTTTTTTTTCCTTTTTCCTTTTATATAAAATCACATAATTATGGGGACAAGTAATGTTTGTATCCAGAAGAAAAGCTACATACACATTCCAACTGATGGTACGGAATCTGACGGGTTAACATCTCCAAAACAGTACAACCAAGGCTCCATATATCAGCAGGAAGTCCATACCCTTGACCCTTCTGATTGACAACCTGTAATTCAACAGCAGATGATCAGAATTTACAGGAAGACTAAAAATTAGTGGCAGCCTCTGTCTGAAAGTAAATAACTACTGTAGCAAAGACAACAAGAATAATCATGTTTCCAAAGAAAATGCACAGGAACCCATCTAACCAAGAATTGAAGACATCGTTAGGTCTGATCTAAAAAAAGGGCCAGAAGCTTTCAGAATGGGAGAATGCCATCATCAAGCATTAGCTACTATCAGTCCATGAAAATTGTTTAACCAAAGGCAATTTTGTGAGGAAATTGCTGGTGGCTCAAAAGACTTTTTTTAAAAAAAAAAAAAAATAAGTGTTCATAATAGGCTGAATGTTAATATTCAGGCAATGAAAACTAGCTGCCTCATTATATTAAATCATGTTCATATAAATGAAGGCTCGAGAAATTATGGTGGATCAGCAAGAGCAATTTACACCTTTTTGTCCTTTATAGAGAAATATTTGCCAAGAATGTATGTCATTGTTTCTTTTGTCACCATAGTCGTGATTCAGTATCCCTATAAGCTAAATACCTTTGCAGTATCTCTAATATCGAAGAGAAATATTTGCTAAAAATGTATGCCATCGTTTCTTTTGCCACCATAGTCATTATTGATATTCCTACAAGCTAGACTTCTCGAGCAATATCTCTAATACAGCAGAAAATGATATTCTACATGCATCAAGCAGCAGCTACTACAGGTTATCACTTCTGAAAGAAAGAAAAGAAGCAAACCTCAGGGGCCATCCAGAATGCTGTCCCTTTGCATGATTTAACATCATTCAACTTGGTTGCCTGAAAACAAACATCAGCACCAATATCATTAGTTTGATTATCTTAGAAGCTATTACGAACCAAGAAGGAAAATCAAAGTTTTAGGGTTGACAAAAACCTTTGCCAACCCAAAATCTGCAAGTTTAACTGATCCATTTGCATCCACCAATATGTTTGCACACTTAACATCCCTGTATCAACAAACAAGGAGATGAGCCTTGAGAGATTAATTCAAGTGTGTAGCAACTTAGGTATAACATAGCCCAAACAATTTTACTTTCAACGTCAAAACTATAACAAACACCAAAATCCAAATCAGGGAAGAGGACAGAAGTCAAGCAAGCATCCAACCTTAAGGGAAAAATAAATACAAAATAATAAGTAAAATGCTGCGAAAAACTTCTATTATCCAAGTAAATAACATTCTTGACTTTAAAATGCCCTCCGAGAAGGAATATTATATATTCATACAGATTATGTTTCACTGTAACAGATCACAATAGCGATAAGGAATAAAAAATTCGATTGGTTAGGTATAGCAATGTTTACATTAAAAGGGTATATTTTCCACATGAAGCAATTTGCAGTTGGCATAACATAAGAAGAGCATATAACTTAAGCATGACTAAAAGTTCAGATTTAGCTAGATCAAACAAACAAAAGTTGTAAGTACCATGTAAATAAATGAGAAGCAGCATACAAGGTCTATTGGCTTACCTATGAACCACATTTCGGTCATGAAGATACTTCAATCCAAGCAGAATCTGTCTTGTATATGCAGAGACTTGAGAATCTCTGAGATGATACCTTTGATATAGATTTAAAAGGGAGCCTTTGGTTACAAGCTCAAGAAAGATGTATAATTTTGATTCATCCTGCAAAGATCATAAAATCAAAAGATAAAAATTAGACAACTTCAAAAGAGCTAAACTAAAAGGTCATCTTATTAAGCCAAGGTATTCGACAACCCCACTTATGATCACTGGCATGATAATGCTCCACAATGCAAGCATAAATGCAGGGATTTACATGCACCAACTGTCATTCAATATTATTTTTTAATTCAACCAGCTCTCTATAGCTAAACAAGAAAAGGCTACATTAAATGTAAACTTTGGCATTAAGGCGTTTCCTATAATGCAAGAATAAACTGGGAGAGGTAGATATCTAACAGTCAAACATTGTAGTGTAGTAACCAGTAAAACTTGAAGATTAGCAAAGCAAAATAGCCTCAAACAGCTGCAGCAAAAGTACCTCTCAATGGTTACAGATGACCAGAGGATAAAACCATACACAGCCAATAGAAATTAAAATCCCTATATTTTGATACACTCTTTTTGGCAAATTTTACACTCTGCCCCAAAGATAATAAATGTTTCCTTTTTCTTATTAAAAAATTTATGTGGCGGTGCACGTTTTGTCAAATTTAATTTTTAAAGAAAAAATACATAGCAAATGGCTGTATTAAGAATTTTTTGTTTAAAATCTATTTTGATGGGGAGAAAACAAAGGAGAAAGGTGGCTAAAATGTTACAGATAATATACAAATTAGTGAAGTGCATTAAGTAGTCAAACAATAGGGTTTTTTTTGTCCTAAAAACTTTAAAAAGAAAGCCAGAAACTAAAACAAAAGAAAAGAAACAATAAATTTTTAAGTGGTTACCATATTCAATATTGTCAAAAATCAAAGAATACCGAAAGTAATCAATTCTAGTGATTAAGGTAAATGCCACAAATTAGTACCTTATCTGTGCCATAATACTGAACAATATTTTCATGTTCAAACTGACTTAAAAGAGCAATCTCCTGGAAAAGAAAGGAAACAAAGAAATTAAATAGGGAGTGACAAGAAGAAAATGGATATTTTATGAAAAAAGATTGATTAGCACAAAAAAAAATGAACATTTAAAGAAGTAAAAATGCTAAAGACCAAGATCTGCCTCACATGTTCAAGTTGGATAATACTTTGCTTTCCCTGACTTCCTTGGTCAAGCAATGAAACTTCCTTCACGGCAAAAAAGAATCCATCGCTGCAGGAAAAATGAATGGATAAATAATTAGTATAGCATAATTAAAAGAACAACATCTCTTTCCTAAACAAAAGCAATACATAATCTATTGGAGAATTGGAAAACCAATTAATTGCTAGCCAGGATAAAATGGGCTTTACTACGCTATTCTGAAAAATTTTATGACAGACTCCAAGAAAATGCATACATAGCTTGGAGCCTTATATAATAACAAAATCTCTGCAGTTAGCTCCAGATCTCAAAGATCCTAGTGCAATGTTGCTTCATCGAATTTATATTTCTCAACTCTTCAACAACAGTAAGAATCATCTTGAAATCTACCATACAGAACAAGATATCTCCAGTGAACCAGTTCCAAACCAGATAGACCACTGAAAACTTGGATTTGACAATCAAAACCTATTTCCAAGCAATAGAAAATAATGGACTTAACTCAGGTATTTAGTTATCTATGCCATTACTCAGCTTGAAAACAGGAGTTCCTAATTTCCACTAATTGCCCACAAAAAATGCCTACATGGGTATATCATATTATCCATAATGCAAGACTTCAAACAGCAAACAAAGTAACACTTAAAATACATCAATCCCGAATGTTTGAGAACCGCAAAAACATGAGATATTGGAGTTCATCGTATAAATGATATCTAGCCATCCTAAGATGCAACCATCATTAATCCATCGACCAAACAAGTAAAACGGTGCTCTCTAAATAAGCAAGGGGCCATAGAAAGGCGCTTTCTTAGATGCCTAGCTAATAATACCAATAACACATCCTAACCTTAGATGCTTTCTAATCTCAGAAAAAAAGGTGCCGCCTAAGTAACAAAATTATGTCTGGAATTAAGGCGGTGCCCAAAATAGTTTGCAAATATCAAAAGATAAAATAACTTGAAACAAAACTACCTATAATAATCTAATCAACGTGAAAATGAAGTCGGACGTTATATTACATGCAGTATTGAATCACTTACTCAGAAATCCCTTCGAAAACTGATCCAAATGATCCACTCCCCAGAAGCTCACCTTTCTGCCAATAAGTAATTGTCCTTTTGAACCTACCGTTAGGGGAAATATTTGAGGTAGGCTCAGTTGTAGTACTCGAAGAATCATCATCATTCGAAGTTGTAAACGAACACGACTCTGAAAGCACCGCGGTCTCTCTGATTCTCATTAAATTCTCCTCCTCTTTAGCAATTTCCTCATTAACCCCACCCTCCTCTCCTTTATTATCGTCTTCATCGGAAGACAAATATAAGGGAACCGGAACCACACAGCCTCTATCGTCTACGGGACCGAAATCCCTAAACAGATCCCAAGTGGAGCACCCGTTATCGATCACCGGTAGCTTCATCCCTGGCGGCGGCTTCAAAAACGGTGGCCTAGCACCTTTAATTCCATTATTCCCTCCTCCACCAACAACACACGAAACGCAACACGCGTTTGACTTCAATTCGGTTGCAGTAGCATCTTCCACCATAATTCTATCAGAAATGCAGCACTCACTTAACTTTAATTCGGCCGAGTCATCCTCGGTCAACCCAATAGCTAAAACCCTATCAGACAATTCAGCTACTATTACTTCAGTGCCGTCTTGTACCTGGGCTGCCTCTTCTTTAGGACTATCCAACCGGTTTAATCTGGACGGAGGAAGAAGATCCGACGACGATCTGATTTTACGGGCCTCCCAAGCGGCGGTCGGGATGGAAAAATCCTCAGGCCCAGTAAGTCCCAAGCTCCGACAAATTCTATCAAACTCTCCGTCGGTTCCTTGGAGACGGAAGCTTGTTTTATCCGATAAATCGAGCGATTGAGTGATTAGAGAAGAAGATGAAGTGGAGGAATCATCGAGTGACGAAGAAAACGACGATGCATCGTACTCGATGTGCTTCGATGCATTGCGGCGTTCGAGTCTAGGTTTTCTTCTGCTCCTCTTGGAGTCCATGGCGAACTTATGACTAAAGAATCGAGGTAGGTGATGCATATGGAGCCCAATCCATCCAAAAATCCAAAGAACCGAAAGTAATCTAGGGTTTCCAAAAATATCAATATAGAAGTATAAAACGAAATTTTCTTTTCGCCGTAACTTGCTTGGGAAAATTTTGGTGAGAAAAATGGCAGCGAAAAGGAGCTGACCAGAGAAGAGAGAGAGAGCGACTGGTAAACGCCGTCGAAGAGAGAGAAAGAGATAAAACGCGGTGCCACGTGGCGATATAGAAAAGGGGTAAAATTTTTTCGAAAGGATGTTTTTTGTTTGATTTAAAGTGGGACTACGCTATTCCAGCTGCGCATCTTCTTGCTACGTAAACACGGGGGTTTATACTCTACGGCGGCGTGCACAATATGCGGTAGACCCCACATGGCAGCTGGCGAAAATGGAACTTTCGTCCTTATTCTGGGTAGAGGTGTGAATTTTTATAATATTAAGGAATAATAATGAAATATACATAGAATACTGAGGGAAGCGTCCCCTCATCATCATCATCATCTTCAGATATTCAAATGTATACATCTTTAACTTAAATTTACCTCGAATAATTTAAATAATTATTTTTATAAAATTTAAGTTTTAATATTTATAATTTTTATTATATAAAAAATAATATATTAATAAATTTTAATTAAATTTAATTAATTTATATAATTATTTTTAAAATTTGATATTAAATATGCAAAACTTTACAAGATTATTTTGATCTTTTGCTCCCGTTGATCCTATTCCTATGTCAATTACCGTTTGAATATAACTGGAGCAAGTTAGCCAACTTTTATTAAGAATAGTTAGAGCTTTAGATAGTCACCGCCAAATCTGAAATCATGGTATGGTAGCGGTTGAGATTAACGCAAAGGGAAAGAGAATTATCGAGGGGAGCTTTGCTTAGAATTCACAACTGAAATGCAAATAATAAGTTAGGCTTGTATATAAAAACAAAGGCCCTGAGCAATAAAGAACAAAAATAAGTGTGTTATTATCGGCTTTTACAATAATTAAGCCTTTAAATTTTTATTTTCACTAATTAAGCCCCTTTTTTTTTTTTACAAAAATCATCTATCAATTTTTTATAATAGTTATCGTGTATACTAATAATAAAATTATTTTTAACTCTATAAATATGATTAAAAAGCTATCATATATTTCATTTCCTATAAAAATATATTTAGAATGTATATGTCACTCTACTAATTCTCTTTGTACACTATGAAAACTCGATATATATATATATATAAGATGATTTTTTTAAAATTAATTATGAAGAATATTTTTTTGCTTGATATGTGCACTTTATGCACAATGTAAAATAAAAATAATAATAATAATAATAACTATTAATTAAAAATGTAAAAATAATAATAAAATAAGAAGTTAATAAAATCTTTAATTGAATTGGTGTCGCAAGTCAAAGAAAAATCATAAATATCAAATTATACAATATGGATATTAATGTCTTTTTAAATTTTTATAAAATGTTTTTATATTAATAATAAAATTCATAATTGAATTGATATCACGAGTTAATTAAATATCAATTAAGTTGAGAAAAAATCATAAATAAATCATAATATCAAATTATACAATAAGGATATTAACTTTTTAAATTTTTATAAAAAATAATTTTTTTAAAAATTAACCATTCCTTTAGAAATTACTTTACATAATTTCCATATCTAATCCAAGGATGTAATGTAACCAATTCTAGTTTTACCATAATGAATGACATTTGTATATAACTAATCATGTGCTTAATTATTAGTAAAATTTGATAACTATGCTCCCTTTAATTTAGCAATAATAATAACCCATTAGAAAGCACACGTGAATCATACTAGGAAATAACCTAAGGTCATAAATCAAATACTAGTACTAGCAAAGAGAAATATTTATTACAAAAATAGTAATAAAAATAAATGATGGCATAAATCCATATTTAAAGTAAAGAGCTAAAAGAAAAACTTTCTAACATACCTAATTTTATTGAAAAAAAAAAAGACAAATATTAAGAAAAATCTCTAAGTTAATTTACACTTCATATATGTTAAGTATAAGCTTTACATTTTTATTTATCAAAAAAAGTCTTTATATTTTTATTATATTTAAATAAGCCTTTATTTTTTTTTATTTATACTCAAATAAGTTATCTATTTATAATCAATATAAAAGTACAAATGTGAAAAAGACTTTGAACAAATCAAAATACCTATTATTATTCATTACATTATTAATTTTGCCACTTTAAATATTATTTTTATTATTAATAAAATTTATCATAATTTTATCGAATAAATTTATTTGATAATAAATAAAAAGAGTTAAAAATTACATCAAATCACTTTATCTTAAATTTATAAATTTTCATTTTGAAATGACTAAAATATTCATTGTTGTTTATTATGTTGATAATTTTGTTATTTTAAATATTTTTTATTATTAATAAGATTTATCTTAATTATAACTAAGAATTACAATTTTATTAAAAGACTTTGGTTAAAAGAATTTATTTGACAACAAATAAAAATAGTTAAAATTTACGTTAAATTATTTTATTTTAAAGTTCTTGCTATGATTTTGTATTATAAATATTAATAAAATTTACGTTTGAAAATTTCAATACCATGAATTTTTTTTAAAAAATTATTAAAATATTTTAGGCAATACTTTTAACAATTAATTATAACTTTTAAATAGTTAAATTCTATCAAATAATAATTATAGAATTACGGTTTAATAAGTAACTAAATTTCATATTTCTATGTACCCCAATGTAGTTATTGAACATTTGCATTTTTAATGAATTATAAAGTATTTATTATCCTTTATAATTGACTTATAACCTTACTACAGAATTAATTTACTGCTATTAAATATTTTATTTTATTTTAAATTTGGAATGACGGAACTTAATATAATTTAATATAGGTTTACCCTTTCATCATACAAAAATGGCATTATCTTTTAAATTTAATCTTTATACCGATGAGATAACTTAAAATTAAAAAAAACAATTAATAGGTAATATCATATATAATGCATTAGACATGATTAGTAGTTATTTTGAATGAGCTATTAATTTATGTTGAAGATTTACGTAAGTATAAATTAAATGTTAATGGGTTTATTTGAAAATAAATTATTATTTTAAATGAGCTGTTAATTTATGTTGAAGATTTACTCAAGTATAAATTAAATATTAATGGGTTTATTTAAAAATGAATTATGACCAAGGATTTATTTGAATGTAAGTTAAAAATTAAAGATTTATTTGCGTTTAATAAAAGTATAAGATTAGTAGAATGATAAAGCTCATGATTTTTTATTTTATTTTAGACGGAGGTTATTTTAGTAAAATTTCAAAATGTTTAGATTTCTTTTGAAGACTAAAATAATTAATTTAATTAATGACGAAAATACTAAGGTAAAGATAAAGTGGTATTATAGTAAAAAATAATTATTTATTTTTTTCAATAATTAAAATAATTAAACCGATTAATTTAAAATAATTTAAATTTTTTAATTAATAAATTTAATCCAATTAATACTATCATTATTTAAATAAAATTAATTTATTCAATTTTTGAAAGAATTAAACTTATCGTATACTATTTACACTAGTAAATTTTCATAATTTCTTTCACAAAAATTTTATAATTTAAATAAAAAATAAATTAATAAACAAAAAATCTTATAGATTTTTGAAAATATATAATTTAATTTAATTTATTTTATTTTTTTTAGGAGAAGAGGTTGTTCTTCATTATGTTTCATTCCCAGTGATTTACGCCTCCATCTATAACCTTCAAAGAAAAAACAAAACCCTAATTTCAAGGAATCGGCATTTTTATTTTTCATTTAGCAAGTCTTTCTTGTTCCACTTTCGTTTTTCCTTCATTTCACTGAAACTTTCTCTCGTTGTCAATCTGATTTTTATTTTCCTTTTTAATTTTCCGGGAAAATTAAACGCTGGATTTTAGGGGACGCTAAAAGGTTAAGTTTTTGAGGCAATAGCTTGGAATCTTAGCGGGGATTAGGGTTAGTACTCTCCCTTTTTCTTTCATCTGCCCTTTTATTGTCCCTCTAGAATGTTTCCCCAAATTTTCTTGTTGTCATTTAGGTTGAAACCCTAGCAGTTGGGATTTTCAATTAAAGTTTAATCTAAGGTTTTTAGTTTTCTCCAAATTGATTGTTATTTGGGGTTATTTTTCATAATTTAACTGGTTTATGAGCGTTAATATTACGTTGGAGTAGTTTTTTTTCCTTTGTTTTTGCCTAGGTTGTTGATTTGAAGATAGGTTGGATCTTTTTCCCCCTTTTTGGGAATTATGAGGGTCATTTGAGACTGTAATATCAGCAATCTGCAAATCCATCTTTCAATCAAAGATGGAGTAGGGAGAGAGTTAATTAAAATATAATCTCCGTATTGCCATTGTCTTTGTTTTTGTTGCTATGGCCTCACACTTGCGTTAAAAAATTTGTTCATTTTAATCAAACAATTCCTTCTTTGCCATTTGTTGAATGACCCCTCAAATCCATAAAATTACCGGCAACCTTGGTTTTGGGAGTTTGAATGACTTAAGGATTAGGTAAGAGTTAAAGTTTGTGTAGGAAGAAAATTAATTGTGTGGGTTAGGGTTTGAAGGCGGTTGAAAAAGTGTGTGTTTTTTTTTTTAAGTTTTGGTGATGATCATGTTCGATATCCCTTATGGAAAGAAGTGAACCAGCATTAGTTCCAGAATGGCTGAGAAGTACTGGCACTGTTACTGGGGGTGGCAATTCAGCCCACCACATTGCTTCCTCTTCTTTTCACTCAGGTACCCTTTGACACTCCGACTTTTTAAATACCTATTGCATTTCTCGTTCCAGCTATACTTTGTTACAATTTTACTCCCGGACATGTGTCTATCTGTTATACATGCCTCCAGTATGCCTTTTCTTACAACCATTGTGTTTCTCGTTGCATTTATATTACTATTTTTTTTAGAGTTGTCATTGTAGGAAAGTTTGTATATGATTTTCGGAATGTATTAATAACTGTGTTCTTGTTGTTATGGTAGATGTTTCTTCATTGGTTCATCATGGAAGACATAGAAACTCTAGGAATATAAGTGAGTTTGATTCCCCTCGCTATGCATTTTTGGATCGGACCTCTTCGTTGAATTCACAGAGGAGTTCTAGTAGTGGTTATGCAAAGCATGCTTACAGTAGCTTTAGTAGGAGTCACTGTGATAAGGATCGAGAAAGGGATAAAGAGAGGTTGAGCTTTGGGGACCATTGGGACCGTGATTCTTCTGAGCATTTAGAAAGTATGTTAACCAGTAGGTTTGAGATAGATACATTGCGGCGTTCTCATTCTATGGTCTCTAGGAAACAGTGTGAGCCTTTGCCTCGAAGGATTGCAGTGGGCTCAGGAGACAGTGGTAATAGTAACAATAACAATGGCAATGATCTTCTTTCTGGGGGTACTATCGGAAGTAGCATCCACAAGGCTGTTTTTGAGAAAGATTTTCCCTCGCTTGGAACTGAAGAGAGGCAAGCAGTGCCTGAGATAGCTACAGTTTCTTCTCCTGGTTTGAGTTCAGCTTCTCAGAGTTCGCCTGTTGGTAATTCAGCTTTGCTTGATGGGGAAAGATGGACCTCGGCTCTGGCAGAAATGCCCAGTGTGGTTGGAAGTAGTAGCATGGGTTCTTTGCCTGCCCCCCTAACTGTTTCCACATCGGGTTCTGGGGCTTCAAGTGTCTCAGCTGGTCTTAATATGGCTGAAGCACTAGTACAAGCTCCTTCACGAACCCGTACTGCTCCCTTGGTAAGTGGCTCAGTCACCAAGTTCTTATTACACTGATAACTTATATCTGTGATCTAACTAGACATTTCTATTTCATACAGTTATCTGTCAAGACTCAAAGACGTGAGGAACTGGCTATTAAGCAATCAAGGCAACTAATACCAGTGACACCTTCGATGCCTAAGGTTTCGGTAAGCCAGCTGCCTTAGGTTTCTGCAAAATATTGTCTATTAGCTGCATTAAGTTTGTAGTTCTAGTCCTATTAAACAAATTTTGTCCTCCTCCCCCTTCCTTCCGCCTTTCGTACATCATCTGTATTTATCTGAGATTGTATGCTGGATATTTGTTTATATCTAATGCCTGTTTATCTACTTTTAGGGATTTACATGCTACTTGAAGGCTTTATTTTGGTACTTTCTTACTGGATTGTATTCCTTTTTAGTCAAACAGTCATTAAGGCACATAGTCGAAAGTTTGTCAAACAAAAGAGATGCATGTTCCTTTTTGTTGACTCAATTAATTCCCTTTTACATTTGTTTGATGACTATAATAGACCGTATTTGGTTGGAGATGCATTAGGCTTACCATTTGTCCTTTCTGATTTGCTATCCCTGGTCTCGTGTTTGGTTCCTTTCTGATTTTCATACTTTAAAGATGATATTCTGCTCTCGTTTCCAAGTTTTTGCTTCTCTTGTTTGAATGTCAGTCTTGTCATATGAGTCGAGTGCAGTAATAGAAGTCAAGATTAAGTTTTAAAAACCTTAATTCTACTTAAACCTTCTTTAAACCCACATCAATAATCCCTAATGATTAGATTTGTTTATGCTATTGACTGCTGTTAACTGGTACTCAGCACCTCTCTAGAGCTGTACTTTTCTTATTCAACTGAATATTATTGCAAACCTCCTCCAAAACTGGGTTTTCCCCCTTATTTAAATCTAAATAATAGCATAAAAACCATTTCCTCTCATTTATGATATTCCTCTATTCTTATGCTCTATTGATTAGTGTTATTTTTGTGGTTTGAAGTTAGAAGCTAAGCAACTGTCTTGGAATTTCTCGTAACATTTTTATGATTCCTATGATGTGCGAGGAGCTTGGAGTTGGTCTATGTTTTTCCATGACCGTGAAGATTTTTGGCCTTTCTCCATAAGTAACAAACGTTTTTAGGTAGGCTTAGATAAATACTATGTTCTTCCACTGGTTAAAACAAACCAAAATTTGATTGTCTGTAATATTGATGGGAATTTTGGCAATACTGGCACCTTCTTTATCTGTTCCTCTTGCCCCCTTCTCCTTTTATTGCTTCCTGCCTCTCTGGCCTTTTTATATCTGCATGTATTTCAGTTTCAACTTACTTTTTTATCAAGTGTACTATCCAGACATTTCTTGTTTTATCTGATTCAGATTATTAGTTGATTTGGTAAGTTCCATAATGCTCTGAATTTTATTAAAGCTACACTGGTGATAATCTTCTTTGGAATTTACGATTTTGCATAAACTTGAAGATCAGTTTGTCATGCTGATATATAATGTTGCCTGAAGTTGTTGGAAATTTTAATTTTAGGCTGGATATTTAATTAAATTATTTCTATCTCAAGAGTGTGTTATTGCTGATAAACTTTTCCAATCAAAATTGAAGTACAATAATGAGATTTTGGAGAGGAACTCTTTTATCCTCATGCCTTTGGTTTAATCAGTGTCATCAAATAAATACAGTCAACTGATAAACTTTAAAACTTTTCAAAGAGCCTACTCGCTATTTTCTTGATGGTTTATAGCTTTAAAAAAAAGTTATGCAAGACCATCTGCACTTGCACCACCTACGCTACCCTCTTTTTCTTTTTCCAACCTGGTTTTGTTTATGCTGGATTTTGGTTTGAATTTATTGTGGACTTCTCTTTATCATGTGATCTTCCTTATATAGACTTGCGGTTAAATTATAACTATTCTTGAACATTTTCAAGGGATTTTGAAATTCCTACTGTCTGCTCATGAAATGTTCCCGAAGTTCTCTGTTTTTCTGTGCATTACCTATCTAATGCATGTATAAAAGAACCATTTAATTAGTACTTAGAAATTCCTGGTAATAGTTACTGAATATTTTGCCCCAGGTTCTCAATTCAGCTGATAAATCAAAAGCCAAACCAACAAGCAGAACGATTGTGATGAATGTAGTTGGCAAGAGTGGGCAGCAGCAACCTTCTTCGATTCATCATGGTAATCAATCTCCTCATAGCGGACATGTCAAGTCTGATATGCCAAAGACATCTGGGAAGCTTTTGGTTCTCAAACCAGGATGGGAGAATGGGGTCTCATCCCCTACTCAGAAAGATGTAGCTAGTCCAACAACAAATGTGAACAGCAAAGTTACAACTAGCCAACATGCTGTGGCTCCTGTTACATCTGCTTCTGCAAGAAACTTAAACAACCCAAAGCTTTCTGCCGGGGAACGCAGGGCAGTTGCCTTGAATCCTATAGCTGGGTTCACTGTTGAAAAGAGACCATCTTTGGCTCAAACCCAGAGTCGAAATGATTTTTTCAATCTCCTGAAGAAGAAGACGTCAACAAACACTTCTGCTGGCCTCTCAGATTCAAACCCTCATATTTCCTCATCCACCACCGAGAAATCTGAACTTATGAAGAAACTAGGCAGTGCTTCTCTGGCTGCTCTTGCTAATGAAAATGGTTCTGCAGCAACTAGCAATGGTGACATCGATCAAGTGGCTCAAAGATTTTCCGATGATGGTGAAAAGAATATGAGCTCCTTTGCTATAGTTTATCCAGATGAAAAAGAGGCTGCATTCCTTCGTTCTCTTGGCTGGGAAGAAAACTATGGTGAGGATGAAGGGCTTACAGAAGATGAGATCAATGCTTTTTATCAAGAGGTAAGATATATCTTTCTATTTTTTTGTTGTTCTACTTCGCCTTTACTGATATAACAGATTTATTCGATAAATTTAAATTGAAGTCGTTTTTTGAATTTGATTCCTACTATTAGTGTTTCTAATGAATCTCAAAGTATGTACCTGAAATTATGTGGCGCTGTCCATGCTCTGTTTATCAGATGGTAAATAAGATGGAATATAATTTTTTTTCTTTATGGCCATTGGACGGTTATGATGATTGGGGTATTTTTGTCATGCTTTTATCTGCAATCTGATCCCATGGCTAGTCGTTATCTTTCTCTTTGTTTAAAAGCAGTGCATTCTAGAAAAGATGTAAAATAAGAACTCGTAGAAAATAATTTTTGTATGCTACCTGCTTATTTTGTCTATTGATTTGTTTTTGCAGTACATGAAACTAAGGCCATCTCTGAAACTGTGCCGTGGCGTGCAAGCTAAGCTGGCTCAATTTTTTGCAACTAATTTGAATGGAGCTTCTTCGGAATTGAGCTCATCTAACTCCAGATCTGAAGCTTGACTATTCTCTGCTCTTACATAGTAAAATCCAAAGAAGTTCAAATTTTTAATGGCAGATGATTAGTTTTTCATTTTTCCCCTCGCTTCTCTATCTATCGGGATGTCTTTTGCTTGAAAGAAAGCTGATGAATTGGGTATGGAAGGTGGTTGAGGGGAGCATTTTGCAAATAGTACAATAAGTCCTGATGGCCTATAACAGAGAATTCTTTAGGGTTTTGTAAGGTTGGATTAGGGAAAAGATTTGATTGGGGGGCTATTTGGTCTGCAGTGGGAAGTTGCTGGAAGGTAAAGTTGCAGCATTTAGAGATGTTTTGTCTTTTCCTTCTTTTCCTTTCAAGAGGGTTCAATTTTAAAAGAAATAGCTTTTTGTTTATTGGTGTTTTTGGTCAATTTTACGGAATGAAAAATGAAAAAAAGGTTCCTTTTTTAGTTTAGCTGAAATTACCATTTTTTATTTCTTGTATAAAAGCAAGCAGCCCTCCTGATTGCTTTTTTTTTTGGTACGTTGCATGTCTTACTAGACTCGGAACTTGTAAGACATATTTTGAGCTAACTTGAGCTTCGAAAAAGGGATTCTTGGTCATCAGTCATCCACCACATATTTCAATAAGTAATAACTAGGAGAAATTAGATCAGTCTAAGGTTAGACACTTTATCAGGTCTGACTTGTATTGGATTGAGTAATCTAATAAATTTAACTTGTATTAGATTGGATTTGTATATAACATTTAATGATTCAAGCTAATTATTTCAATGAATAAAAAATTATTTTTATTTAAATTTAATTATAAAATATAAAATATTGATTTAAAATATTATTTTAATGATATTTTAAATAGTAAAATAAGTTTATGAGTTGGATTTGAGTAAAAGAACAAAAAAAAAATATTTTGATAGTGGCTCGATTTAACCCACGAACATAAAAAATTCGAATGATTGAATCTAACGATTTAATTTGATTCGTGAACACTTGTAAAATAAAAATCTCAACTTGAACTATGAATATCTCTAAAAAAGAAAAAAATTCAATTGGTTCTATAGACAGGTTGCATGTTTAGATAGAAAAAGGTCCAAAGTTTGCTGTTCTATAAGTAATTTCTGAATTCGGATGTATCCATAACCCTTCCTTAAGCAGGAAAAGAGTAAATTGATGATTACCACTAAAACGATGCTGTCATTTCCTACATATACATATATAATATATATGTATATATATATATATATATATATATATATATATATGATGCATGGATCATTTGTTTTTGTTCAGACTCTAATATGAGAAGGTAAACTGCCTTTCATCGTAACAATTTAATTGAACAAAAAAAAAAAAAAATGGCATTGTGCATTCAGGATTTTACTTCCAGAGCTAACCCTTGGGGATATTGAAACTTTCAATTGAAAGAGTGTCGAAAGATTAATTACAAGAATTTACGAAAAAAAACCGGATCCAACCCAACCATTATTAAAGTTCATTTAACACTAGTTTAATTTAAATTAAAAAAAAAAGTAATTATTAAATAACAAAATATTTTCACAAGCTAAATCCAAATTTAAAACTAAATGTGCATCGAAGCAAGCAAAGTCTTGGACAGCTATAATGGCAGGGGAGGGGTAGATGAGTTTACCTTTGCCCTAAATAAAACTGAAAAAAAAAAAAAAAGAAAAAAAAGAAATCATAATAAATGTTGACAAAAACGGAGGTGGTTGAAATTAGACTTAAAAAGCACCCATCACACAAATTACAAAAGAGAGGGATGTATCGTACTTTCATACTCAACCAAAGATTTTACAATACACGATTTATAAAAGTTAATAACTTCCTATCCATCCCAATCCTCCATTGGTTTAAGTACAGATGATAAGTGCACATAGCATTGGCATTGCCTCACTTATAGTTCCGGGCTCCGTAGAGTCAAGACCGGATTAGATTGGAGGTATCTATTATTCCGAATGACAAGTCCAATACATCAGCCCACTGGAGTCGAAGATTCAAAATTAACGAACTTAATGAATGAAATTGGAGGACGAGTTTAGAATGACATTGGCAGTATATGTATGCACGACTATTTTGTGTCTCATTCTCGTACAAGCACAAACGTGCAAGACAGATATTCATCTTCAGACTGAAACACTTTATACAAAATAAACCTAACATGATATGGATGATGGTCGAAATTCTAAATCCAGAAAAACTTTTACCTGATTAAGACGAACATGCACTGTAAGACACCTGCAGTACCAGTCCACAATGAAGGACCGGATTTCACTAGCGAGTCCTGTATCAAGAGGCCCACTGAAGCAGCCAGTGAGACAAAGGATACAACGTAAGCAAAGAAAAGAAAGAGCTTCAACCTGTTGTAATGAAGGGTTAGGATCCATTACCCAAAACAAGCAATCAAAGTAGTTCTGCAACTTCATAAAAGGAATCTAGCGTTAGAATATAAAACAGCACATATACAAGGATGGTCAGCTCATTCCATTCCAAATAACTAGATATTTGCCGCATAAACAATCTTAAAAATAAGCAAGGGACACAAGCACAATTATATGAAACTAAGCATGTAGAAGATAGAAGACACATAGCAAGAAGAAAAAATGGAAATCAAAAGCATAAAGGCCATTAGTAATTCCCTATGGCTTTAATTCACACAAAGGCAAATCCTTCTGCCAAATTCCAAATTCTAATCACTAACTACGAGAGCAGATGAATAGATCGGCTTAATTGTATAACTCTAAATACAAGGGTGAACTGGACAAACCATGCTTAACGCTTTTTGTTAGCCCATATACCACATCACTCTCAGATGATGGCATCAATACATGGTGCAAATTTCTCTATAATTACTATGAAAATTTTAAGTGATTAAGCAAGATGATTGCTAAGCCTTCTTTTCACTAAGAATTATCACAACTTAGCTTGTAATTATGGAACCAGCATGAAATTAAAGGAAGCTTCAAATGGGGTATTTCTTGCTAATCTTAAGCAAATTCAATAATGACACATACAGAATGGAACTAGCTCAGATAACTGAGTAGCTTGAATAGTTGAAGGATAAGTTGGTAAAAAGAAAGGGCTTCTCAAAGCCCACTCCCAGGTCTGCAACTATAACACACAGCACAAATTAAAAATTTCAGCCATAACTCATACAAAAATGGCACTTTTTTTTTTGGCTTTATCCAATGCCAAGATTTACACTTAGGGATAAGCCTCTGTCATTCCTTTTCCCACCATAGTCCAATGTCTACTCAAGCTACCATAGGCAACAATATATGTCTTAGGATCAGTTACGCTCCTGTGCAGGAAAAAACTAAAATGAAGAGCGAAAATGTAATTCATTACAACAATTTAGTGTCTGAAGTCTTAAATATAAGAAGTATATCAAGACATGTTTCAAGAAAACAAGACTAGTCAAATTTTATATCATCGTCTGTGAGCAAATGGAGCATTAATTGCAGAACACTTCATTCATGTTATATTGTTCTATCCATTTTCTTTTCTTTCTTTCCCCCTTTTTTTTTTTTTGGGAAATCCTGTTTTCTTATAATCCTGCTAACAATAAAATAAAAATTCAAACTCTTCTAATTACAAGGAGAACTTATACATGTGCGTAATTTTCGGTTTTAGACTTTTAGTAATAGAATTTCTGTTTCTTAACAGTATATAAGAGTACAAGTTACATGATTTGTAAATGACTCATCATCACAATTACTTCCCTCAGAGCAAATAAGCCTCAAGGTTGAATTCCGTGACAAGAGGCACGTGTAAAAGGAGGGTAAGAAGTTATACTGTACTTATAAATCAATGTTCTGCACAACAAGCATAATCCTTAAAACTTGGATGGTGTTTCTTCGGTTTTCAAAAACTCAGTTGAAATTGATGCCATGGGCTGCTTATAAACTTCCTACCTCACAGCGTTATCATGTTGCTTCACAACACAGTTTCATGAAGAGTGAGCAAGAGAGTTCAACATGAGGACACTTTATAAACTGATTTGAAGGGACAGTTCCACATTAATCAACTCTACATGAAAATGAAGACCCTTCACTTGGCGGCATTACTTGAAATTATTCATCCAAACTATTCAAACTTGCACCTAAAACATAGACGCAACACATAAAAGAAACCTAATCTTGAACTGAATTTGAGGACCCACCTCTGCAAAAATGCAGCATCATACTCAATTAAAGGAACTAAAGTCTCAACTACCAAGAGGAACAAATTAGTAGAGATGCAAAACTACAGATTCTCAAGCCCTAGTTTTTACAATTACACCAATAAACTTCATTTCTGTAGACAACATAAGAATTCCGATAACAACGATTTCGTTCAATTAGCTAAATGGACAAAAACATCTCATTTTAACCTGCGAATATCACAACTCACAGCACGGTCACCAAGAAACAGTAAAACCCTAAGTAATTACTTACCTTTCCAAATAGGCAAAATGATTACAATTTAGCAAAATTCAGTAATAGCAAGCATAATCAAAATCCGAAGAGCAGATCAAACACATATTCTCAGGAAAAAGAAAAAAAAAAAAGAAAAACAACTTAAAAAAACAGCGGCAATTGAAAAAGGTAAGAAAAGTATTAGCTAACCTCCATTCGCCATCTTCGTATGGAGAGTAATCAATATCGTCTTTTCTAACACAATTGAACATCAAAGCCGCAATAGATGCAAATATTCCTAAAAATAATAATAATAATGAACATATATATAAAAAATACAACTAAAAAGAAGCAGATAAATTTATGACAAAAAAAGGAGGAAATTACGCTGTACCAGGTAAATAATGGACGAAAGAGATCTTGACGGAGCTACATACGACGGCGTCGATCCAAACCCACCAACCGGCACCGAACACGGCACCCGCGACGCCGGGACCGAAGATCGCCCACAGGTCCCCTAAATCCATTTTATTGTTTTCCGTCGAATTAATTAACTAATTATTGACAATGAAATAACGATTCCAAAAAAGAAAAAAACAATCCTCCTTTAAATACAGTCTTTTCTGAACTGTTATTTATTTTCCCCTCTCCCGCTCATTCTACCCTCCCCTCGAATGCGTACATTTGCTTTTATTATTATTTATTTAACTTGCTATTATGAGATTATACGTTAATTATACGTCCGTCTCGGTAGATTTGGTATTAAATTTTAAATAAAATTTTTATAAAATGAGGTGAAATTAATTTAATTTAAATTATTATTTTAATAATAAAATATTTTTATATAAATATAATTTTATAAATATATAAATATTAATATAAAAATAATATTTTTAATTTTATTATAAATAATAAAATAAAATTTTGAATCGATTTATTTTAAAATTAACATAAAATTTTAAAAAAATTGAGACCACAATTGAATAGGACCTGACATCGAATAAGTGCTAAGTTCTTTCCTTCTTTGTTATATTTAATTAGACTTATAAATTTAAATACAACATAATTATATAATATAAATATAATTAAAATAATTAAAATTTAATATATAAAAAAATATATAATAAATTTTATATAATATATATTAATAATATATTATTATTATAATATATAAAAATAATACGAATCAAATTAATTAAAATAAAAAAAAATAAAAAAATTGCATGAAGCATCCGCCAAAGTCAAAGTAACACGTGATTAACGTTCTCTAACAATTAATTATTTAACCTATTGTAAGTTTAGATTAATAATAAATAAAAGATTTTTTTTTTTAGGATATCACTTGTTTAAATTCTTTAAAATTTATAGTTTTTAAAAAATTTATTAATAATATTACATCAATTAAATTAATATTTGATATGCACGATAAATAAGAGTTAAATGATATTGTTAATATGCATGAGCAAAAAAAAGTGTGAAAAAATAAGAAAGATAAAATAAGCTTAGTATATATTTTTATGAATATTTTTATTTTTTAATATGATAAAAATAAAATATAATTTTAAATTTTATTTAAATTTAAATTTTTTAAAATATATATTTAAAAAATTATACATTATAATTAAATTTATTTTAATTAAATAAAGCAGTCAAAATTATCAAATCATTTAATTTTAATATTCAGATTTTAGAGTAGAGAGTTTAGGAAAAATAGCAAAAAAAGAAACACATCATCACTGTCCACTGACACTAATAGCGAGGAAATAAGAGTCCCAAATTATCTACAACTAAGACGGTCGCTTCTAATTCTTTCTAAACCAATATCCATATGCCACGTGGTAAGCTCATAAAAGCACACGAATTCACATGTATTGCGTCACCACATCCTATCGAAACCCTTGCCACTAAAAAAAAAAAATCCATAAAAAAGACACTCATAAAACGAACCGTCCTTTTCTGCCTGCAAAAAACGCGAATATTTCTCTTATTATTTTTTCTCTTTCTTCTTTGCGCTCTCTCTCTCTCTTCGAAATTCTCAAAAAAATAAAAAAAGGAAAAAAAATCGAAAGAACATAAAAGAAAACAACGCACAGTTAGGAACGGATCCGAAACCGGAACAAAAAATCAACCGAAAACACTAATCCTAGCCGTGAGTTTATCCTTTTTAATTTTCTATTTGGAAAGACTGATAGTGGATCTTATTTTTAGGGTTAGGGTTTTTTTTTTTTTGGTTCACGAGGGGTCGGGATAGGATTAGGATTAAGATTAGGGTTAGGCCTAGGGTTCGACGGTTATGGTATGCGAAGGGGGAGGTGGTGGTGGTTCTTGTGGTTGGTGTCGTTGATGACCGGAGCCCTATGCCACCGGCAGAAGAAGATGATGGGTAGGGGTGCGGACGGAGGTTGCGGCACCGAGGAGAGGCCTTGCCGCCCAATTTCTAAGGTCTCCGGTCGGAGTCCAGTGACCCAACGTGAGAATAACGAGAAGCAATTTTCACGGGATGTTGGTGTTGATTTCTTTTCTCAGGCACGTAAAGTCCTTTGTGAACGTTCCCCTTTTGATATCCCTGAAGGTGGCTCTGTTTCTGGTTTGAGTGTGCCAACGTTGCCCAGTGGACTGGCAAGTTTGTTGAAGCAGACTGATAGCAGAAAGAGGCATAAGAAGTCACATTCGGGAGCGGATAAGAAATCTTCGAGACAGGGGGAAAAGGCGCGTGGCAGGAGCATTTGGGTTGAAACAGAAGAGTATTTTAGGGACTTGGCATTGCCGGATATTGATGCTTTGTTTAAGATTACACCATCTAGTTCTTTAGCTGGTAGGAAGAAGTGTTTTTTTATTCCGTATGTTGGAAATGAAGCCAGGGCGAATTTGAATTTGGATGCTGATGTGGATGAGAAGGCGAGTGTGAGTAGTGGAGAGAATTTGAATGATAGGAATGAAAATGGTGATGTTGGTAAAGAAGAGAAGGAGGTGGTCAAGGAGGAGGATGGGCAGTTAACGGAAATTGATCGTGTGGGAACTCAAGCTCAGTTTTCATTGAAGGAAGAAAAAGAATGCTCTGATTCAGATTTGTCCAGTGGTTTAGAGTGGCTTTTAGGTTGTAGGAATAGGATATTGTTAACTTCAGAACGGCCTTCGAAGAAGCGGAAGCTTCTTGGAGAGAATGCTGGCCTGGAGAAAATATTAATTGCGTGTCCGTGTCATGGGAATTCATCTTTATGTCACATTTGTTGCACCGATCATATCACAAAAGAATCAAACAGATTGATTGTTTGCAGTTCTTGTAAGGTTGCTGTTCATCAAAAGTGCTATGGTGCGCTAAATGATGTAGATAGTTCTTGGTTGTGTTCTTGGTGTAAGCGGAAAAATGATTGCAGTAATATTGTGAAACCTTGTGTACTTTGTCCGAAGGAGGGTGGTGCTTTAAAGCCCATTAAAAAAAGCGATGAAAATGGTGGTTCTGCGGAGTTTGCTCACTTGTTTTGTTCGCTCTGGATGCCTGAGATTTATATAGACTTGACAAAGATGGAACCAATCATTAATGTGGGAGAAATAAAGGACACCAGAAAGAAATTAGTCTGTAATGTATGCAAGGTGAAGTATGGTGCATGTGTTCAGTGCAGTCATGGTATGTGTGTTGGTACCTCTTTTTTTAATATCATTCTGCTTCTCTTTCTTAATCGGTGCGCAAGGAGAGCATTCCTTATTCAAATCTTTGGCTACTTGTTACATCCTTTAGAGATGAATCACTACAAAATGTTTTCTTTTTAAGCGCTTTCTATCAAGAATGATGGCTATTATTTTGTTGTGTTTTAAGTAATAACTTCTAAAATTTTAAATAAAAGAAGGGAGTTTTGGCCACGGTATCTCCTCAGTTGATGCTTCTGTTATTAGAATACTGTTTTTTTCCCTTTATTTTCTGTTCATACAAATAAATGTCATGTGCCCGTTTTTGTGTTTACTTGCTGAAATTGTTATTGCGTTTTTGAAGGACAGTAAGTTGGAGGATTTGCCTATCTAAAACATTTTTTCCTTTTTGGCAAATGTGAATGATCATTTTGCTGCATTTAGTGGTATTAGTGAGGCCAGCTGCTTAATCATTAGGACGTTGTGTTTTGTTTACAAAAATGTTCTCTTAGGGTCTTGTGGTATTTTTGATTTGTTTAATAATTCTTCGTATTTAAAATTTCAGATTTCAGCTTTTCATGGTGGCTTGCAGCTTTAGGTTTATGGTTGGTTTACACCCATATGGTACAGAAGTAGGAAAAGCTTGATATGAATTGTTGTTTCTGTAGTCCGTATTTATGGAAAAGTTTGCCTTCCATTTTCAATTTTGAATGTGAGGTAACAGATAAGCAACTTATTTGGTGTGTGATTGGATGGTTTATTCCCATAATAATGTGAATACAGCTATTTTTTCGCCTTAAATCACTTGGAATGGAGCTTGTAGAAGTAGGATGTGATGGAAAACGTTCACCAACTTTCTTGAGTATCAATCTCCGTTATCAGTTTTGTAACTCTTTCTATTGATCTGCTTAAAAACAAATTGTTTGGTCCTTTAATTCTAAGAGTATTATGAAGAAGGAAACAAGGTGGTTTGAGATTCCCTCTATGGTCAACAAAGCTTTATACAGAAGTTTATCATCTGATAATATTACTATCTTGGAGATTAACAAGTTTGTCCAAGAGCATATTTTCATATCATAGGGATACTGCTTTGGTTAGAGAAGGTATTCTGGAATTTGAATTTGCCCCTTCAGTGAATATTTACTGAGAAACTGGAGAGGACAATTTTGAACACTGTGTACAGAAAAATAAACTCTATGAACAACTTTTGCTGACTATTTTTTGGGAATTTTTTGCTTCAAGTGCGAGATATCGGTTAGGAAGACTATTATGTAGAAGTTCTTAAAAGAACCCTGGGTGATTCCCTTTCCCTTGTGATAACAACTTGCTTGGACCTTGTAGATGCAATTGGATATGAAGTTATAAGATGGTTGCAGTTTATCAAAGATCGAATGGATAGGGAATTGGAGTTCTCATGAGTATATTATTTATGTCTTTTTGTTTCATATACTTGTTACGTCACGTTTATAGCACTGGGTTTTCTTTAGCATAATCTGTCTTTTATTGAAGATCTTTTGGTCTGTTTACATGGGAAGTGAAAGCTTTCACCCATTTCAATGCCCAATTCTGACCTAGTAAGGAAGTGTAATGTTTGTGATCATAACTGGCAGAGTGGTTTTTGGCTTTTTGCCTGTGAAAAACTGCTTGGGTGCCTTGAAGTTCTGCATACCAGTTATATTTCTATGAGCAATTAAAACTGTTCTGAGGAATTTGAGGAAAAAGAAAAGGGTAAGTCAGTAGTATTGATCTATTCCCTTGTTCTGGTGGGGGTCCCATCATAACAATTTTTTTTGTTGGAATCCAAAACTGATATTTCTGAGTTTCAAAGGGGACTCCAGTGAGTTCATCTTTTTTGCCTTCTATCTTTTGCTGAAAGGACTCTCTGAAGGCAAACTACAAACGGCAATGGATATTTTTGGTATCCTGTGTTGTGTAATGGGAAACTGGTAGTTCATTAGGTATTATATTTGCCTATTGTGTTCCTAATGCCTGTTTTTCTTTAAAGTTTTTGATGTTAATAATGTATGTAACCCATAGCATGGTTAATAGTCCATTAAATATTGCAATCTTTGAGAAAAGACAAATGGTCTTGAAATAATTTATCACCAAGGTTTCACCTTCCATGATCTTGGGTTTGTTGCTGCAATTTTTGAGCAAGTTTTGTTGCTGCTACATGATAAAATATCTGTTCTCTTGAAATATTTTTGTTATTTGTTGATCTTCTTGAAATTGAACATGTTTCTAATGCTTCCACTTGTTATGGATGTTAATTTGAGTGGTTTTTGCAGGAACGTGCAGAACCTCATTCCATCCTATTTGCGCAAGAGAAGCTGGTAATAGAATGGAAGTTTGGGGAAGATATGGCTATGATAATGTATGCCGCTTCATTGTTTTTCCTGAAATATGGGATTTTTTTTTGTCATTATTTATGGCAGTTACCTCTTATTTTGAGGCTTTTTTTAAAAAAAAAAATTCATAAATGGTCTGTTATTCTTAATGTTTCCTCAGATTGAGTTAAGGGCATTTTGCTCTAAGCATTCAGAAATCCATGATAAGAACAGTTCCCCACAACTTGGAGAACTTTGTGCAGCTGGCACTGACTCTTTTATCACCAACCAACTTTCTTTGGCATCTATGGATAGATCTCAAAATTTTAAAATTTGCCTAAAAAATGGAGATAAAAGTGCAGTGCACATAGAAGCTCCAGATGATAACTATGATAAATATGGTGAGGGTGAGTTGCAAGAGAAAGGCTTGTCTGATACCAGATTAAATGCTCAAGTTGCATCAGAATGTGGTGTCACGCAGCAGCTTGTTGATGTAGAATTGTTGGAGAGGAGCAATGGTGAAGACCATAACCCTTCTGACTCAATTAATTTTGCATTGATTTTGAAGAAGGTATCTGATCCAGTCATCAAGGGTTTAATAATATTTCTAAACATTTTTAAAGATCCAGATTGTTCTTTGTCTTACAATCTACAAATTATGCAGCTAATTGACCGAGGGAAAGTCAATGTAAAAGATGCAGCATTGGAGATTGGACTGTCGCCTGATTCTTTGAGTGCTTTGTTAGATGTAATGCCTGCAATCATGTGCTTCCTTGTCCCATAATTGTTTACTGAAACCCGTTTGAGTTGTCAGTTTGTGTTTTAATCATTCTTTAATTTTTGTCTAATGTTAATTTTGGTCTTTCTTTCTTTAGGATGATAGCTTGGCACCTGATTTGCAATGCAAAATAGTGAAATGGCTTAGAAATCATGCTTATATGGGCTCTTCCCAAAAAAATTTAAAAGTTAAGAAAAAGTCTTTGATTTCATCGAAGGATGAGACTGGAGCGAGGGATACTTCTGATGATATAATAGTATCAGAATCTGAAGTAAGAGGTCCTGTTGCTGTTAAGTCTGTTCCCCCTCGGAGAAGAACCAAGAGTAAACTGATGATTTTGAGGGATAACAAAGTAATATGCTCATCTGATGAAATTATTAATGACAATGGGGTAGTAATGGATGAAGTCAGGGTTCATCAATTTGCTAAGGAGCAAACAAATGATTCAAGTAAAGCATCCATTCCTAACGCCAATGGAAAGGTAAAATATCAATCATTAATATTCACTTTGAAGGTTATTTTTGCAAGTTTAACTTTTAAAATTTTGATTTATTCTTCTGTTAAAATTGTTTTTGAACTTGTATATACATATTCTGTTTACATCTCTTTCCTAATAATTGTCAGATGTATTAACTCCGTAAGCATGCTTGCTGATTGGTATTTTGACATCATTTCCCTAATCTGGTACAGTGTTGCTTGCTGACTAGTAGTATTTCAGATGATTTTCAAGTTTGGTTTCTTTATCTTTGGAGCCTATGTTCTGTGCTGCTAGAGCTTTTCCCGTTAACCAGATACTGTTTTAATCGTTAACATTGATATTTTTGAGGCAATGCATCTTTTGTGTTATTGCTTTATGTTATTTGCTTCTATCAGCCATTGATACCATTTGTATATTTTAATGTTGCATCCCTTTTCTCTTGACGGGGTATAGGGGTGGGGTTTCACGGAGTGGGTTTAGATGAGATTGCACAAATAGTTCTCTATATTCAGTTTCAGTGATCTTGTTTCTTGTTTTAGGTTCTCTTTAGACATAAAGGCCCTCTTCTTCCTAATGCTTGGACTTTGAATTTTCTTAGTATTCAGATATTCCATTTCTATAAGATCCTACCTCTCCAACTCAGTGCATCCTAATTGCGTATACCATTGTATGTCCTGAACATTGTAGTTGTAGCTTGTGTTATGGTTCTGGAAAGTTGGTTTCTTGAAGATGCTTTAGTGTAGATAAGTTCCTGTCATCTAATATATTCTGTCCTTCACAATTGTTTTTGTCTACCAGTACTCATTTGAGAACAAATCTTGCAGAGATTTGATCTATCATACTAGCCATTAAGTTGTAAAAATTTAACAGTGGAGTTTTTTGTCGTGATGTATAGACTATTATTTTAATCTATGATATTAATATTAACGTTAACATTAAATAATGAATTAGAAAGGATATATTTGGGAGAAGACTATGTTTATGTTTGCTTTGTCTTCAGTGGAGATGATGTTTAGATTTTCTTTTTCATGTTGTGAGAATGTTTATGCCTTTATTCTAAAGATGTCTTGTGTAATTATAACATGCACAATGGAGGAAATATCTTTTAATGAACCAATAAGGTAGTGCTTAAGTAATTTCCAACTGATTTCTGCTCACTATGAGTAATTTTTAAGTGATCTTTGGATAACCTTCTACGTCTCGTGATTTGCTAGAAGAAAAAAGAAACTGCTTTGCTATGCTTCTGGATCTCTATATAGTCATTTGTTACTTTAATAGGTTTACTTTATTGTATACCCTTCCTTTATTTAGATCTTTTCATTAGGCTGAGTAATTTTTTCACGACTATGTAGAATTCAACCAAGCCTGATAGTTCCCAGGACTCTTCCGTGAGGCATTCACCCACATCTGAAGGTACTTTTTGTTGAATTATATTTCTTGTCTAATATCCTTTTTACTGGTCAAGTCATATTCTTGATCTAGTTCACTTTTTTGTGTAATACCCTTTTCGTATTCTTTTCCTTGCGCCTCAGGAAACGTAAGAGTTCTACCGCTGGGAATGCATCTTGTGCATCCCCTTGATAACACTGTTACTCCCTAATTTGTCATAACTATATATATTCCTGAAATTAATATAGGAAGTTAAATTTGGACCTAAAGTGACTGCTGAAGGTGAAACAGAGTGCATGTTTTCCAGGAACTCAGCTGTTACATTTAGGTTATAATGGTCAAGGTTTTTTTTTTTTTTGGTTCGGTGTGAAATATCAAATGCTGGCATCTCAATTTTTATTTGCACCAAAGTTTCTGTTACATGTCTTTTTTTCCCTTTTTCTTGGAATTAGCTCATCATGCAATTACCTTTCTTCAGGATTCTTATGTACTCTATCTATAACTTGAAATTTTACGATTGGACAGGAAATCCAACCGATCTTTTAAATGACATCCTCTCTAAAAGGAGTCAATCAGAGTGGGTAACCACTCCTGAGAAAGTTACCGCAGTAAATTCAGATCAAGAAAATTCCTTTTGCCCAATTGTGAATCCAATTATTGCTGATCTCATGTAAGTCTTCTTCAAAGTCTCTTCTTTATAGCTTTTTTTTTTTTTTTTTCTGTTTGTTCATAGTTTACAGGAGCATTTACTTGTATTTTGATGAGATATTTTCTGATTCTTTAATAATCTTTTATTGCAGAAGAACTGAAGAATTTTCTAATTTTTACATTCACCCCTATATACACGAGAAATTGCTGCAGATGCAGAATGGGATGCTTTGTAAGAATAAAGTAGGTGAGTTTGAAGGTAGAAAGGACGCACTAAATGAGTTTGGTGGTAAGTTTCATGTCATTATTTACTTTGCACTTTCTTCTTTCATTCTGCTTGTCGTTTTTGACAGGTCTAGCAAGTTCCATTTTCTGCAGGTACAAGGGAGGGAGATCTATCTCGCTTGGTGGTATCTTCTAATGCCAGCGTTTGCTGTAGTCACTATGGCGAACTATTAAAATGCAATGAAAAGACGTTGACATCTGATGATTTAGAGCTGTTGGCTAAGGCTAGGAAATTGGGAGCTGTCAAATTGTATCCAGAGGATGAAGTGGAAGGGGAAATTATATATTATCAGCATAGATTACTGGGCAATGCAGTTGCAAGAAATCGTTTTACTAGTATTCACCTTTTCTATTCTTGGGTTCTTTTTCAGTATGTACGTCTGGTGTTTCACATTGATATGTAAATGTAAAACCTTCATTTTGTGTGACTTTCTCCTCGCAGATAATTTAGTTTCCAGGGTTGCTAAAATTCTGCCACAGGAGGTTGAAGCTGCAAGGACACAAAGATGGGATACTGTGCTTGTTAATCAATATCTTTATGAGCAAAGAGAAGCAAAGAAGCAGGGCCGTAAAGAGAAAAGGCATAAGGAGGCACAGGCTGTATTGGCTGCTGCAACTGCTGCTGCAGCTGCTTCAACTAGGGTTTCATCATCAAGGAAAGATGGCTTGGAAGATTCTAGTCAGCAAGAGGTTATTCTCACGGATCCTTGTTTTCTATGAATTTTTCTTTTGCCTCCAAATAAGGACAATATTTTACTCTGTTCCCTTTGCAGAATGTATTGAAGCTGAATGCTTCTGTTGCAAGGGCTGGTATTAGCTCTCAGCCAAGAGCAAAATCTGCACTTTCCAGGAATGCTGTCCCAAGGATTTCATCTGAAAAGTACTCTGATATTGTTCAATCAGTTTCAGATTCTTCTAAAGAACAACCTAGGTCATGTGACATCTGCAGGCGGTCTGAGACAATACTGAATCCTCTTTTTGTCTGTTCTGGGTGCAAGGTTTTCTAGCCTGAAATCATTATTTTTTCTCCTTCAATGAAAGTATACTTTTATCTCTTTGGAATTTTGATTTAGCCCTTCTGCTATCAGGTTGCAGTTCACTTGGATTGCTATCGCAATGTTAATGAATCTACAGGTCCTTGGTGCTGTGAATTATGTGAAGAATTGTTTTCACCTAGATCGTCTGGAGCGCCATCTCTAAATTTTTGGGAGAAATCTTATCCTGCTACTGAATGTGGTTTATGCGGCAGTACTACTGGTGCTTTTAGGAAATCTGTGGATGGCCAGTGGTTACATGCTTTTTGTGCTGAGGTGATTTTTTTTTCCCGTTGGTTTATTAATGTTTCATTCCTTTCCAGTGAAATGAAACAAAAGCGATATTTCCTACTATTTTGTAGTGGGTTCTTGAATCAACATTCAGAAGGGGACAAGTAAATCCTGTAGAAGGAATGGTATGTTTGCATGTTAAGGCATATTAGATAATTACCACTTGGCGATAGCTTTAGAGATCTTATTTAAATTTATTTACATGGAGTGGATATCAGGAGACGGTCTCAACGGGGGTTGACATTTGTTGTGTATGCCATCACAAGCACGGTGCATGCGTTAAGGTGAGATTTATAATTGCTTTTCTTTACTTTGCCTAGGTTTTTTTTCTTTTATTTGAGAAACTAATTGTTTTTTATTCTTTGGTTAACTAGGAGTTGTCGTAATTAAAGATGCTTTGTAGCTAAGCAGCTATAATTTTATTGTCTGCAGTGTAGTTACGGTCACTGTCAGACCACTTTTCATCCCTCTTGTGCTAGGAGTGCTGGCTTCTATATGAATGTGAAGCTAGGTGGTGGAAAATTGCAGCACAAGGCTTATTGTGAAAAACACAGTGTAGAGCAGAGAGCAAAGGTTTGAAACCTTTGATTTTTGTTTATAGCATTACTGAGGTTTGCAACCTTTGATTTTTGTTTATAGCATTACTGAATTGTTTTGTTGTCTGTTGTATCTCTTGTATTGTTTATCTGTTGAATAACTTATGTAGGCTGAAACCCAAAAACATGGAATTGAGGAGTTGAAAAACATGAAGCAAATGCGGGTAAGGGCATTCTTGCCGAGTTTTGGGTTTGCTTAGATTTGTTTTATGCTTTGTTGTTTGGATTCGGGAGTGAGCGTCGGATACGGACATGTATCAGACGTGTATGCTCAATTTTTTTCCCAAGTTTTTCCATATGTTTGGAGGATCTTAGCCCCATACCCATGTTCGTATATATGCCTCATATGCGTGTTGGACATGGGCAAAGGAAAATGAAGAGTTGGAATAACATGGGTTTTATGTACTAATTTTGGTGTTATAATGTAAGATTATTGTATGAATTTATGATCATTGAGTTTTGTCTGTGGATTCTTCTCTACAGGTTGAGCTGGAGAGATTACGCCTTCTTTGTGAAAGAATCATCAAACGTGAAAAATTGAAGGTAGCTTATATAAATATTATACTCTTTTTTTGCTGATGCGGCTGCTGCTGTTAGGTATTTCTTAATTTTATATGCACACGTGAGAACTCGATTGTTACTGTTTGCAGCGGGAGTTGGTTCTGTGCTCACACGAAATCCTAGCTTGCAAAAAAGATCATGTTACTCGTTCCATGCTTGTTCATGGTCCTTTTATCCATGCGGATGTTAGCTCAGAATCTGCAACAACTTCTCTCAAGGGCCAAACAGATGGTTACAAGTCATGCAGTGAAGCGATGCGATCAGATGATGTAAGTGTGGACAGTACAATTTCAGTTAAGCACCGACTGAAGGTTCCCATGCCTATGGATAATGATCAAAGGACCGATGACAGCTCCACTTCCCCGAGCCTTTTTGTCCAGAAGCCAACAGAGAGGATGCCGTTCTCTGGGAAGCAAATCCCTCATAGATATTCTCTTGCATCTCATAACACTTCGGATAATGCAGATTCGAACACAAAATCAAGAAAGGTATAATTCTTTTTTCTTTTTAATCTTTACTAAAAGAGTGTTGGTTGATGCGTGCCTTGTCGTGGACTTCAGCGTATCGAAACATTCGAAAAGGAACTGGTAATGACATCGGATGAAGCATCCATGAAGAATTCACGATTACCGAAAGGGTATTGTTATGTTCCTGTCGGTTATCTTCCGAAGGAGAAGCAGCTTACACAGGATGCTTGTTCTGATGGACAATTGGAGCACAACAGATAGCCGAGTCAATACAACCCTGGTGTTTCGATTGCCTAATGAGAGGGACCATCTGCACCCCCAATGCCTGCCTCCTACCGCAGAGGTGCCTTGTTTATGAAGGTAAGCAGTACAATGGCAGAACCAGTATCGGATGTTGTTTGGGGTCAGTGTCGCCGAGATAATAGCTAGAGCCACAGGAGCCAAACATTGTCTGCCTTGGGATGGGAAGTTTTGGCATGTCATTGTTGTATATTTTCATTGTTAGAGTAATTGTACAGTGGCTGAGGGCTCTTCTCCAATCATATTTTGCCTAGTGTCTTACCAAATTTATAGGCTTTTTATTACTCTTTTTATGTGAATGCCAGGAATTAGAAAAAGGAAAAAGAAAAAAAAGGGGTGTTGCCTTTGTGTACATATCGGACAACGTTAAAGCTCATGGTTTGTAGGAGATAGCTGATTAGTGAAAGAAATTAGACAAATAAAAAATATAGTAACAAATAATGATAGTAGAGTTGTATTGTTTGGTTAAAATTTCATAGGAAACTTATTATTTTAAAAAATTGAAAATACAAAAAAAAAAAAGAAAAAAACATAATTATATTTCTTAAGCTTGTTGGGTTATGTTAAAATTTCATAGGAAATTTATTATTTTAAAAAATTGAAAATACAAAAAAAAAAGGAAAAAAACATAATTATATTTCTTAAGCTTGTTGGGTTATGTTAAAATTTCATAGGAAATTTATTATTTTAAAAAAT
>JBBYHK010000012.1:13244046-13255514 GCA_038382065.1 Adansonia grandidieri | reverse complement strand
AAAAAAAAAAGAAAAAAACATAATTATATTTCTTAAGCTTGTTGGGTTATGCCTCTTTTGGTTTTTTTAAGAAAAATTCAAGTCCGATGTTCATTAAGGAGGGCATATATTTTTTGTAAACAATTTATTACTTTGAGGAATTATTGATCGAAAAACTATGATTCGGTCAATCAAATCGAAAATTGATGGTTTATCTAAATAAATATATTAAAGCAGGTTTGTCTACGCCCAGTAAGTATTTTAAAGCAAGTTCAATAGATAAAAAAAAAAAATTGAATTGAATCAGTAAAATATATATATTTTATTTTATCATACCATTAAATTGAATGAATATTATTGTTAATTATAACAATTTTTAATTTTTAGTGAACATTTTGTTAAATTGAATGTTTGAATAATAAAAAAAGCTTTTATCAAGCTGATTGATCTAACTAATTAAATAGAGAATTATAGGGTTGATCGATTTGACTCCATTTTAGATTCCTTTTAACTCCGGTTGAAACCATTAATTTGTAAAGTTTTGTGGATTATTAACATGTCAATTTTGCTGATTTCTTGCTTTTGTTTTATTTGCCATTCCGATCCCCTTTCCAATCCAAAAACCTTGCGTTATTCTTTGAAAGAAAACGAAAAACAAACTTGAACCTAGCCGTTATTCAGTCTACATGAGTTGAAGTTAAGGCGAAGTAGCCACTCTTGGAACGCCAGCTGCCATCCATTGTGGCCACACGCCCCATAGACTCTACGTGCTCTGCCCTGTCATCAAATCACCCAGTCTGATGTACATTCACTCCCCACGTCTTCGTCAGCCCGCACCTCTCGGTCTCACTACAGTAAAACATTTATCAATTAAACACCATAAAATTACATAACACAAATAAAATAAAATAATTAAAATAATAATATAAAATGTTATATAATCAAATAATATAAAAATATTTAAAAATTTATATAAATATTTTATAATTTATATAAAATTAAATATTTATTAAAAATTATATAAATATAAAATATTTTAAATATAATTTTAATATAATAAAATACGTAAATAAAAATATACTAATTAGTATTGTTATCTCCTCCTTACCCCTCAAGTTAAAAATCTGATCTAGGTTTATTGGCCACGTCTTTGGCATACTTTAATATTATCGTCCGAGTTAATAAAAAATTTTTAAAAAAATTAAATGTTTAGAATTATTGTAAAATTATTTTTAAAATATTAAAATATTTAAAATAATAAATTTTTAAAATACTAAAATAATAAAATAATTTTATTTTAAAATTAACTTTGAAATGGTGAAATTTTATTTTATTGTGTTTTTAATTTAAATTATCACGTCATAATTTTAGATGTACAATCAAACACGTCAACAGTCATACTAAAGGAGACGTTCGTCAGCACCCCATTAACTATCTCCTCCGCCTTGCCCTTTCCACATCACATTTTGCATTTTCTAAGGGACTCAAATTAAAAAAAAAAAAGTCAGCAAACACCAAATTATTATTATTATTATTGTTGTTTATGTTGTTTTTCACTATGGAGAGCTCTTCAACATCGAATCGGCAAAGGTTTCGTTATTTCCGTTGTAATTGCTTTAGAAATTGTTGCCGTTGTTTCTGTTGCTTTTACGTATAGCAGGGGCTTCTGTAAAGCTCTTTCAACCCCCCGCCAACCCCTTCAAAGTAGTCCTCTAAACAATTCAATTCCCCTTGTTTAGGGTTTCAACCTCAAACGAGTTCTCCCAAACACTTCAATTTCCCCCCTTTTTTAGGGTTTCCAATGGATTTATTTCATGCTAAATCAGGTCTGTCTCTGGGATTTACTACAACCTCTGTTGCGGACGATTCGGTTTCGCTTCAATTGGATACCGGCCTTCGCTACTCGTCGAAACCGGTCTCCCCTGTTCCATTATTACAGCTGTTCGAGCAAAAAGACAGCGGTGCTTATTGGTTCGAGAACGGAGAGCACAAAAATCGAATCAAAGATGGTGAACAAATTAGGATTTGGGGGCAAGATATGTTTTTGAAAAGACCAAGGGATCCTATACCTTGTTCGAACCCTTGTAAACGGTTAGCTCCCGAGCCCGGTCTGGACCAAAGACGAGCCGCGGTCTGGTCATGGGGAAATCAACGGTTACAGGAGGCGGATCCTGAAGTGAGCGAAATCATGAACAAGGAAAAGCGAAGGCAATTCTTAGGAATTGAGCTTATTGCTTCGGAAAACTTTCTGTGCCGAGCTGTGATGGAAGCTCTTGGAAGCCATTTAACTAACAAATACTCGGAAGGAATGCCTGGAGCTAGGTACTATACGGGCAATCAGTTTATTGATAAAATCGAAACCCTATGTCAGGAACGTGCATTGGCTGCTTTTAATCTTGATTCCGAGAAATGGGGTGTCAATGTGCAGCCTTATTCATGTACTTCCGCGAACTTCGCGGTTTATACGGGACTTTTGTTGCCTGGTGATCGGATAATGGGGTTGGATCCTCCATCCGGAGGGCATACCAGTCATGGATGGTATAAACCGGGCGGGAAGAAAGTATCCGCCGCTTCGATATTTTTTGAGAGTTTTCCTTACAAGGTGAATCCTCAAACAGGTTTTGTCGATTATAATAAGCTTGAGGAAAAGGCGCTTGATTATCGGCCCAAGATTCTTATTTGTGGTGGGAGTTCGTATCCTAGGGAGTGGGATTATGCAAGGTTTAGGAAAATTGCAGATAGATGTGGAGCAGTGTTGATGTGTGACATGGCTCATATTAGTGGTCTTGTGGCAGCTAAGGTTTGTAATTGTGTTGTTTGCTTTAGTTATTGGTTTGATGTTTTGATTCTAATATAATTTTTTTTGTGCCCTGATTTTAGGTTCTTGCAATTTATTTGGATAGTAATAGGCCCCAGTTAAATTATTTATTAATCTATAAAAAGTATTAATTGCTTTGATACCACTTAGATTAACTTACAAGGAGCACCTCTGTTGGTAAATAATCAAGTAGTGTTATCGCATTCCAAGTAACTGAACTCTGACCGAAACATAAATGCTTTCATTTACATTTAAAAAAAAGAAGAAAAAAAAAAAAAAAAAAAAAACTAAACTTACTCTTTAGAGAGAAAGCTCAATATTTATTTGGTGGAAACGAAATCATGCCAGATTTTGAATTTGTATGTCCAAACAACATATGTAACTTGTTACTTATTGAAGTTGAGCACAGGTTAAACCTTTCTAGTAAGTTGTATGAGATAGATCAATTATCATCTATTTTCATGAACTGTCTGACTTCATAAGCCATAATGGATGTCTGAACTTTTCATATTTTACCTTCTCTTTCCCTAACAACTTTGAGTTTATTAGACTTGGTAATATGTCAACTCAAACACATATGCAATGATTTTTTATGCATATAAATGCACATAGACCTCATCCTTTGTTCTTGTTAGTCATGGCAATGGATGTTTCTTTCCTTTCGTTCTTTTCTCTTTTTGGTTGGATGAGTCTAATTATTTCAGAAAAAAGGTGATCTTTGGGGGACTGGTAATGGTAGAATTTATATTTTGACTGTTATTGTGATAGTAAATCATATGATTTTGATAGTTAGTGTCCATTTAGCTTTATGCTGAATACATTTAGCGGAGCTCTGCTTGTTTGGATACTTAGCTGTTGCTTGCTCATCCTTGATACTTATGAAATTCAAATTTATAGACTGTTCATTTTCTACAAGGTGTTTTTCTTTCCACAACAGTTCTCAAAACTAATTTTGTTAGGGCGATATGGGTACAAAATAACAGGAAGGATTGTGTGAATTTCGGGCTTGAACTGGTAGAAATGTGTGCTGAGGTTTTGTGGTGAACCATCCACTACCACCCACTGTGTCACCAACCTCACCCCCAACCCCAAAACGAAAATCAAAGCGATCTATATGCTTCGGCCCTTGAAAGAAATATAATAGCTTTGATGAATCTTCAGAATTTGCCTTTTCATGCAAGGCAATTTTGTGTTTTTCTTTCCCTTTACCAGCATGTTCACCGTTCTCCATTACAGGAATGTGTCAGTCCATTTGAGTACTGTGATATTGTTACTTCCACAACTCATAAAAGCCTGCGGGGCCCAAGGGGAGGTATGATCTTTTACAGGAGGGGTGCGAAATCAAGGAAGCAAGGCATGTGTCTTGGTAGTGGTGATTGTAATGACCAGCATGAGTTTGAGGAAAAGATAAATTTTGCTGTTTTTGCATCAGTACAAGGGGGCCCTCATAATAATCACATTGCCGCTCTTGCCATAGCATTAAAGCAAGTGGCTACGCCAGAGTACAAAGCATATATGCAACAGGTGAAGAAAAATGCTCAGGCCTTAGCATCGGCTCTGCTGAGAAGACAATGCAAGTTGGTTACTGGGGGCACTGACAACCATTTGTTGCTTTGGGATCTCACTACACTAGGCTTAACAGGTTCCTTAATCTTGCCTGCTCAATATCACAAATTTGGTGTAATTACATGCTGAGGAAATATGTGCTAACATCTGCTTTTGGTTGGAATTAAGTTATTCCTTGTGATTTTGTTTTATTATGCTAAAATTGCAATTTTTCCTCCTTTGTGACCAATTTTCCACCCAAAACTTCTTAATGGCTCCCCCCCCCCCCCCTCTTTTTGCTAGTCAGCCTCTATTTGGATTTTGAAGATACCTTTCTTTTCCTTTTTGGAAAATGTTACATCGATTCTGAAATTTATCAAAAACCCCTTGTGAAGATCAACTTTTAGTTTATTGTATCTTACCAGTCTTATTCATGGGTTTTTCCTCCTTTTTCCTATTATTGATGACTGTTTGAAAGGGAAAGCATAGTACTCTTTTCCATGTAAAGAGTACACATAAGTTAATTCTTATGAATAAAATCCAGTCAAGCCAATAATTAACTATACTTGAAGATTCTGAGTAGTGAAAATAGAAATTGAGTTCAGTTTAAAGGCTGTCAATTTTCTTGAGAATCATAAGAGAAGTGAGCCGATTGCCTGTAGACCATATTTGCTGCAAGTTTTTCTTCTATCTACATCTCACTGGCCCATGTATTTGACAAGCTAAAAAGATTGTTTAATTCTTTTTCCATATATTTTGATAGGAATATGGAGTTTTAACCTGTTTGATTAATTGAAATAATTTACTACTATCATAAGCGACCTAAACATGTCCAATTATTCATTCGTGGAGTGCATGTCTGCATATTAATCCATATGCTGCCTTACACTCTTCCCTCTATAAATAACTTCTTTTTTTTTCTTTCATATTTTGTTTCCCAGGTAAATGCTATGAGAAAGTTTGTGAAATGTGCCACATCACTCTGAACAAAACTGCTATAGTTGGTGATAATGGTGCCTTTTCTTTTGCAGGAGTTCGAATTGGTAAGCGGAATTCTTGTTTTTCCGGTTCAAGAAATTTTTTTGCATTTTGACAGCTTCATATAGGTTCACAACACATCATGCGATATTTTTGTTAAGAAGTGCATTTTATATTTATGGCTTGTGTTTCTTGCCATTTATAACTGCCAGTGGGTTTTATTGGGGTCTAAAATATTTTTTTGATTCATATATAATCATGAATCTTTCTTCTTGAGGGGTGACTCCATTATTCATGTTGTTGTCTACATCTAAAAAAACATCAAAAAAAGGCATAAGCAAATTCACAACGGGTTCCTAGTATTTTAAATATGGGTGTATCATGCTTTATTTAACCCAATATGTCATGAATTTAATTCATTTACGGTAGTTCACTGACAATCTTGCTGGCTTGCAATGTCTTTCTCAGTTAATGCCTTGATTTCCTAATTTTCTCTCAGGTACGCCTGCTATGACGTCAAGAGGTTGTTTAGAGTCTGATTTTGAGAAAATTGCCGACTTTCTTTATACAGCAGCTGAGATCACGAGTGCCATGCAGAGAGATCAGGGAAATTTGCAGAATGAGTTTCTCAAGGGTCTTTACAGTAATAAAGATGTTGTTGATCTCCGGAATCGGGTTGAGGCATTTGCCACCCAGTTTGCAATGCCAGGATTCGATATTTGAAGATTTATAAGATGGCCTGCATGGTAGCTGGCATCATTTTGTTGCTTCCTTGCCTCGGGTAATCAAAATTATTTTGACGCATCCATGTTTTCCGATTGAACTTGTGTGAAATACAGAAAACAGATCAACAGTTACTGTATGTGTTTTAAAAATTTTACAGATATCATATTTGCCGAACCAGCTGTCTTTCACTTTGGTAATTTGTAAAAAAGTAATAAGAGTCGTTTCTTTTAAACTCTGTAATGATATTTGTGACAGAACAAAGGCAGTGAAACTGTATAACTCCAGTAAGAGCCCAGAGCTTAGTTCAGTTGGTTCATATATTTATTCTTTAAAAGGTGGCACTCAACAGGTCTAGGGTTTGAATCTCAATATCTGTAGTATCTTTTATCTCTAGGTTGCAGCCTTTGTTGTATCAAATAAAAGAAACATAGCAAGAAACCCTACTAGTAATGCGGATTTTCTAAAGTAATATTCAGCAGCCCTACTGAACGGGTTGCTGGCTGGTGTTAGTTCACTATAATTTAAACAAGGCAAACAGCCACTTTAAGTATCTTGTTATTTATTTTATGCCTTTATTATGAAAATGTTAACCAATATTTAATGTTACCGGTTAAGGTGTCTTTCTAGGATAAAAAAAAATAATTAATATATTATTTTTTTAAAAATTTTGTAGAAGTAATGAATTAAATGTAAATTTTTTAAAGTGGCAATTAAATAATCTTAATTGATTTTTATAAAGATTGGGTAAGTGGATTTTTTTTTATGAATAATACGCCTGCATACAATGAAATTGTCCCTGTATTTACTTGCAATAGTTCCTGCTGTCTTCTAGGGATCTTATTTCTGTTTCTTGTTGTTAATATCTAGTTTTAGCAACAGTTGTAAAGAGGAAACAAAAGCTGAAAAACTCTATTTTTTTTAAAAAAAGAAAAGAACAAATAAAGTAAATGAAAGTTGAAACATCATAATTTATTTAAATTTAGTAATTAGTATATTTATATTTTGTTATAATATTTTTTATGTATTATAATTTTATTTAAAATATTAAATATTTATATATTTTAATATATTTAAATATTTATATTAATTTTTAATTTTATATTATATTTTATTATTTTTTATATCGCTTTCGTATCTTGACAGTTTTTTATTTTGCTTTTAATTTATTCGGTACTTTTTGAGTTTTGTCTGCCATGTATTTCTATGTTTCCCACACATTATTTAACGCTTTCTTTCTTGGATTTTTTTTTTTTTTAAATTTTTTTAAAAGAGTTTATTTAAGCCTCCTTTCATGGGACCCTTGGATGGAGGCAAGGCATGAATTTCCGGCAGGGACAAAAAGCATGAGATACGGTAACTTGCAATTGTTGAGAAAGTGACCCATTTTTTTTCTTCTAGTTTTAAAATTCCACAAACCCACCCCTCCCCCCTTCCCCCCCAAACCCAAAAAAAAAAAAAAAAAGAAAAAATGCAAAAAGAAAGGACAAATTAGCAATCAGAAGCTTTTCATCATTGAACTCCATTGCCAATTGCTTTCGAAGTTGAAACCAGACCCCTAATCAGACAGAAAAAGCTTCCTAAAGACCAAAGAAGCTGGCTGCTGCTTTTGAACATTAAAGTTATCCCAAAGGACAAGGGGAAGAATCTCATTACTCCCCCTGTACGCCTATAGCAACTGCCTTTTTTTCATATATGTATATGTATACACACATTAAGGAAGCAATAAAAAGAGTTAAAAATATTAATATTTGAATTTTAAATTTATTAAATATTATTTTTTTAAAAAATAATAGCATGAATTAAATTAAATTTTTATTTGAATGTGCAATTCTTTTACATTACTTCTGATAAAAAATAAATAAAATAAATAAAATTTTTATTTAATGACTAAATTACATAATAATATACACGTTTTATGATTCAATCATTAAATTAAATATATATATATATTTTAATCTTTCGTTTCTTGCCAAATTGAAGCTTTAGTCTTCTATACCATGGGATCAAAGAGGGAAGCCACTTTCAGAATGAAATAAAAATACCAACTATATTTTTACCCACAACTTTTATAATAACAATAATAATAATAATAACAATAATAAATAACACATAATATGCTTCTATCCCTTTTTTTTTCATGTAGGGTAAAAACTAAAAACAACACAGAGGAGCCCCCTGCATGAAAATTAGCTCTAAACTTCTTTTCTTCTTTTATCTTTAATTGTTAATATTTTCAAGAATTGTTGAACTTGAAGCCCAAATTACTGTGTTTTTCTCCCCAGCAGATATATATATATATATATATGTATTCTGGGTCTTTTTTTTGGGAGGAAAAGAAATTACTGTCTCCACGGTAGAAATAATATATGCATTAGAAGAAAAAAAATTAAAAATAAGAGGGGAAAATTAGAAGGAAAAGAAGGGTCAAAAGCTACAACACCCCCCCAGCAATTGATTCCCTCTTCATATTGTTTTGTTTTTTTTTTTTTTTTTTTTTTTTTTTTGAAGATCCCAACTTTCATATCTCTCTCTTTCTTTTACCTATGACTGCAAAAATCCAAAAGCTTCTTCCTTCCTTCAACAATCTCATCAAAGAAATCATCAATTTGGGCAACAATATTTTCAGCACCAGATCTCAATACCCCAAAACACCCTTTCAAATTCTCAACTCTTTCCCTTAACCCAACCTCTGTTTCCCACTCCACCATTACCATCCCTCCTTGTCTTCTCTCCAGCTCTCCTCTTAGCTCTTCCATTGCCAACTTCGATCTCCTAAACTCATAAAGCAATATCCCTGGCCTCCCATTCATCTGGTTGATGTCTTCCGCAACTCTTTGCTGCAATCTTGTTGTTGAGATCATGAAACTTGATCCGAAAAATAGGCAACCTTCGTGGCCCCCTCTTGAGAAACTTGATTCCGGCCGGTAATGAACCAGCCCGTAGAGCAAGATCATCAGAAGCAATGAGCTGACATTCCTCATCGCGTATAAAACTCCTCTGAAACCATTGAATCCATTCAGCTTTGATTCGATTGAAACTTTCTCGTCGAACCTTAATGAAAGTGGTTGGATTCTTGTTTCCATGAAAGCCCTGTTTTCTTCTTCCAATCCCACTGCTTCTCTACGGCACCCTGAAATTGCCCGAATGACCTGTTTTCAATATTTAAAAAAATAAAAATAAAAATCAGATCACGAATTCAATGCTTAACAATCAAAAGAAAGGGCCTCTCAGCTTTTAGGTCGGAATTTTAATGACCTGTCTGGAAAGCTGGGGACTAAGATGGCGATGATTATCAAGAGAAGAAGTTATATTAAACCCAGCAGAGTAATAATTTTCCATGCCGGATATCCCTGATTTAAGGACATGACAAGCTTCCCAAAGCTTGTAACTTTCATCCATATATTCATCAAGCCACTTATCACCAACAGGAAGATGAAGTTTTTGGACAAGAAGTAGTAGCTGAGAATGAAAAGATCTAAGAAGTGAAAGAACCCTATGAAGGAATTGGATTGACATGAAGTTATTAGAAAGATAAACACGTTCAAGATCATCTATGCCACGAGTAAGGAAAGTATAGAATCCATTGACAGAGCTAGTGGAAGATGGATCCATTTTGAAACAAAAAATCAGAGGCGTATGTTCTTTTGAGTAAAGGGGGAGGAGGAGCGAAGGGTATAAAGAAATGAGGTATTTAAATGGGAGATTAAAGGCAGAAACAAAGGGGAATTATGAACGATGATGATGAAGAAGAAGAAGATTTGAAGATTTGAAGAAGGTGAAAAAAGAAATCATGGAAGGGAGGGAATATCTTAGAAGCTCAGATTTCTAAGAGGGTTGAAAAGGGATTGTTGGGAGCAATGATGGGTGTTTCCTATAGAGGGGAAAGGATGATTGGTAATGTGCCATTTTCATTGTTTAATGTACAGAAAGGAAAAGCAAGAAAGAAAGAAAAATAAATAAATATATATATATATATATAAAATAAAACCATTGAAAAGAAAAAATTTGAGCATTTGAGAAAACAAAATTACCAAAAATTGGCCAAATGCACCTTAGAGAAATGAATTTTCATGAACTCCCCTCCATTCTTTTCTTCAGTTTGTTTTCCCCTAAGTCTCCAGCTTTCTAAAGTTCGTATATTTATTTAAATTTTACTAAGGAATATTTAAAAATATGTTAACAAAATTCATTAACAAAATCCTACTTATTTTCAAAGATAAAGAAAAGAGTGGAAGTGGGTAATTTGCAATTTGAATAATAAAGTTTTAAATACTCGAGAATTAATGAAGTTTGGCATTGTTCTATGATGATATGATACACTGTTCTGAGTTATTGGGTTATAAAAATGTTTTGACTGGTTGACTCAGATTCTGCTGCTTTCTCTGCCACAATTACTTTACAATGTTAAATATAAATACGATAAAAAAATAATAAATATTTTATATTTATATAAATAATTTTAAGATAACATGCATAAATTATCGGGTCAAGTCTTTTCTTCGGTTCAGTTTTTCTGACTCATTTTGGAATTCAGATGTTTGAATTGAGTGCCACCTTCTTCTTGGCTGCTTCCCATTTTTGTTTTCCTCTTGTCATTTTTCTTCCTCGAGCAACTGACTTTCGTCCTTCAATTCCACCTTCTGTTCTATTGAAATTTGTGGGTTTTATTTTTCCTAGAATTTTTTTTTCCTTTTGATTTTTTCAAAAGAAAATTGGGGGAATTGAAATGATGAGGTTGCTTGCATTTTTTTTGTCTAATTGTTTAGCCTTCTACTGTGCAAAATCAGTCTTTTTAGGCACATATTACTTTTATATATATATATGATAATTTTTTATTTAAAACAAAAAATATAATACAAATATTATAATTTATAAACCGAAAATAATATAACAGATTATTTAATACACTCCAAAATTTGTTTTTTTTTTTTAATTTTAAGAAATATGTTATCTCTGATAATTTTTAGTATAAAAATGGTTACTATTTATAATTTTTTAAATAATAAATTTTTAAAAAATAAATAACTTTTTTTAAAATTTTTTTATTATTATTTCAATGTCGGGTTTTTGATAAAATTTTTATTAAATTGATGTCATGACTCGAAATGAAAAAAAATTCAATCAATGAGTTTAATAATAATAAAAATATCATATTCATATATATATATATATATTTACAACATATTTAATAAATTAAGTTTATATTTTTATTTACCCAAATGACATAAGAAAAATACAAAACATAAACAATTGTTTATTATAATTATTTTTATTGTCGCCACTTTTTTCTTTTTGGACAAAAATGGATGATTTTTCTCTTTTTTTTTTTTTAATTTTTATTTCTCCTTTTTCATCTTTATATCTTCAAATTTATAAACTAATCAACACCGTTGCTTTCGTCAGCGTTCGGACCCATCAAACG
>JBBYHK010000012.1:13155131-13167377 GCA_038382065.1 Adansonia grandidieri | reverse complement strand
TCTACTTTTTTAAAGTAAATCAGTGAGTGTTTATCAAGTTAAAAATCAAATAATAAAGCAAAAAGTTAAAATTTTGAACCAAACTCAGATTAGCTAACAGGAAGAGACATCGGCATGCATGCTTTGGCCGGTATCTTCCGCTTAGAACTTTGATCTATTTTGTTTTGAAGTTAGAATTTGGAATTTTGTTAGCAGTAGTAGGTTTTTTTTAGTCTGTCTTATTGATATGGGTATTCCGTGTGTTTGGTTTAATTTTTTTTTTTTGTTCTACAGTGGGATGGGGAGCTTTTCATCTTGGGTTCTCAAACAACACTGATCCAGAGCCAGGACGGTGTCGCAGAACAGATGGAAAGAAATGGCGGTGCTCGAGAGGTGCGGTTGCCGATCAGAAGTATTGTGAGCGGCATATGAACAGGGGCCGCCACCGTTCAAGAAAGCCTGTGGACGGCCAATCTGGCCATTCCGTCGTAGCCACCACCACCACCACCACCACTGCCACTAAGCTGATGCCTAGTATCTCGTCCTCTTCAGCATCAGTGGTAGGGCCAATCAGTAGAAGCGGCGAGTCCAACAGCCTCGCCATTGCACAGCAGCAGTTCAAGAATTTTCAGCCTGCTGGTGCTTCTAATCTGTCTGCGGCAGCTCCACTGAACAGGTGATAGAATATCCTCATAGTTATGCTTATCACTTAAAACTTGTTAACTGTTGCATACTTCCATTTTTTCGCTAGTCGTTGATGGATTCGGATTCTGATTCTATTGATTATTGTTGTTCTTGCAGGTTGCTTCTGAACAAAGACATTGTGGGTGAAAGAATACATGATACTGCACCAGAACTTTCCATGGTATCCCCCGCTGACGATCCGAAGTCTAGAGAAAATCCTTTCTTGATACTGAAGCAGCAAATCTCCTATGAAGACAACTCAAAAAATGAGTTTGGAGTTGGTTCCTCTGACTCACTTCTTAACCCTTCCAACCAAAGTTCTTCCCTGATTAAGTGCATTGATTTTGGTTGTTCTCAAGATCTTAATAGTCAAGAAACTGAATCCCATTGTTCCATTCGCCAGTTCATGGATGGCTGCTGGCCTAAAAGCCAGTCTGATCGCTCAGCCATTTCTTGGCCTGAAGTTGATGTTCAATCAGACAGGACTCAGCTTTCCGTATCAAGAGCCATGGCGGTGTCGGATTTCATGTCCTCCACGTCCCCTCCCAACAACGAAAAAGTAACTCTGTCGCCTCTCAGATTGGGAGTGGGCAGCGTTATTAACGAAACAAACGGGAGGCAGGCAAGTTGGATCCCTATCCCTTGGGAGACTTCCATGGGAGGTCCTCTCGGTGAGGTATTGCACAGCACTAACAGTAGCAGCAGCGTAGCAGACTGCAAGAACTCGTCAGCACTTAACCTTGTGACTGACGGCTGGGATCGTAGTCCTCGGTTAGGATCATCACCTACTGGGGTCTTACAAAAGACTAATACTTTTGGTTCACTTTCTAATAGCAGTGCTGGAAGCAGTCCAAGAGCAGAGAATTACAAGACTCATCATGTAAGTGCTAGCCTTTGCAATGACCTCCATGGTTCAACTTCAACCCTTGTTCATTCTTCATCTTTGCCTGCTTTGTAACCACTTCATCTACCGACAAGTCCCAAGGTTAAGGAAGGAGAAGAAATAGAAGCATGAATTTTATATGTTTGACAAAACATGGAAAAATTAGTTATGAAAAGCTCAAATTATTATGTTAATCCCTTTAATTTTTGTGATTTGTTGTTACTTTTGACGCATGGTTTTGTTCCTAAAAATTAGTGGTTAAACTAATTACAAGTAACCAGGCAACGGCAGTTCGTCTGAATGGTAAGTATATTTGGAAACTGCAATTTTGTTTTCCAGTTTTACATGAACATGTTCTGTATGACTTGAGTTGGCAACATTTTTTTATATCATGTTTGTGTTATATAATTAAATCATGTCTAAAATAACCTGATCTTCGTAAAACATGATTAGTAATAGAACTACAAGCCTGGCCCGGTGCTTTAAGTGTGTCTCATTTTGCCTTAGCAAAAGGAACTCATTTCCAGGGGTTTTCACGAAATTGAAGCTGTTAACTGTCAATCTTAGCGACAATATCCTGCCAACTTTGAAGAAAATTGATGAACAACAACCTCTGCAATATAATCAAGTTACCAAAGCAAACTTGTCTACTTCACAGATTGGCATTTGATGTTCTTACATCTAAGGGCATATATTTCGTTCACTTTGACTGGTTTCGAGTCGATTTTTTAACCTTAACTTAATGGAAAGACATTCCAGATAAAGCCAGCCAAAATACCAAGACATTCTTCTCATTTTGAGAGAGAAAACATTTAACTGTCGACAGAAAGTGAAATTATAATAGTAATTGAAAATTGAAACAAGCAATATTACATCTTAGCTATGCTTTATATATATATGTGTGTGCATATATATATATATATACATATATATATATATATATATTTATGACATTAATCATGTCCATTACAACTTCATTCCTAATCTCTTCTGCAATGGCGCTTCCAATTCCAATTATCTGGTATTCAAAATCATTCTTTTCCTGGGTTGAATCCATTGTATCTTAATTCCAACAATTGTTCAATGCTTGAATCATCTCCGCAGTTTTTTCCCCATCCCTTTATTTTCTCACCAATGGCTTTTCCAATCTCTTACGGACCCTGAAAACTCTTCCCCCATTTTTCTTGGTTATTTTCTACCGAGTCCCAAACACAATCTAAGAAATGCTGCTTCATTTGTTGCAAAACCTTCTTCGATATTGACAACGGGGAAGATCTAGACCGATAAGGCGGCCTCTTGTAATTCAATTAATCCTGCACAACTTGATTTATCTGGTGTGGTTTTGAAGAAGTAAAATTCCAGAACGAAGCTGACAATATTGAGTCTTTCAGCTATTAGTTCTTTAGGCAAGAAGTAGCTTTTCTGCCTTGTGTTGTAAAACCTTCCTTGCTGTTTTATTTAACTTAATGGATTCATCAGATGGAAAATAATTAAGAATGGTTGAAGATACTAACTATTGTCGAAACGGTAAGCCTGTTGAACTTAGATATTTCTTCTAATGTATTGCTGACTGATCATGAAACTCCATTGAAGCTTTGCATCTGCAACAGCCTGTTAGCTTTATGATTAACTAAAAGAATAATCCTTGTTTTATGGGAAAGATAAAAGAGTTAAAAAGCTTTTTCCACCGTCATTTCCTTTTCATGGTAGAGTGTCAAATTAGACTTGGAATTGTCGGCAAACAAGGATGGTTCATCTATGTCACTATCTGAGCATGAATTATACACTGTTGTGCTGCTAGCGGAGGAGAATCTATCACTCTCTGCATGAGTTTCTTGGTTATTTCTGTCAATATCAGTGACACTAATAGGCTTTTCATCATCTTCATCAATGGATTTCTTGTTTCTTAAGCCTTTTATTGTAAACAACTTGTTACATACAACTTTAAGTACAGTGGGGATGTTTGGAATACACTTCTTGCTCTTGTTTTGACTACCAGACTTCTTTAGAAAATTCCCCAAATCGCCATGGCAGCAGAAGAAATTAGCTCCCGATCTCAAGTTATTCTTTCCCGCACACCCTCTTTCTGAGAGGTAAACCTCTAAGATGAAAGGTTCCTGCCGTTCTTGGAGGAGTTCTCCTAGTTGCCCCACTGACTTGGTTGATGTGGTCCAAATTGTAGCCATCTGAGCCAGTGTTAGACTGAAGAGTTGCAGGGGGTTGAATATGAAGCTCAATGGCTTTAGGTTTAGAAGAGAAATAAAAAGAACATGAATCAATGTAAAAAGCTCAAACCCCCCCCCCCCACCAATTCGCTTTAATCAGGTCGTAATTAAATATTTAAATTTATATTAAATTGATTCAAAATTTATTTTAAATTTTATTATAATATTAAAATATTATTTTTTATATTAATATTTATATAATTAAATTTAATTAAAAATATATTTTATTATTAAAAATAATTCAGACTTGATCCATATTCTAAAAACTTTATCTACCTGACGCGTAGGGTTTTCAAAATTGAACCTTTAGTTGGATCATTGGATGGATAATATATTAAAATGCATTCGAAAAGGAAAAGGGAAAACCTACTTCTTAGACCAAACCATGGAACTCATTCAACCAAGCTATGATAATGCTTTGATGACTTGCATTTCCATTTGACAAGAGTTGATGTGCTTTATTAGCAATTAAGAAAAACTATGCTACAATAAAAATCAACCTGAAAAAAATAGGAACCAAATGTATTTGATGGAACCCATCAACTACCAAAGTTTGTACCATTCTACAACAATTATGGACATGAAAATCTGGTCTGGTCCTCCATGTCATTGTTCTAATTTCTCGTTTCTCCTCAAGGCTTGCTTTTGTTGTGCCTAACCAGATTCACCTTTCACCTTTATATATTTGTCATTTCTATAATGACTAAGAAAAAGATTAGTTACTATAAAATGGCTAAGGATGAATGAATAATCAAACAGTAAAAGTCCGGGAAAGTTTTACGTGAAAAGCATTTTACTGTCAATTCTTTCAATTATAAATATTATAATTATTCAAATCATAACATAAAATTATTATATAAAAATTTATTACTTAAAAATATAAATTTTATATAATATTTTATTAACTTTATTTAATATAAAATTATGATTAATTGATTATATTGTAATAATTATAAATAATATATTTTCATCAATGAGTGTGATAAATTTCAATTATTTTATCTGAAGCAATTTTATAATTACATCATTTGAATTGGGATAAAAAAAAGCCTAAAATGAGACAACATAAGGTGGCAGTAAACTTTGGTTAACATTGTAACATGTGGGATTATCCATGATGTTGAGAAAAAACCATCGTTGATGATGTGATTAGGACGTGCGGCCTTATCTTCTTCCCTCATAATTTAATTAATACAATAAAGGCAATTGTCGAGTAGCCTTTATCTTTCAGCTTAAAGTACCTTCACCTTTTCCTATTAGCGTTATTGACGTTTCTTGAAAGGGAAGATTCCCCTCGTCTGTTTATTGTCTTTTTCTGTTAATAATTATCACGTTTTAGTGTTTGAAGAAAAGTGGTCGATTTGGGTTTTTGAGATGGAGGAGAGCTCGAGAAAAGGATTTGAGACCAACGACTTGTAAAAAGCTAAGAACTAGTAAAAGAATTTACTGAACAGGAAAAGAGATTCTAAACAGTAAGATCAGTTGGAGAATGAAAATATAATCAAAGGTTTAATGTTTTTATCGTATTCTTTTTATACTTGAGATTTTGTGCAACTAGTAATGATTTAGGATTGTCCTCTTTTTTATTTATGGATCTTGCTTGTTTGATGATTGAAATTAGCTTTGGGGTTTCAACTTTCTACTCTTACAAATTATTTGCGCATCAATCTGCAACGACTTGCCTAAGATTTGAAGCTGATATCAGCGTGAGGCACTGGAAATGGACACTATTACCAACTGCCGACTTGAATAGGAAGAACACATGAGCCAAATTGACATAAACCAAAACCCATGTTTTGGATCAGCCAACAGTTAAAAATGTTTTAAGTCAATGGAACAAGAATCTGATTTGAAACAAGCAATTAGCTGGTGTCCTAAGTTACCATTCTTTACATATGTGAACAGGAATCTGATTTTGAAACAAATTTGGGATTTAAGTCTCAGTACCTATAATCTCTTCCCTTATTCCCAGGCTACATCTTTGTACCAAAAAAAAAAAAAAATCTGTTGTTATGCAACTAAAGCATCTGCCATGGCAGCATCATTAAGGTTCAAACAAGGTTTGGATTAGATAGAGGACAATTAATATACATCCAAAGAGAATCGGAAGATGTCATGCCACTTTCAGAAAAAACAAAGGGGAACAATAAAATTCAAAGAACTAGCATTACACTATAGAATAATAGGTAGCGGTTTTAATACTTTATTTGGGACTTGAAACTGGATTTTCAGCTGTCAATTTCTCAATCTTAGATTTAAATTTACTGTGAATTGATGCAAGTTATCCCTGTCGGGAAGCAAAAGCAACACTAAATTGTTTAATATCTTCTTCCGAGTCTTTCCTTCTTTGTACTTCAGTGTTCGAGTACTTGAAAACATTTTCCTATTGATCAGTTAAAAATGTGAGCTTCTGAGATGATTCAGAGGCCATTTTCCGCAATGAATCTTGTTCTTGTTTCAACAGCTGAAACTCTCTTTCCAAGCTACCATATCTTTCTTTAGAAGCCTCTAAGAACTTGTCATCGAGATCAAACTTTTTCTCCAAGTTCTCATACTTTTCCTTGACAGTGTAGAGTTCATCACTCAGTTTCTCCTTCAAACTAGCGCTTTGTCCACCCAGAGTGCAGCCCTTCCACATTTAAAAACTAAATCTTAAAACAGGATTGAAAGCAACCAACACCTACACTCTCTGGTCAGTTTTCTACTAGAATCAATGTAGTTCTTTTTTCTCTTGCCAGGAAGCAGCTAAAAACATTGTGCATTATACAAAGAAAGACATAAAAGTTATGTTACTTAAATTCAGGTGTGAGTGTCGGATATGAATATGTTCAATTTTATCTAAATTTTCCCATGTATTTGGGGGGTCATGTCTCCATACCAATGTCCAGATATATGTTAGACAAAATGTCACACATGAATACTTAAAGAAAAATAGTGTCAGAGCTACATAGCATAAAAGAGTCCAATCACATTCAGAAGCAGATGCACGCAGAAAAAAAAAAAAAAAAAAACAGTAGAAGAGGTCACGGCTCTATAGTTAGGATCCTAAGATGATGCCTTTTTGATGGTGCCCATTTTTCCATAGTTTTTATTTTGGTTGATGCTCCGAGTGGTTATTAAAATAAGCATATAACAACTATTATTCCAAATAACACATGACAAGATACTTGACACCAACAACAGAAAAGAAAATTCTAACATAAAAGCACATCAATTCCAAAACCTGATAAGCATACCTCATTTACTTCGCTTATTTTGTGCATTAAAATTAGAATTTATTCAATCGACTCTATAATAATTCTAAATATTGGTTATCATGAAGTACAACAAAGATGATTTTTTTTTTTTCATTTTGTTCTTTCTGCAAATGAAGAACACAAATTTGAAGAAATTCTTGGAGTTCCTTTTTTGCTCACCAAACAATATTGACACAACCAATGAAAAGATGGGGAGAATATATAGCAAAAGAATTCAGAAAATCAGGATCCTGAAGAAGGAAACAAAATATCCTAGAATCATAACAAAGAATAAAACCACAATGGATAAATGGTATCCTGATAACTCAGACCAAGCATCTACCTTAAAGTTGCAGCTGCATAAAGGAGTCTTCGCTTGTTTATCCTCAGTGCCAGCTGTTTCGGATAGAATCAAGGATGTAATTGTGCTTTTCAGCGTTTCAGAAAGCACTTTGTTGCATTCTTGGATTAGAGAATCATTTCCAGATGAAGATTTGAGACCGTCCATTTCTTCTGAAATGTAGGTTTCCAAGGTTGAAAAAAGGATTGACCCGATTTCGCTTGTTTCACGGAGTAGTTTTGCAGTTGAAGATTTCCCATCAGATGCAAAACTCTGTCATTACTCAAAAGGATTGAAGGATGCATGTTAATATTTTAGTACAAAAATTAGAAATAAAAAGTTGAAGGAGGAATATGTAATGCATTTTGACCTGCATCTTTGACAAAACTTCCTCATAAACATCTTTAAAACTTGCCACAGATTCACACAACCTTTGAGGCATTTCTCGAGCTAGCAATGCTTCTTGTCTAAGTCCAGATATTTCTTCTTTTAATACGTCATTCAATTGTATATGTTCTGCATGCTTTTTCTGTGAAAGTAACAATTGAAACAGTTATGACATCAAAAAAATGCACATGAAACTATGAATCATCCAGAAATTAACAAGTGAAAATGCCAATTTCCTTAGGTGCAACTTAAACAAGTAGCTATATACTGACCTGGAGTTCATTCTTCTCTTCAGTTACAAGTTCCAGCTGTCTCTTGAGATTTTGAAGTTCTTGTTTGTAATTCTTATTCAAATAATCCTGACAATGAAACCATATATAAATTTAACTTATGCAGCCTTTATTATGATCAATGTCATTTATCACAAAGAAAGGCATTAGTAAAACCATAATAGCAAAAAACATATATATTCACGATTGAAATGAAGATTAAATGACTTCGAAATTATCAACTCACAGGAATAACATCTTCTGGTGGAAATGATTGAAATTTTCTTGCTGGAGTTGTTAGAAGTGAATCAAGGTCTGCAATGTAACCCTTGTTTATTTTGAACCAAGTGTCTTCATCAGCTACATTGCTAAAAGAATCTGGAAGGGGACTGAAATCTGGCAACTGTGAATAATATGATCTCTTGGCAACAAACGCTTTGGGAGCAGCTCTAAAACAAGGTGTTTTAAAATCATCTCCTCTATCATTGGAACCCTGCCCTCTCCAAAAGTAATTTTATAAATATCCTCAGCACAGAGATAAATGCAAAAAGAGTAATAATAATACATGATAAAAGAATGACTTTAAAATACTGGCCAAAAAGAAAAAGAATTGACCATAAAATAATGAATAATTCTTTGATCAGTCAGCTTCAATTTTGATGCCAAACTTCAGTATTAGGGAATGAATTCCTAGAGACGAGCTAAAAGATTATAAATACATTAATGATCAGTCATGATTAGCTCTGCATCAAGTTTAGAATTCATATTAACTTGTACTAATCTCCAGATGATAAAACAAAATGATGTATGGAACCACAATTCATTTACAGTCTATACTTAAAATGTAAATTTTGTCCATGAAATTTACGCATTGCTGTAGATAAACATATGGCACATGTAAGTATAATGGGAACAAATAATGCAGGAATACATGTACTCCAGTAGCTTAAGATTTGTGATCATGTGTATTATTGAAAGAAGCAGCTAAGAAAGCAGAATGAAAAACTACAATTCTAAAGCTAAATCAAGTGCTGCAAAAAGATTTGATTGATGTTTGTTTTCCAAGTGATGTAGCTATAACATACACAAACTAGGTGGTTATCTTTTAGTCTAGGAACCACAATCAAACTACAATGCAAACAAAATGTAGAAGCGCACCTAAAAGAAACAAGAATACCTGACTAGAACGTCTATCACCATCAGAAACCAAACTACTCAGGTTTTCAAGCTTTGTCTGCTGGTCTCCAATGTGCTGATCACGCTCTTTATGTGACCTTCTTTCCTCTTCTAGTTCCATTTCGAGCTTTTCACGCTCCAGTTCATACTGAAATTGGAATATGAGCAGATAAAAATTTATGTATATGTTAATCATTGGTGATACAAGACGATAATCCATGTTCTGAACAAATAAAGAACCTTAAGCATGTCATTCCGCAGTTTTAATATCTCTTGCTCCAGCACCTCAGCACGAGATCCCTGAACAAAGTTAAACAATATTAGATTCTTTTAAGTCTAATGTTAGTATATGTGACCTGATCCTCACCTGAAGCCTCCTGCGTAACTCCTCTATCTCTAACTTCTGCCTTTTTAGTAAGGCTGCATCCGTCAAAATCTAGAAACAAGTTAAACCATGGTTAGCTTCATGTCAAATGCATACGAAATCAATTAAGACAAAAATGATGCAAAAAAAATGGAATTCTTACTCCTTTTTTCCATATAATAATATAATAAATATTTCCTGATTTAGATACACAGGCTAGAGTTGGAGATCCAATATTAGGTGATAATGTGGTGTAATATAAGAAGATGAACAAACCTCATTCACTTGAGCACAATTAGTAATGCGCTTAGCTCTGCTAGCAAAAAGAAGAGTTCCCTTTGTTTCCTCGACGTGAATCTAACCATACAATATCAAAATTAAACCAAAATGCTCGGTTGAAAATCTCATTTTAGTCTCCCCTTTTGAAAAAGAAAGAAAACCTTAAACAAGCCATCAAACAACTACACACACACTGAAAAGATGGCTACCTCTTCTGGAGCTACAGTACATATAATTGAAGTTTTCGCATTCCCGCCTAGAGCAGGTTGGAGTATGCGGGTTAATTTACTATCACGAAAAGGAATATGTGCCCTGTACATGTCAATAATTCATAACATTAGAACATATTTACTACATTCTTACTTCTCACAGAATAAGCAAAGCACCTACCTTTGTTTTGCACCATCACTAAGTTTGTTAATTACATTACCAAGAACCATTAAGCTCTTGTTAATATACTTTCCTTCCTTCAAACGTACTCCACCAGCTCCAGTCTTAGCAATTCTCTCAGAACCGGCCAAATCTACCAAATTCTACTTTCAAGTAAAGGAAATAAAATAACATTAATGGAACAAAGTAGAAAGTAGATAAAAGAAAAAAAAAAACAATTCTACAGCAAGATGCAAACCAAAACTGAGACGCGTATGGCATCACTGCTTGAATAATCACCAGAAGAGCCTGTATCCTTTCCCTTGCTTTCAATCACCTAGTAACGTAAAATAAATATAATGACTATTAAAAGTAAAATTCAGCAAATAACTAGAGCAATATTCATGTTCAAGCATATGATTGAAGAACATACCATTCTAAATATCGTATGAGACCTACTACTTCGTGCATTCATATTTGTCTCACCAAAATGCCTATTGACTGTAAGAAAAATGATTTAAACAAAATTTTTTTTTTAAAACAAATGGCCATATAAAACAAAGGGCAAAAATAAGAAGTTCAAAGGACCTTCTCCTGACTCTAAGAGCTTCATCACTTGTTCAGCAGTGTTCACGATTTCTTCCTTGAGACCCGCAACGAAAATCCCACGCTTAAAGAAACAAGAAAAACCAGTTACTTTTTGTGCATTATGGATAAACATTTGAAACTTTCAGAGTTTAATTGATGGCTGACCTCCAAATTCTCATGAATCTGCAATTTTTTATTCTCTACAGAGAAAAGGTCGTTGATTTCTTCATTATAAATTTCCATGTAGGAAACTCGGATGAGAAACTCTCGATCAGTAGCCTGGGGATTTTAATTCCAACACCAAGAAAATCAGAGTCAAAGCTTCAATTTTGAAAAATGTAAGATCAATTCAAAATAGATAACAGCTTCTGAAAGAGCGAAATCATTTTAAATTACCATATTTATTTTCTGAAATATATCCTTAACAGATCGATGAATAATTCCAGGATCGTTAGCTGAACCGTTCATAGTGAAGGTCTTGCCACTGCGAGTTTGTCCGTATGCAAATGCAGTCCCTAAAACATTAAAAAAAGTGTAAATATTAGACAACTTGATCAATTCTTTTGTACTAGATCATCAAAATTAGGGCTAAAAAAGGGGATAAAAATTTAAACCGTTAAAGCCGTCGACAGCAGCATGAATAATATCCTTAGTAAGAAGCTCATAAACCTTCGCATTCGAGCAACTTTCATCGAAGACATGATCTAGAAAACAAATAAAAACAATGCTTCAAGGAGTGCGAATTGGAATGTAGAAAGGGAAAAAGGTGGGAAATGGAATTTTACCGAAAGCGTAAGAAAGGCCAGAGATTGGGGATCCCTGAAGTTTGTGAAGAGAGATTCGGTTATCTTCGACTCTCCAGAAAGTTCCAGAAGAAGTTTCTTGAGAAATCGGAGGTCTTACTCTCACTGCTACACAGATCTGCTCCATTTTTGTTTTTCTTCTTCGGTTGCAGAGTGAGAGCAAAGGCGGGATCTCCAAGCTTTGTGAGTGGGGAGGAATTGGATTTGAATGTTACGGGTTGACGGAAATGGCCTTAGAATGGAGGATTGGGTGGGTATTCGAACCCAATAGAACGGGTCGAGTATCCTAGTCTCTTGGCAAAAGGAAGAGCCGCAGGCCCATAGTTTGGTAGGAAGATAACTTTAAACCCAATTATAAACGTTTGTATTAACCTTAAAATAGACCAATGTAATTTCAAGGGCCGACTTATATCCTCTCATTATTTGTACTTTTTGATATTCATATTTAATAGGGTATAGTAACAATTTGATCCCCTTCACTAATAAAGAAGGCAAGAAAAGAGGAACAAATGAGGCAGAGTGCCTGCTTTATTTGAAATTAGGATTGGCCGATAAAGAAAAAAGGAATTTTTTTTTTGAGTGGATCTAGTTGATGTAACTGAGAAGCCTTTGTGCTATTGGATTTGGTCCTACGTAATTTGCTGCAACAGCATTGGATACAAAT
>JBBYHK010000012.1:13092835-13112098 GCA_038382065.1 Adansonia grandidieri | reverse complement strand
CCTGTCTGTTGAAGGCAATGCCACATTTATCAGACGCTTTTCTCAGACTTAATTTCTTTTATTATTTAATTTCATGGGGCTTTAGCATCAAAATTAATAACAACGGTCTTAAGCGTGTTACAAGTATAACATTATACCAAGTATAAATTTACTGTAGTTACTAAGTGCAGCCCTTTTGTTTTGTTTCTTTAGGCGTGCTTTATCGTGGGTTTAGAGGGAAGTTGTTTGCGAATAAAACTGCCAAACGGGTTATTCATCGGCAAATTCGATTTATACGATTTGAGTTTTGAATGATATTTTTGTAAAATCGTTTAAATTTAATTTAATTTATTATTTAATAATAAAAATATTTTTTATTGAAAGTTAATTACAAATATATATAAATAATATTTTTGATATCAATGTGAACAGTAAAATAAATTTTCATGCTAACTCGAGCCTAGCTACACCCAGACCTAGGCAAAATTTAAAATAATTCATGCCATGGTTCAATCTATGAATAAATCTATTTGTTTAAAAATATGATAATTTTAGATACGATATAAAAATCTAATATGAATATATATGTTTAATAAATTAAAAAATAATATAAAAATTATAAAATGATACGTTTAATATACATATTATATTCATCTTTAAAACTTTAATATTTCTGAAAATTTATATTTACACAATTAATATAAAAAAATATAAAACAAAATATGAATGCACTGTGTTATCGTGTCTACTTGAGAGAGTACAGACAACTTATCCCGAAAATGTGGTGTTTTTTCTTCTACTTGGACATGGTATTGGCCTGTGTAGTCAGTACCGTACCGATACCGGCCGTACTGGTTTCGAAATATAACGATACCAGCGATAGTTAGTTTTGTTTCGGTCTTGGTTTCAGTCTGTACCGGTCGTACTAGTAGGTACCAGCCTGTTTCAATGGTACCGATCGAAAATAGCTGTACCGGCTGGTATATAATATAAGCTTATAACAAAAAAGTTAAACCAACATTGATCTTATATCTGATGAATATTATATATAATTACTCACAAAATTGATGAATCTTAAACATAATTACTCATAAATTTAATGATTATTAAAAATTTTTAACTTTATTACTTAAATGATATTGATTTTTTTATATTTGATGAAGTTTTTTTATAGAACATTATATATAATTGATGAATATTTAATATATAAAATTTATTTAATCTCATTTATTTTATATTTGAAAATATTTTTTATATATATAAATTAAAAATATTCAAACTCTGATAAACTCGAAATGGTACACCGAAACATACTGATACCGGTATGTACCTGTATCAAAATAAAAATAATACGTCAACCAGTACGGTACTGACTATCTTAATATCCGCAGCGATTTTGACTTAAAAGGAAAAATAATCTAAATGGATTTTTATTGTGAGGCTTACCTTTCCTACCAGATGCCAATTGAATTAAACTTTTTATCTATAGGACTTAACCTCCCTATCAGGTACCAAGTTGAATGGTTACGCATGCTAAAGTGCAATGGTAAAATTTTGTGGAACGTCTTTGGTCAAAGTATGTCACTCTAAAATACTTTATTAAATAATAATTTCACCATTTTTACTGAAATATTGGCATGTCTAGTTCAGTACCATTCTTCTTTATACAAAATCAATAGTCCCTTATTTTGACATGCTTTGGTTTTATCATAATTTAGATGGAAAGAAAAGTATATCTATTTGCAATAGGCTGATTCTCTATAATACTTTAAAATTGTTATTGTTTGTAAATTATTAAATATGTTAAAATTTTAAATAAAAATATAATATATATTAAATGTATTATATTAATTTTATTTAAATATTTATATTTATTTTAATATTTTCATATTTATTAAATATATGATTGTCCGTGTCATAAATTTGCCAAATCTTTTGCCATGGGTTTTCGGATAGTTTATGCAATTGGATTTAGGTGCAGCCTTACAGCGTTTTGACTGGGAAAGAGTTGGGCTATGGAGGAGGGACATGAGTCGATACATTGGAGAAACTCCGTTCAAGGCTTCACATTTAGGGACACTTTGTCCTCACTCTGGGCTAGCTTTAATTCAACCCGAGTCCAAGCGTCAAAGCATAGCTCCACTTGGCATATTAATTTAGTATTTGACTTGACCGCATTAACTAGCTGATTGTATCACTTTGCCAATTGTCAAATATTAATAAGCTGAGCTGCCATTCAAGACTTCGATTGTTTTCCTTGAGAGGTCTATTCAGATACGGGCTCCATTATTGTTGTAATAAAAGCTTCTGGTTTAGTAGCAGAAGTCTCATGTAAATGCGCGTTTTTCTTTCTTCTTTAAAAGTCAATAGAGAGAACTGCATTGGCCCTTCAGAATCTAAGAACACCCCTTATTCGATCAACTAATTGAAGATGATAATAACTTATCTGATAACATTTCAAAAATTTAACATTTGACTTTCAGTACTAATAATTCTTATCATAAGTTCCGAAATGAAAAAAAATTACACTCAATGGAAGGCTAGAGTAGTTGATTATTTGGTTAGGAGTTATGAGTCATGACCAGACCATCCACCAACAGTTTGCCCCATGGCTGTTCATAGACTTGATTATGATCTGTTTAAAAGAGTCCCCACCCATTGGTTATAACACAGAAGCATCCATCTAAATCTCTAATTGAATTTGACTTGGCATGAGTTGCCGTCGTCCCTACATATTCAATGCATTAAACAATTTGAAGCTATAAAAGTATCCCTAATATAACCCTCTTCATATGTTTTTTTCTTTGTTTCCATGGAGAACCTGTACCATTTCCTTGGCATCATCTTCTTCATTTTTCTTATCATTAAGCTTTTGACTCGCAGAACCCAAAATTTGCCTCCGAGTCCCTTTTCTCTGCCAATTATTGGCCACCTTCACCTCCTCAGAAACCCACTTTACCAATCATTGGCAACGTTATTATCAAAGTTTGGTCCTATTTTATATCTCAGATTAGGTTGCAGGCGTGTCCTAGTTTTATCTTCTCCTTCTGCTGTTGAAGAAATCTTTACCAAGAATGATATAATATTTGCAGACCGGCCTCGGACTATGGCTGGGGATCTTATAACGTATAACTACACTACTTTCGTTTGGGCTCCTTACGGACCTCTTTGGCGGAACCTTCGCCGTCTAAGCGTTGTTGAAATTTTCTCTTCGAACAGCGTTCAGAAATTTTCTTCCATACGTGAAGAAGAAGTTACCAACTTTGTTCGTCGCTCGTATGAAGTCTCGGCAGCCAACAGCGGCACCCAAAAGCTGGACTTGAAGTACTTGTTCAATCTCCTGACAACGAATGTCATTTTGAGGATGGTGGCAGGAAAGCGCGGCGTCGAGGATTCCTGGGACATGGAGGCGGAAAAGATGTTCCTTCGGGAATTTAAGAACTTATTTTTTCCGAGCTTGGGAACCAACATATGTGATTTCTTCCCCATTTTGAGGTGGATTGGTTTCCAAGGGATTGAGAAGGATTTGAAAGAATTTCAAAGGATGAGAGATGAATACCTTCAGAACTTAGTAGATGGAATCAGATTAAAGAAAGCTGGTGAAGTTCCTGTGACAGAGGAAGAGGGAAAGAATTCTTCGCTGATCGAAAAGCTTCTGTCTCTTCAAGAAGAAGATCCTAGCTACTGTTCCAGTGAAGTCATCAAGAGCATGGCATTGGTAAGCAGTAACTTGCTTTGCGTCAATGATTTTACTTTCTTTCACTCTTTTATCAACTGAAGAAAAAAGTACCGGTAACTATGTTACCAAATTTGGATGAGTGTTGGATGGTACCACATGTGACACAGCCAAAACTAATGCTTTTTTAGTTTGTTCTTTGTGACTTCTGTGCCCAATGGGGGGGGGGGGATTTCAACCTTAATCCTTTTGCATTAGCATGCTTGAATCCAAACAGCCAAAGACAACCTTTTTAAATTAGATCGAAATTTAGAAAACCTTTAACCTTAAAAATTTGCTAGTGGCCTGCTATGGATGATCTTTCTTTAACAAAAGTGAATTTTGTCCTGGAAATTTTAAAATTTCTTGGTTTGATGTTACGAGTATCTGTCAAAGCATTAAGTGGCAAAAAAAAAAAAAAATCTGTTTTTAACATTGGCATGCAACGACATCTGCATCAGATGATGTTCATTGCAGGAACTGAAACGACGGCCGTTACAATGGAATGGGCAATGTCACTTCTATTGAATCATCCAGAGGCTTTGCAGAAGGCGAGAGCAGAGATAGTTAGACATGTTGGACATGAGCGCCTCTTAAATGACTCAGATCTTACCAAGCTTCCTTATCTTCGTTGCGTTATAAATGAGACACTCAGGTTATATCCCCCAGCCCCGGTTTTGTTGCCTCATTGCTCGTCTGAAGATTGCGTGGTGGATGGATATGATATACCCAAAGGCACAATGCTGTTGGTCCATGCTTTGGCCATCCACAGGGATCCTAGTATATGGGAGGAGCCAAACAAGTTCAAGCCTGAAAGATTTGAGGGAACTTTCGAAGAGAAAGAAGGATTGAGATATCTTCCATTTGGACTTGGAAGGCGAGCTTGTCCAGGCGCGACCATGGGCTTGCGGTTAGTTTTGTTGGCACTAGGTGCGGCTATACAATGCTTTGAATGGGAAAAAGTAGGGTCAGACAAGGTCGATATGACCCCAGGTACCGGAATAATTATATCAAAGGCTAAGCCATTGGAGGCTCTGTGTCGCCCACGGCCGGATTTGATTAAACCTCTCTCCCAAATTTAAAAGTTTGTACTTCAACTGAAATTTAGAGCTTCCAAGTATGGGATTGTAACTATAAGTTCAACAGGGACGGGCCTTCTTTCTGAAATAAGGGGTGCTAATGCTGTATGATGATTGTTGCTTGCTACTAATTTATTGGGATATATAATATTAAGTGGTGAATTTTCAGGCATTGTATGTATGAAGATTTGATCAGGTCTGATTCCATATCTAAAACTTGTTGGCCTATAACTAAGTTTTGCCTCTTGAAACTTAAAACATGGGTCCCTTCTTTGAAGCCAATCTTCTGGATGCAAATAAATCTTGTTATATTAGAAATGCATATTTTGAAACGAAGAAATTTGGACATCCAATTAATCTCTTGGTGACCTGATTGCCAATTAACAATTTGAACTTCTAAATGCAATTAGGCTTTTAAACTGCTTTGAGAATCTAGAAATGTCAAAAATATTCTGGAACAAAGAAACTAACTTCAAATAATATTAACAGTTAGGCGACATATGCATCAGATATTGTTCAATGCAAGGCAGTGTCACTTCTCTTGAACCATCCAGGGGCAGTGCAGAAGGTGAGGGCAGAGATCGATGGCCAGTGTTGGACAGGGGCGCTCTGCCGCTTGCTAAATGACTCGGATCTTGCCAACCTTCCCTATCTTCGTAGCGTTGTAAACTAGTCTCACTTAAGCCATTTCGATCTTGTTGAAAGGGCCAATGCACCTTATTACTCTGCATAATATCTCCAAGAAGTATGGTCCTGTCTTGTTCCCCCGCTTTGGATCAAGACAATGATTCACAAACAATGACATCACCTTTGCTAAACCGTCCTCTCTTTGCGGGAAAGTAGCAGGACTGGCTGATGGTGCCTGATTCAGCAACGCAAAAGTCAAATTTACAGGACAAAAAGCCTGGTATGAAAATGTTGGATTCTCAAAGAAACCCACAACATAAATGGGCCAAAGTCCCCAACCAAATAAAAAGCTCTTGGTTTTTGGTGTTCTTTATTTTCTATTTTAAAGAAGATGGGCATGTCAATTTGTTTTCATTCCTAGTAAAGACACTTCAAAAGAAAAAAAAAAAGTTCAAGACACATTGTAAAGTAGAGAGAGATGACAAAAACATGGGGCTTGAGTGAGACAATGTCTTACATAAAGTAAGCTCATGGGAGCTTAAGTGAGTTGGCTTTTGGTTTGTTTAGCTGCATAGGCTGAGGTTGTTTCTTTGCCAAAAAGAAAATCAAGTGTTAGCACTCAGTTTAACACTTTTAAAATTTTAAATTGAATAAATTTGTAAATGTTTTAAAATTTGATCGATTTAGTTAGTTTTAAAATTTTAAAAAATAAATTATTTATATTACTAATTTATTATATAAAAAATTCTATATTCTACAATGTATAATATAATTTTGAATTATTATATAAATATTTAACTAATATAAAATTAAAATACTCGGTTAATTTTACTTATTAAATTATTAATTTTAAAAATTGACAATGAACCAAATTAATTGAAAAATTATTTTTTATAATTAATATAAAAATTGAATTAACCATTCAGTGATTTAAAGCGATTAATATTCACCCAAAAAAATCGTTTGTTGCGTTGAACGAAAATCAACGAGGAAGGTTCGTTTAAGGCAGCGTTATTAATGAAATTGATTTGTTGATAACCAAATAAGAATCAACTGGAAACATGTGTATATTTCGATGCGAAAGTCTTTTATGAACGCATTTATAGCATTTAGAGGTGGGCAGAGATTCGGTCAAATTTCATTTCAACCCCACACTCAAGTTTTACTGAGTATTGTTTTTATTTATTTTTCATCTGCTTGTAAAAACTTCACTTCCCCAACTAAAATCCCGATCTTCAGTCAGCCACCCAATGTCCTAAACCAAAAGAAATGGCCGATCCTGAATCTACTACCACTACTCAAGACTCTGCCGCTGCGGCGCAGGAGGAGCCCCATCAGATCCTGGCTCAAGACAAAGTGGATGACACCACCGCCAAGCTCAACAACCTAAACCTTCGAATTTGGCCTCCCACACAACGAACCCGTGACGCAGTCATCAAACGTCTAGTCGAGACGCTGTCTTCTGAATCCGTCCTTTCCAAACGCTACGGTACGATCCCCGAGGACGAGGCCTCCGCCACGGCCAAGTCCATCGAAGAGGAGGCTTTCTCGGTTGCCGGTTCATCGTTGTCCGTCGAAAACGACGACGGGATCGAGATCCTCCAGTTGTATTCCAGGGAGATCAGCAAGCGCATGCTCGACACTGTCAAAGCCCGAGCTGCTTCCGCTACAGCCGACGATACTCCGTCAGGTTCGCCGGAAGTAAACTCAAATAACGCGGGAGCTGCGGATGCTGAGGAGATTTCTTCCTCATCGGTAAAGACCGAGGCTTAAGTTTGAGGACTCTTGTTTCTCTCTTGTTTAGGGGTTTTTTACATAGATCTGTTTATGGATATTTCTGAATGCTTAATTGCTTATATATCGTGATAATAACATAATATCTTTGGGTTTTTTTGGTTTTCTGAAATCTTGGTGGAAATGTGCTTGATTTTTATCAGTTCATTTGGTTTTTGTTTGCTTTAATCATTGATACAATGCAAAATGCAAAACAAGGTGTGCTAGAAATTATCTTCATTTAATAATTTATTTCCCAGCAACTCATCAGGCATTCTACACCTTTAATCACGATCTGTTCTTTGATGATCAGTTAGTCATTTTTAGTTTCACCGGAGTTAGGCAAAAGCTGTTTTTAGAGTTTGCGTTATCTTTGAAGGCAGAACTGTGGTTCCAGAAAATTCGAGTTTAAAGTCTTGTAAGAATTTATACATAGAAAAGAGTTCTAAGCAGATCAGGTTTTTGTAATTTTATAGAGATCCGATCCGACATATGGTCTTTGGCATTTCTTCCATTCACTGTTAATCGTAATTTGTTTTAGACATAATTGTTGATTTGGAAATTTAAATGGTGTTCGGAAAGTTTTATATTTATTATTTATGCGTCCATATCGCATTAGCTTGTGATTTTAAAAATAATCAAATAAATTTCATGGTAGTATTATCATTGATTAAACCCCCCCCCCCCCCCACTTCTTAAGAAGGAAAGAGCTGGTTGGCTAAACTCCTGGTGCTACCTCTAATCCATGGAAAACTTCATCTTGTTCGTTCCAAGTCTTTGCATGCAAGATTGAAATTGATACGGTAATTTTAAATCTGTAAAAGAAAAAAATGTTAGATTTAACGCGTAAAACTATAATATAACGAATATAACGAATACGTATGCTTAAATATAGTAGAGATATATTTAAATGTAATTAAAATTATTAATCAAACACATTAATTTTTATTTAAAATTTTAATATATTTAATAATTTATTTTACGTTTATATTTAGACAATGAACATCAAAACAATATAAATCATAATAATATACATGAATAAGTAAAGTCAAATCACTGTATAGTTTAAAAATATAGGGGAAAAAAGGATTCTTAATTACCCAAAAAGAATTAATATAGTCATGTTTTTTAATTTTAAGAATATCATATTTATATAATTATATTAAATATCGTAAGATCTATTGATAAAAATCCGTCTTTCTTTTTAACCAAAAAGAAGTCTGTCCATTTGTGTTCTTGGTCTGGTCGGAATAATGTTTTTTTTTTTTCCTAATAAATAGACATGTTTAGACCCGATTGATTTATAGTGGTTAGGTTTAAAATAAGTAACTATTAAATTAATAAAATATTTTATTTAAATTTAACTATAAACAACAATAATTTACATTATTCAAACTTTTTAATTTTTAAAAAAAAATATGTGTATTTCACATTTGTGTATAATATATCTAGATATATGTATAAAAATATATTTTTTAAACATACGAAAACTTTTTAGAAATGAGCATATCACTATTTATTTATTGAACATATTTATCACTGCATTTCTCATTGAAAATTATTAATATATCTTTTATAATTAAAAAAGAAAAAATTACAATTCAAAAAATTTAAAAATATTAACATACTAATATATCAGTTCAACATGTAGAAAAAAAAAAAAAAAAAAACTAATATATGCAAATGTTGAACTCAGTTTCATCCAATAAACACATGCCGTCGGAACACATTTGCACAGTGTCCTACCATTTGACGACCATAAGGAGCAAGGCAATGCCTAACTTTCATTTTCATCTCAACTTTGAATGTGACGTTTTCAACTGAAATTAAATTGCAAAGGGTCTTTTTTAAGCAGCTTAAAAATGAATAATCCTAACTATCCCTGCTTTTAGCTTCACCTTGAAGATCCGAAATTGGTTCCTTATATTTTACACTTATTTTATCTTTGATGTTGTTAATTACTTTATTGTCGTCTTCGGCATATCAGAAGTTGAGCGAAGGATCATCTCTTTCTGTTGAGGATCGGAGCGATGTTATAACATCACAAAATGGCGCGTTCTCAGCTGGCTTTTATCCTGTCGGCGACAATGCTTATGCTTTCGCCATATGGTTCAGCAAACCAACTTGTTTGATTCATGATTGCACCGTCGTTTGGATGGCAAACCGTGATCATCCGGTTAACAGAAGGCGCTCAAAGCTCTCTCTCAAAGGAACCGACAATCTTATCCTGACTGATGCTGCGTAGTTGAACGCTTGGTCTACGGGACACTGCTTCCCCGCACTCAGTGCGGTTGCAGCTCGATGACAATCGAAATCTTGTTCCGAGTAATTCTAAGGGTTCTACTTTATGGCAGAGCTTTGATTCTCCGACAGATACACTTCTTCCTCTACAACCACTCACCAGATACACGGAACTTGTCTCCAGAAGAAGAAAAGGCAACTATTCCTGTGGCTTCTATAAGCTTTTTTTTGACGATGATAATGTTCTTCGTCTCCTTTTTGATGGTCCTGAGACTTCAAGTGTTTATTGGCCTTCTCCATGGCTTGCAAGCTGGGATGCAAGAAGGTCCACCTACGACATAGGAGAACTGCCACGATCGATTCCTTCGGCAATTGTAGTTCAACCGATGATTTGAATTTTCGGTCTGCAGATTATGGTCCAATCCGGATTAGAGAAGATTGACCATTGATTATGACGGTAGCCTTCGGTTGTACAGCAGAGAAGGAAGGAATAAAGCAAGGGTTCTTTCATGGCAAGCTATAAGTCAGCCATGCAGGATTCATGGCAATTGTGGGGAAAAGATTTGCGGTTACTGGGAGGAAATGCACTTGCCTTCAAGGATACAAGGTGAAGAATGAAACTGATTGGTCTCACGGTTGTGAACCAGAATTCGAAACTCCCATCAATGCCAGTGACTCTATTTTTATCCATTTTCGTAATGCTGAATTTTATGGTGCTGATTTTCAATATTTTCCCAATAAAACTTTAAAGGAGTGCAAAAGTGAACGTCTGCAGAGGGTTAATCGTAAAGGGTTTCAATATAAATTCAACGATAATGGTTTCTATGATTGTTTCCCCTAGGCTTTATTGTGGAACGGGCACCAAACATCTAGATTAATTGGGACCTTTATATAAAGCTGCCCAAATCATATATCTCAAACAAGAAGAGGAATTTTTCCAAGATAACAGCTTAGATTGTCCCAAAAATTATAGTATTTCGCTGGAAAGAAGTTATGCTAAAAGCCAAGAAAATGGGATAGTGAAGTTCATGCTATGGTTCGCAAGTGCATTGGGCGGAGTTGATATAATTTCCGTCCTTTTGGTTTGGTTGTTCTTAACACCGCTCGGCAAGCGAAGAATGTAGCTAATGATGGCTACGCCATGATTGCAACTGGATTCAAGATTCACATTTGATGAGCTGAAAGAGGCAACGCGAAACTTCGGTGAAGAAACTGGGAGAGGAGAGGAGGAATTGTGTACAAAGGTAAGCTACCCGATGGTAGAGTTGTAGCAGTCAAGCAATTGAATGAAGGAAATCAAGGAGAAGCCGAGTTCCTAGCAGAAGTGAACACCATTGGGAAGCTAAACCACATGAACTTGATCGAAACGTGGGGATTTTGCGCTGATAAAACCCACAGGCTGCTTTTTTATGAGTAATATGGAGCATGAATCTTAGCAGAAATGATTTCTTCCAATGAACTTGACTGGCAAAAGAGGTACGATGTCGCCTTGGGCACTGCAAGAGGCCTGGCTTGCCTGCATGATGGGTGCTTAGAATGGGTCTTGCATTGTGATGTAAAGCCCCAAAACGTACTGCTGGACTCTGGGTACAACTTGAAGGTATCTGATTTTGGCCTATCCAAGCTGCTTGACAGAGATAAGCTTTACTATTCTAGCTTCTCAAAGATACGGGGAACTAGAGGTTACATGGCTCCGGAGTGGGTTTTCAATCAGACCATTACATCCAAAGTAGATATTTACAGCTACGGCATCGTCGTGCTGGAAATGGTGACCGGAAAGTGCACAACGAAAGGGATTCAATTCGTGGATCGTGTTGAAAGGCAGGTCGAGGAATGCAGGTCAGGAACTTGGGTCAAGGAAAAGAAGAAAGGACGACCAAAGTCAATGGATATGGAATCATTGACGACAGAAATAATGGACCCTGTTTTGGAAGGCAATTATGATAAGCAAAAGATGGAAATTCTGGTTGCAGTGGCTCTTGATTGCGTACAGGAAGACAGAGACGCAAGGCTTACCGTAAGCCAAGTCGTCGAGAGGCTTCTTGATCATCACCATGAAAAGGAAAACTAGCAGCACTTCAATATGCATCCATTACCGGTAATCCAAGAATAATTGAAGCTTTAGCATATATCTACAAGTTTTGAATATCCAAAATGTGAACTTTTTTCTTCAAAATGCAGAAATTTATCGCAATTGCACCGTCTATTTCTCTGGTTTTAGCTTTACATGTACAACCTGAATAACTCTTTTTCTCCCATTGTAGCTGATCTTAAGTTCATCATGAAATCCTATATATAAATTTTGGACATTTTCGTGGATGGAGAGCATGTGCACGTACCATGTTTTTTTTCCGCCTTTTAGGTCTTTTTCTTTTTAAGTAATATTATTTCGGATCGTTTTAGCTTAAGAAAAATTATTAAAAAAATAAAATTTAGATTGAATTATTTTTAATATTTAATTTTTTGTATCATTTTTATGTTTTGAATTATTTCAATTTTGAATCATTTTAGGTTTGGGTCATTTTGGGTTCAGACCAATTGGTTTAACACTAAATTAATCGGGTTTGGGTAACATCCACATGTTATAGGCTTTTTTCTTACACTTATTTTTCTTTTTTAAATTTTATTATTTTAATTTTCTTAGTTTAGGAAAAAAATTAATGAAAAAAAGGTGGAATTTGGGTTGAACCATTTTAGGTATTTAAAGTTTAGGGTCATTTTAAGGATTAGGTCATTTTTCAGGTTTAGGTATTTTGAGTTCGAGTCACCTTTGTTGTGGGCCATTTTGGATTCGAGCCATTTCGGTTTTGATTCATTTCAGTGGGTCAATTGAGTTTAAACTCAGGTTAATCAAGTTTCAATCATTCTAGATTCAAGCCATTTTGGTCCAACATAACCTAGTTTAACATTCAGGTTAGTCGGTTTGATCAATTAAGTTTAACAGTCAGGTTTATCAGGTTTGGTCATTTATTCTTGGGGACATTTCGGGTTTATTGTTGGGATCAATTCAGTTTTGGGTCAATTCAAATTGGGGACATTTCGGGTTCGAGTCATTCTGGATTTGATTCATTTGCGAATTTAGGTTGGTTGATTTTAATTTGTTGACTTTTCTAGCTAAACGAGATCAGTTTTGGTTCAAATGATTTGGTCGAATTTTTTTTTAATTCAAATTAGAATTGACAGATATAAATAAAAAAATATACATCGTTCGTTTGTCGTATTTAACAAAATATATTTTGAATTTTTTTTGAACGGAGGAGGTGTCCATATGTAGGCTTTTTTTAGACCATTAGCTTGCTTTTAAACTATGGTATGGGATCTACACTACTTAAACCTTTTTTTGCAAGTTGAGTTTTTTTTTCTTTAGGTCTCACACCTTATTTAAACTTAAACCCATTTATTATTTAAGTATTAATTAAATTGATATTTAAAATGCTATTGTTATCATTAAAATGTTATTTATATTAATACAATTATTATTAAAACATTATTTTAAATGATAATATTGACATAAATATTAATTATTAATTATTAAAATATTAAAAATTATTTATCATTAAACTAATAATTTTAATTAATATTTCAAATGGTAATATTTTAATGATAATATTTAATGCTAAAATATTATTATTCATGTTAAATACTTAAAATAATACTATTTATTATTAAAACATAATTATATAAATATTTAAAATATACAATTATTATTTAAATATTATTTCAATTAATATAATTGTTATGAAAATATTATTTTTACAATTTTTAGATAGAATATTATTGTAATATTAAATAATATTTTACTAATATGTTACAATTTATCATTAAAATAATAATATATATTAATATTTTATTAATTATTATTAAAATAAATAATATTATATTATATATTGTTAAAATATAAATTTGCATTACTATTTTAATTTTTTAAATATTTTTTAAATTAGAAGTTAAATATTTTCATTAATAATAATATTTAGCTTGAGTCAAGTTAAGTTTTAAACTAAAAATCATATTACTTATAAGAGCTATCTTCCGAAAATTGTCTTCCCCTCTTGAAAAGAGAAAGTCAATTTATAAAAAAATGTCTTATTTTTCATTGACCGGTAAATCATTTTTGTTGGCCAAATTATTTTCACGAAACAAAGGTCAAAAAATATTGAAAACATTTTTTAAAATTCATTTTTTGTGAAATAAACGAACCCTTATTGTGTACATGCTCCATCCCTCGTAATTTGCTTCTTTTTTTTACCCCCTTTTTTCCTTCTGCCTTCATTGGCTCTTCTCCATCCCTACCTCCCTTTCATCATCTCCTCAAAGTTTTCTCGTTCATCTTCTTCCTTCTTTTCTCGCCCGTTTTTATCCATTATCAAAGCTCTTTTCTCATCCCTTCAAAGATCTCAAAAGATTTTATTTTTGCATATAGTAGATTTATAGTCTATGTATTATTATTTATATTTAATTCTTTGTTAGAGAATTCGATGTGACATATAAAGTATAAAAAATTAAAATAACGATGTGCCGAATAAAAAAAATTTTAAAAAAGCTCACTTCAGTTTACGTTATTCTTTCAAACTTTCATTTGATTAGTTAAATTATTTAAAATTTAAATTAATATCTATATTCATAATTAATATAATATCTACCGAGATAAAAAAAAACTGCTCGAAGTATAGCACAAGTATGCATACTAATTTTAATTTTATTATTAAATATACTAAAATCAAATTTTAAAAAAAATCTCGTGAAAATTAAAGAGGGACAATAAATTTGAGACAGCCATTTAATTATTTATTATTTTCAAAATATATATCTTTTAAATCTTTATTAATTGCTTGATTGTATAGAGAAAAAACAGATTTATAACAAAGTCTTTTAAATTCCTAATGAAAATTACTCTCATGAATATTGTTGAACTAATCCTTTTAATTTTCCCGTTGCACTTCAATTGTGTATTGAAAAAACTAAAATTCGTGCATATTATAGACAAGTTAGCAAGTACAACTAACCTATTGAGCATTTAGTATTATAGCTTTGTTACACAGCAGCTAGCACCTACTTTCTCTAAAGTATCTGGTATTACAGAATAACTTTTGCCTTTGGTCAGAATTTTCATTTTTTTCATGAATAATAGAATATTATTTTTTAAATATTTTTTAAATACATTAAAAATTTAAAAAAAAAATTAAATATATTTGTATTAAATATCTATTCATATCTTATATATATTCGAATTTGAGTAATATAATACTTTGACAACATCCAGGAAAGCACTTGAGCCTGGTTTATTGACTGACTGCTTCTCTTTTTGGTGTCTTCACTTGTAGTTTTGGCTTATGGAGGATCGTGACGGTTTATTGCACCGATTTCCCTCTTTGCATCAATTGGATGTTATCAAGTTAATAAATTATTATTGTCCGAAGTCGCCGTTTCTTGAGAAACCACCGATTCAGACATTTTGCCTGCTTGATGGTTATATCATTTCTATTTTTCCTTTGTTTTTATATTCCTAAGGGTCGATGTATCTTGTCTTCTGGTGTCGGCTTGTACCAAATGAACAGTGTGTGAATCTGTAAAAAATAAAAATAAAAAAAAATCGAAAAATGGAAATTCAGGGTAGAAGTATTCATACAGGCAGGGTTATTTTCGTTGGAATTCGATGACGCAAGGCAATATATCATGCCATCAGCAATTGCTTCCTGGGGAAGTCGCCTGACGTATCAGAAATCATAGGTCCATATGAGAAACAATGGCAATTTTCCTGTCAAACCACTTGTGACGCTAACAAATTGAATTTGAGCTGCCCTAATTTGTAGCCAGTTTCTCTTCAGCCGCCCTGGAATAAAAGCTCTACACACTAGTCCCTCCATTTACACGCTTTCACATGAAATCTGTACACATCTCTCTGGATTATAAGTCGCAAGGCTTTTCATGTCTTCAATCTTCACAAATTTTTTCATGACTACACCATTCATCCTACTCGTTTTATTATTGGGTTTATTTTGTCCACTTTCATCTTCATCCTCTGATGTTCTACGTGCGGGCTCATCTATAGCAGTGGGGACTGCTGGTGATGTGTTGACTTCACCTGACGGTACTTTCAGTGCTGGTTTCCACCCTGTCGGTAAGAATGCTCTTTCTTTTGCGATATGGTTCAACAAACCATCCTGCGGTGCTAACAATTGCACTATAGTTTGGATGGCAAATCGGGACCAGCCAGTCAATGGCAGATATTCAAAGCTCTGTCTACTGAAATCAGGTAACCTTGTTTTAAAAGATGCTGGTCGTATCCTTGTTTGGGAAACGAAAACTGTCTCGCAGTCCCTTACCCATTTAAAACTTGAAGATGGCGGTAATCTCATCCTGTGTAACTTGGAAGGCCTTATATTGTGGCAAAGCTACGATTCACCCACCGATACTCTGCTTCCTCTTCAACCATTCAATGAGAACTCGAAGCTTATATCATCAAGAAGCCAAGGAAACTGCTCCTCGGGTTATTTTCAGCTTTATTTTGACACTGATAATGTCCTTTGCCTTGTGTACAAAGGTCCTGAGTTTTCAAGCGTTTACTGGCCAAGTCCATGGCTTCTGAGGTGGGAAGCTGGAAGATCCACGTTCAATAATAGCAAAATTGCAGTTTTGGATACTTTGGGCAAGTTTAGTTCAACCGATGATTTTACTTTCTTGTCAGCTGATTACGGTTCAAAGATTTCAAGAATGTTGAAGATGGATTTTGATGGCAATATTCGGTTGTATAGTCTAAAAGAGGATGGGGAAACTTGGGTTGTTTCATGGCAAGCCTTCGCTCAACCATGCATGGTTCATGGGTGTTGTGGGCCAAACAGCATATGCATTTATAATCCTAATTTTGGCCGGAAATGCTCTTGCATTCCAGGATATAAGATGAAGAATCATGCAGATTGGTCCCTTGGATGTGAACCAGAATTTCATCTTTCTTGTAACCAAACTGATCAGGTTGGTTTCCTGAAACTCCGCCATGTTGAATTCTACGGCTATGATTTCAAAATGTATCCCAATGTCACCTTAGAGCATTGCGAACGAATATGCTCGCAGTTGTGTGACTGCAAAGGTTTTCAATTCAGATTTATTAAAGCCCATGAATTAGATGGTACATATTGTTATCCCAAGATACAATTGTTGAATGGACATCGCCCACCAAATTTTAATGCTGATTTCTACGTGAAAGTGCCCAACGCTAGTGTCTCCTTTTACAATAAAACTGTTCAAGACTCTGATTTACAATGTTCCAACGAAGTGTTGCCGCTGGAACGAAAATATTCCAAGAAGCGTGAGAATGAGTCATTGAAATTTGCCCTTTGGGCGGCATGTGCCGTCGGAGGACTCGAGTTTCTTACCATTTTCTTGGTATGGTGTTTCTTGATTAGAACCCACGACAACTCTAGCCCACAGGCAGACTACCTACTCGCTACAACTGGCTTCAGAAAATTCACCTATGCTGAGCTGAAAAAGGCGACAAATAGTTTCTCAGAAGAGATCGGAAGAGGTGCGGCAGGAATCGTTTCCAAGGCCACACTGTCCGACGGTCGAGTGGCCGCAATCAAGCGGCTCATTGATGCTAACCAAGGGGAAGCTGAATTCCTTGCGGAAGTAAACACCATTGGAAAGCTTAATCACATGAACTTGATAGAGATGTGGGGCTACTGTGCGGAAGGAAAGCATAGGCTTCTGGTGTACGAGTACATGGAACATGGATCCTTGGATGAAAATCTCTATTTTAAAGCACTTGATTGGAAAAAAAGATTTGAAATTGCTGTGGGAACCGCAAGAGGCTTAGCTTATTTACATGAAGAATGCTTGGAATGGGTTCTCCATTGTGATATAAAGCCTCATGACATTCTCATAGACTCTAACTACCAGCCTAAAGTGTCAGATTTTGGCCTGTCTTGGCTGCTAAATAGAGGCGATGTCAAATATTCAAATGTCTCAAGGATCCGAGGAACTAGAGGTTACATGGCACCTGAGTGGGTGTCCAATCTGCCCATCACTTCCAAAGCTGATGTCTATAGCTATGGGATCGTTCTAGTGGAGTTGGTGACAGGAAGAAGCCCTGCAATGGGAATCGAAGTGGCAGATGATCATGGAAGTCCAAAAGAGCAAATAACGCTGGTTGAATGGGTGAGACAGCGCATGGCAAGTGCCAAAGAGACCGAGACATGGAAGCATGAGATAATAGATCCGAAGCTGGAAGGGATATATGATGAGGCTGAGATGCTAATTCTGGTTAATGTAGCCCTGAAATGCGTTCAGGAAGATAAAGACGCTAGACCGACGATGGGTGAAGCAGTTGAGATGCTCCTTCGTCATAATGAAAGCCATTGAACCGCCATTGGCACTCTCAACGAGGGCTTGATTTGCCAAGTAAAATTCCATTTTCTTGACAAAAAATATATGTTTCAAATATATACATGGATAAAAAAATTGTAATGCTTTTATGTAAATTGCATATAGTGACAATATATTTAACATTAGAATTGATAGCTGATGCAGCATTATAGCTTGACAAGTCTCATTGATGACTTCGTCTAATTATATTTCCTTTCTTGCCTCTCTAATTTCTTCATCCAAATCATGATCCTTCAATTTTTCAATTTGAAGGCGATAGGATTCATCACTGTTTCTTTTCTTTGAACAGTACTAATAACCTTGATTCTTGTTTATAATTATTTCTTTTTGGGAGTGGGAGTGGGAGTGGAGGACCAGAAGGGGAGACTTGTTTACACCTTTTTTTTTAATGGGTATTAGTTGAAACTTGAAAAGGACCTGCTTTTATAAATCATGTGTAATTTATCGAGTCTATCTTAATTCAACCAATAAGAAATTTGTGTTCAAATTAAAATTTATTTTGAAACGGATTGTATTTAAAAAAAATTAATTTTGATTTAAAATAAAAAATTAAATTATTTAAATTTGATCGATTAAAATTATTTATTTAACAAAAAATGAGTTTGATTCTTCTGCACTGAACTATAACTTAATTATTTGTGCTCAAACTTGAATTCAAATTAAATTTTTCGATACTAATTGAAACAATAAAAAAATATATTAAAAATAAAATACTCGATCAAAGTTACAAGTAACTCAAATCGGACATCAATATATTAAAACTTATCTAATTCAATCTATTCGATAATAATCGAATTAAATTTAAATATTTTTCAAATCGAATTTATAAATTTCTTGAAATTACCAAAATAATGGGAAGATTCTTCTAATTTCTACCAAAGTTTCCAACGTGCTATGGTAGATAACTGTTGTTAGCCAAACAAAACCAGTCCACATGATTAATCTCCGAAATTGATGGACCTGGTCCACTTAAAATACAAAGACATGTATTTGTACAAACTCAACAATTATTTTACATTGGCTCGGGCCGTTTATTTGTTAGAGTTTCTGCAAAATATTTGTTGAACTTGAACTTTGATTTAGACGCTCGCAGCCAAGAAACTCACTTCCTTAGATGCTAGCATAATCGGTGGAACTTTCAAGTCTACAATTTTTCCCGCACGTCGAGGTAATAGACTTCCATCGAGTTAAGTTGAATAATAATTCAAATCACGTCAAATCAATTTAAATTAAAAATATATATTATATTTATATTTAATTTAAATTAAATTAATTTTTTTAAATAATTTAATTTTTAAATAAATTTATTGACAGGTTAATCGTTTTAATTTTCCATTTCAAATATATATATATATAGATAGCCACCGCCCTACCCTTGCTAGTACTTGCATGAGTTACGATTAGACTCAGTGTATTGTCGTGATTAATCTCCCTCTTTAAGAAGGCAAAGAACTGGTTGGGTAAACT
>JBBYHK010000012.1:13031498-13078231 GCA_038382065.1 Adansonia grandidieri | reverse complement strand
GCTTATGAAGCTACTTTTGAGTTTGGATCATTAAAGAAAAAGCTACTTTCAAGTTTGGACCATTAAAGAAAAAGCTATTTCTATTTTTCCAAGATTTCCTTGACACGTATGGTTGTATGCACAAAACAACATTAGCAGTAATCTAGGATTAGGTCATCTACTAATCTCATGGATGACATCAACTTTCTGAATCAGAAGCAGTAAAGCAAACTTTGTCATTTGTCCAAGGGAACTTCAGCGAAAATATAAAACATGTTTCAGTAGTATAATCAAGGTGAAAGCATTTTAAGCTCAGCATTTGAAGTCATCAAAAGTACCTCTTCAGCAAGCGAAAGAAATTTCTTTGCCTCATCAGGACCATAACCGGATGACCCTAGTGCCAGCATTCCTGGAGCAAAGCATGCTAATTCATCCATCTGCATAAATATGAAATGTCAAAGCAAGAAGTGAAATAATCACACTATAAAATAACAATGCAGCACTAGAACCACAGTACCCAAATTACCTTGTCTGACAGTGAATCCCCATTTTTCTCACAGATATATGCAAAAGATGATGGTGTTGATCTTCTAATTAAGCTTAGTAGACCTTTCATTGATGTCTCCCACATATCTCTGTGTCCAAACATTCCACAATGGGGTTTACTTATCGGGAAGTTAAATCAAAATAAATACTTGAGTTGCATTAAACTTGATATGCATAAACATGAAAATCAAATTCATCACCTAAGACTTTCAGCATTTTTATTCTCATTCATGCTATAATGTTTTTTATGTTCGTAAGTCTGCTAAGGATTTATATCAAGTACCTGAAATTCAGCCTTCACCAAGCCTTTTACATTTGTCTCATGCTTCAAAATAATATATATATATATAAAACTTGGAAGTGACATCCATTTGATATAATTAGAATGCATTAGATACTCATAACATTCTGCATAAGCCTAAGATGCGTCCACAACCAAAAGTGCTTTATAAGGAACTAGAATAAAAGAAGAATAAGTAGACCCAAAATCACTAAGTGGTGAACAATGATTCGATTTTCTGAAATTTTATGATAACCATAAACTTGATTACGCAGGACGGAAGGAGAACTTCAATAACCAGGTACTATAAGGTTCAGTCACATACTGATATTGAGTTCATCTAAGTTGAGGCAGTTTTAGAGTTACAAAATTGGAAGTTCAAATGCCAAAAGTGAAAATGCATCAATAACTATCTCGAAACTTCCATAAAGGAGAGGTACCAGGAAAAGAGGTACTAAGTGCTTTCCATGTCCTTATAATAATTACAATATATTTTCTGCTCTTAGACAAAAGCTTAGCTCATTCGAAGTCTTAATGTTCAAAGAAATATGATTTTCTCTTCCAATGAAAAATCATAAGCAAGCAGTCCTTATAATAATTACAATATATTTTCTGCTCTTAGCAAAAGCTTAGCTCATTCGAAGTCCTAATGTTCAAAGAAATATGATTCTCTTCCAATGAAAAATCATAAGCAAGCAGCTATTAATAACAGCAGTTCAAAAATGCAAATAGAGAAAAGACGGATGATGGAATCCTTACCTATACAATTTTAATGATGATGTTTTGTTTCCTTGTATCCAGGCTTTGAGCAGATATTCATAGAAGCTGCAATAAAATTATTCATATTATGCAGAAGCTCAAATGGAAAAATGTTGAAATCCGAAGCCAAGAAAAAGAAGGGTAGAATTTTCAAATGGTAAATACCTGTCACCCATAGCGCCAAAGGTTATGGTAGAGTATGAACCAGTTCCTCTGTCAGGATTAATATAGATGGGAAGCAAACCATCAGCCGGAAACGTCTTATTAAGCGCAACTATAACCTTCTCCACCTAATTCATCAAAGCACGAGCAGATTAATTAACACCTCAACAACCAATAGCCACTTGAAACCTTTTTTTCCTCAAAAGAGCCAGTGGTTTTCTTATCAGCTTATCTTTTCATTAAAGAGCAAAAAAATTTATCCCAACTTCTAAGATATGATTATAGCAAATTGGCTCCATAAAGAAGCAGATATCAACTATCAACAACTCAGTCCTACCACAACAATTAGAAAAATGGTCTGTAACATGGGCATGTATAAACAGGAGACGACTATACCTTCTCCTGATACTTGGGATCCCCTGTTCTTTGTGAAAGAGCAATAAACTCCAGTTGCTCAGTCCCTGAATCTGCAAGAATACTTTGACCCTAGGGAACAGAGGGGAAAAATCAGACTCAATGAAATAAATTATAAAATAAACATCTACAACCAGCCCCTAAGTCACATAATAAAGCTTTCTGCTTGGGAGGTAATTTTTCTACTGACAATGACAAACTAACAATAATAAGGACAATGAAAGACCTAACAAATGATTTGCTAAAAAAAGATACAGAATAATCTCCAGGACACATGATCTTATTTGTTGGATAATCAAATAATAGTTTTCAAATCAAACTCAGTAAAGCTTTAATCTCAACTATAGGAATCTGCGAAATAAATGCTTCTGCACAATTCCACTCTAACCATAACTTGGTCCATTATGTCTTAGCAATGTTACTGATGTTCAATGAGCAAGGATTTGTTTACATATCCATGCACTTGCCCTAAAAACATAAGGTACTATTGTTTATATGTTAAAAACCTATAATAGACATAAACATATAAAGAAAATTCTATGCATTGTCTAACAAGCTTAAAATTCTATACATTAATAAATTAACATCAATCAGTTAATTTATTCTAATGAACAAGTTTTATCACTAATTATCTAAAAGACATCATCAAACACTAGCTCAATTTGCCATTTTCTTCCATACACAATAAAAATTTGAACCTGCGTATAACCATATATTCGTGATATTTATTGTAAAGGGCGTTTGCTTAGCTAATAAAAGAATTAAAAACTAAAGAAACCAAAGGGACACTTTGTCAAGGCTCACATAAAATGTATGCAACTTGTCAAAGACTCCTTGCCCAAAGGTATGCGAGGCACCTTCAATAACTGGGCAATGGAGCTAGGTGCACAACTTTATATCACTAAGGCTCCGTTTAGCATTGCTGTTGGCATAGCTTTTGAGGCCAAAAGCTGCTTTTCAGCACAACCTCGATGCTAAATGGGTAAAAACCTCTGGCTTTTGTGGTTAAAATTATGGCCTGGCAACTCCAACCAAAAAGCTAAGAAAATGAAGCTTTTGCGATTTGAAAGTCGACTAATGGGTAAAATAACTTTATTATCCTCTTATCTCTAAACTTTTATTATTTCAAACATATTTTTTGATATTTCAATTGCTCACAAAACTTTTTCACAGCAATACAAAACATTTAAACATTTTTAAACCATATTTTTCCACCAAATTTTTTAAACATGCTTTTTCCAGCCCAAGCATTTTACAACTCAAGCTTTTTCCAGTATAGTGCTAAACTAGCCATTAATCAGTAATCATTGTTAGCATTATAAGAAGATAGCAATTGCAAGGAGGCCATGACTAGCTGATCCAACAGCATAAATCAGGGCTTCCAACTGATATAAGCCAGAGAGGTCATAATCATTCGAGAAACATAAAAGAACTTTCACTGCTATAGCATCAAGGAGAGTAAATTCTAAACAGCAGCAACGCAAAAAAACCTTACCCCAGTCCATCCGGGGTTATGTGCATTTCCACGAGCCAAATTGATAACATTATAGGGGATCCCGGTAGGAGTATCCCAAGCAGGTAGCAATCTATCTGCAATATCTCTAGCTTTTTCAAGGAAAACCTTGTCGCCTGAAAGATCATAAGCACTAAGAAGTCCACCTACAACTCTGAATTTTCAATTAGAGTAGACAGGACAAATTAGTCAAATATTTGTGTCAATTTAAAAAACAAAAGACAAAAAAAAACTATTTAGAAGGGGGAAAAGACCATAATTCTATGAGATTCATCAACCCAAAAAAAATGAAACCTTATGGTTGTCTCGAAAACACTGGCATCATAGTCCTTATTAAAATCCAATGAGTTCGCAACCCACCTGCAAACAACAGCACCACACTACCAATCAATAGTAATTTAACCATATGCCCTCCAGGAAAACAGAATTACATATTATCTATACTTGGAAAATGTTGACAAGCAAACAAATGGTTGAAGCAACTTAAATGCTTCCTGCTCTCCAGAGCACCAATGATCACAACCCAGCAATGTATAAATGGCCTGGATACAACATTCCTTGGTATCATAACCATAAGAGCACCACAACACTTATCAATAGTAATTTAACCATAAGCTCAGGAAAACATAATTATATATTCTGTACTTGAAAAATGTTGATAAACAGACAAATGGTTGGATCAACTTAATGCATCCGTGCTCTCCAGAGCACCAATGATCAGACACCCAGCATTATGTAAATGGCCTGGACACAACATTCCTTAGCTATCATAACCATAACAGCAAGTGTGCCAATCAAATGCAATTACTGAAATCAAACAGTTGGTATCACATACGCAAATAACCCACTAGGCTTAATAATGTTGGCCTAAGCACCTTATGGGAAACACACAGACTGGTATCCTTGTAAGCTAGTATATGTTGTAAAGAAAAAAAAAAAAAAAAAAAAGAAGAAAGAACAAAGTGAGCCTCTGAATAAAATGACGGGAACAAGAAAAAGAAATGGATTCGGACAAGGATTCAAATAGCAGCCGCAACACAATGCTATAGCCACTGTTTAGCAGTTTCGACACCCTAGATTACCGATATTTTACTGCAATCAACCACTATAACGTTCATTATGTCCACAACCACAATAAATCTCCGGATTCAGACAAAGAGGTTTGTGGCATGATAATGAATACTAAGAATGTTGAATGATACTTGACAAACATACAACAAGAAAAAGCAAGTGGATTGAGGAGAGAGAGAGAGAGAGAGCAGCAGTAAAACTTAATTGCATTACATGATAACAATTATATCTTGCCCCATTTATATTTTCATCAGACCACATCGTTCAAGACTACAGAAATAAGGCGATCGAAGAGTATCTTATTTGGAAGAAAAGGTGATCTAGGATTTCCCTTGACAACAAATGAAACATGTGTAAAGCTTTAACAAGGAAGATGAACTGTTCTACCCTAGAAGCAGCAGAACTAAGAAAAACCATTACGTAGATGCCAAAATATATCATAGAGAAAGTGACTGGCTCACACATTAACAGTCCAATCTCTGTGCATATGCAGTGTCATTATTACTTTCAGAACTGCTGTGCACAGGTGAAAAAGCAAAGCCTACAGGAACAAAATTGAACAACATATGCCTGATTTTCTGTCATAAATGGCGAACTGCATTAATAATAAAAAGCATATAATTACTACAAGAACAGATGACATCACTAGTCTGGTCCGTCAAAAAGTTGTTTTAAGTAGGTAATCTAAACTACCTGTAAAAGTAAGGTCCGAGGGGGTCCAAACTGCTTGACATTTGGCACCCCCAATTGGCTGCAATTTGTCTAGTTGGTAATCTAAACTACCTGTAAAAGTAAGGTCCGAGGGGGTCCAAACTGCTTGACATTTGGCACCCCCAATTGGCTGCAATTTGTCAACAACTAGAACTTCAAACACAATTATTTAAAAGAAAAAAAAAAAGAAAGCAGAAAAAAAGGATATTTAAAAAAAAAAAATAGAGAGAAGAGAAAAAGAAAGGAAAAGAAAAGAAAAGAAGTGGTCATTTTTTTCCATTTTGCCTCTCTTTCATTTTTCCTTCCAATTTTTCTAGAAAACTATTTTTCATGAAAAAAAAATTACCCAATAAAGAGAAAATGTAAAATAGGCTTAATCTATTCTATTCCAATTTTTCCTTTAGTATTTCATTTTTCCAAAATAAAAAATGAATTTAAACCTATTGTTTATATAATTTTTTAAAAATCAATAAATCATTATAATTAGACAATAATATAAGTTTCAATTTCATAGTAATATTAGACACTTTCAACAACATATTTATAAGAATTATTTTATCTCTCAAATGCAATGCCACAATTGGCAAATTTGATCATATTAAGATCATGATTTATTAATGCTCGAAATAGAATAACTAACTTATGAAAAAAATTAGGTCAAACTTTTACAAATTCCAATTTGCAGCATTGGGCTAATTTCTAGTGTAAATATGCACCACCAAAACAGAAGAAGAAGAAGAAGAACAAGCAGTTTAATCTCATTATTTGGTATAAATAAGAAGATATCTATGTTTGATTGAACTAAATAACAAATGTCACTTCTTGATACCAATTTAAGTGAAGCATATCGATATGGGAGCAACCAAAGCAGAGATAAATGCAGCTTTCATAAAGATCATATAAATAAATATATGCGGTCCATTTAAGGGATGTGAAACTTTGGTTAAGGAAAAAAGTACCATTATCACTTTTACCATTTTATTTCTAATAAATTTATAATAGAGTTACATCTACTTAAATTAATTTGAGTTAGAAATCTGGTCTACTTGAATAACTATCTTTCATCTTTTATTAATCAAAAATCAATAAAACTTAAGGGTTCTGAAGATTAAAAAAACCTCTGTAACTTTTTGTTCTATTTGAAATACATTTTTATGGAAGAGTTACAAATTTTACTTGAATTACTCACAACTTTTCTCTAGATGTGGAGCTTAGGGATCTTTTTTTTTCTGGTTCCTTCATTGCATCACACAACCAAGAAAAAGGAAAAGCTAAGCATCACACAGGTTCCTTAGGAGTCAAAAAAAAGGAAAAGCTAAGCATCACACAGGTTCCTTAGGAGTCAAACCTAAGGTTGATTGCATCAAACAAGAAGAAAGAAAACCTAAGCGTCACACCTAAGGTTTATTACATCAGACAATCACAATAGCAAAGATACTGAAAACCTTTTATCATAAACTCATATCCTATCCGCAAAAGAGTACATTGAAATTTATATAAGTTCCTAGCAACCCTAACCCTAGAAGAACTAGCAGTCCTATTCCAAATTCCAAGTATGAAAATAAAGAATTTACTCAAAACTCTAAAAACTAAAACCTTGACACTTAAAAACAAAGCTTAATATACTAAAACCTAATATAGATGTAGAATAACTAACATAACCCAAGATCCATAAAATATTACAATTTAACTACAATATACAAGAAAAGTAACATAATAAATTCTTAAATAGGTTAATCCTTCAACTAGCTTTTAGAATTGTACATCACACTATTGTTTTTATCAATATTAATTTACTAGAAGGGAATGAACCATATGATAGATTTACGAGTTGAATCGAAAACATATAAATTTTAATTAGAATGTAAATGCTCTACGCTACTTCTTCTTTTTTTTTTTTTTCAATTTAAATACTTCATCTGCAATTTATCTCATGTGCAAAATGCATGTTAGAACTACTCTCTGTGTGTGTGCGCATGTGCCTTTGTGGGTATGTGTGCGCATGGGCTTGCAAGTGTATAAAGTCAAAATTAAATATCAAAGATAAGTAAAACTAGGAATTTCCGCTGTTTAGGACATTATTTAAGATTGAAAAGATATTATTGTCTTAGTGAGGACAGATGGAAAGAAGCCACTTGAAGGGTTAAAGTATTTAACACATTAATGGCTATTTTGTTAGATTTTTATGGGTTTAATTGTAACAATGTATTATGGGTTTAATTGTATTAACTTATATACATTTGTGATATTTGATATTATTTAAGATATTTTATATTAATCAGTGCCTGTTTGGCTCAGCTTTTTTCTTTGGCTTAAAAGCTTCTTAAAAGTAGAAGCTGGGCCAAACAGGTTTCTTTGAGCTGCTCTCAAAAAAAAAAGCACACTTATTTTTCAAGAACAAAATGGAGAAAGAAAAGAGCCCCAAAAAAAGCTAAAAATAGGATCTTTCACTTCTCCGTTTTTAAAAACATGCCAGCTTTTTACGTAATTTTTATTTTCATTCCAAAAATGTCCTCATTTATTAAATATAAACTCAATATCTATATAAAAAAAAAGCTTATAGAAGTAAAATTACCAAACAACTTTAGCTCAATTTTTAAATCTCTTATTTTTCATAAGAGCTTCATAATAGCTTTTAAGCCAAAATAAAAAAAGGCCAAGCCAAACAAGCACTCAGCATGTTACTTTTTTTAAGAGAATTATGGTTGTTTTAAGCTTATGTCACAGTTTAAATTTAGCTTAAAAGTACCTATGATTATTTAGATTCCTAGTAGTTTTGAAGAATGAATTATTCAGCTTTTGCTATTTTGAATTATTAAGACTTGAATTATTCATTATTGAGATTCTTAGTTTTAGCTTTCATATTGAGAATTAAAATTGGACCTTTTGCAATTTAGATTTCAGCTTGTTTTCCTCAAAATTTGTTCAAATACATTTTCCATATAATTACATAATTTGTTCCGCATAGCTGACTCCATCTAATAGGAAAAGGCTTTGTACATTTGCTCTTATCGTTTTCCAATTCTTCAAACTTGGAAGGTTGTTGCTTTTATCTAGCTGTGTTTTCTCAAGTTTTAAGTATAAGGGTGATCAAGTAATTTCAAGATTTACTAAAGATTGTAGATTTTAAGTCTAAGAGTCTTGAATTATGTACTTCTGAGTACTAGGTCTCTATTCATAGTCTAGGTAATTGTATTAAATCCATCATGGTTGTTGCTGGTTCTTGCAGGATTATTAGGATTACCGTGCCTCTATAAATGTGCAACTTCTTTCAATTAATGGAGAACTAGTTGGAAATGATTTTTCAGAAATATGGTTGTTACGTGCATGGAGTAATCAATCTTAGTTGCAAATCCTATGAAACCTGAGCGTGTAAGAAGCATGGGATCTTTGTTCTTCTTATTAACACTTGCAAGTTTCATCCCCTAGCTTCATTGAAAGTCTAGAGATCTTTTCTAACCAACTCCGTGAAGTATCATATCACCATCAAGATTCAACCTTCAAATCCAGAATGAGGTTCTAACTACTTGCAAAAGTTCCTCTCCCAAAATCAGAAACAATGATGGAAACTGATATCCTGGGAAGTGAGCCAAATTAAATCATTTGCTAAGCACCCTCTTATTTGAATCGTCCTATGGCTTTCCAAAGAGCAAAAAATGAGCTATGCTAAAATAAGCTAGAGCAAAAGAATGAGCTATGCCAAAATAAGCTATCATGTCTCAGAAACAAAGCAATTTCTTCATGCTCTTCAAGTAAGTTATAACCTACAGAAATAATGCAACAATAGCAGGCATGCCTTCCTCCAGCAACACCCCCCACGCCTTTTGTTTCCAAAGTTTAATCTAGACAGCAAATATAACAGCATATAAATGGTATTATCTCCGTCACAAGTGAATTGTCAGTCCCTCATTGGGAAAGTTGCATGATATGTAATATCCAGCTTACAGTTATGAAATTTTCATCCAAATCACAAGCAAATGCAAACAAGAATTCACACTCAAAGCTATTTCTGATCAGATGATAAGAGAATGATGCAATGTAGCATACAATAATATTGAATTTTATATTGAAAATTAAAAAAAAAAAAAATTGAAAACAGAAACTGAAAGTAGAACTCACTCTCTTGCTCTTTGGAACTGCTCATCTAAACCCATAATATATAAAGTATCAAGAGAGTCTATTAGTGTTGCTCCAAGACCACCAAAGCTATTGACACCATTCTTTGACTGGGGCTGGTACAGGACATCAAAAATCAACAAAATTAGCGTCTTTATCAGGACAAGTTCAGATTCATTTAAAAATTATACCAAACTTTGTGCATCAGTTCTAGATTTTGAACAGGTCAGACCCTAGCAAACATATAAAACAAAAGGTCATATTTTAATCAAGTTGATGTTGGTACACATAAAATTCCAATTTAGTTTTTCTTCTTTCATTTCCTATCATATAATTTTTTTCAACAATTATAAGTTCATGACTGCAGCCAAACTGACAACATGAATTCACTTATACTTCAATGAATTTTTGAAGTATTTTCAAAGTTGTTCACATTCAATGCTAATTCTTCACTCTGAAAAAGTTTTTCACCATAAATGAAAAGCCCATTCAGAGTCTTGTCAAACCATCAAACAATTTCTAATAACATTGAGCAAGAGGGGCAAAACCAATGTAAGAATCATCTAAGAACTGTGCTCTGTACCAAAAGTTCATGTAAACAAACTAGGGAGTCATGCAGTTATGATGCAAAAACATGCATCGCTTAGTTTCCCGATAAAGGCACTATCTTTGACGCTTCCTTTTAAGTGATTTTTTATTTTCTAACAGAAATTCATGTAAAGAATGATAATGAATGCAATGACCTTATCATTTCTGATATAACTGAAGAGCATGCACCCCTGAGTCAATCACTTCAAGTTTTTCAAGTAAGCTGTATAAGGTTTGAAAGTGAGACAAGTTCTGGCAATTAGAATTAGTATGCAAACATATCAACATATAGTTTAACATCAGATAAGTATTCAAGTTAACTGAAGCTAATACTGAGGTACAAACTGAACATATAGTTAAAGATTATAAAGGCAAAGGCCATATTGCAAATTTTGGTACAGAAAGCCCCTAGTTTGTAGAGCAAATCATGAATATTAATTGTTACTTTACGCATCACAATTTGGATAATATGACCAAAAAAGTAGTAAAGCGGGAAAAAAGGAAGGACAACTGCTTTATAAAATACACACAAAAAGACTTCAGCATACCTGAAGTTCATCATTGCCCCATGCATACTTCTCATATGAACTCCAGGCATGAATCATAGCTCCTTTCACTTTTTCTCTTCTTTGCATTTCAATAGGATCATTTGGCACCGCCTTACTCTTCAATTCCTCCAGCTGAAAGAACCAAATTCTAATACTCAGTCCATGCATCTAGCCAAAACCCACTGCATGGGAACATATATGGAGAGCGACATAGCATGATAGGATCCATGAACCCAGGTAGTTAGGAAAAGACATGTTTTTGGGAATCTAGCATGTGCCTTGGACTGGTCACTCTAGTTGCATTGAAGAAATATTTAAAAAAAAATAGATGATTTCATAAACAAATCACTAATCCTCCATTTTAAAAATATATTGACAGTGAATTAAAAAAGCATGCCTAAATCTAGAGTCTCCATATAAATTCACCTACAAATTTGTTATTAAAGAGCAACAATTTGAAAAGCCCTCCCAGGGAAAAAAAAAGCCAATTAATGTGAAATCATATTTTACATTTATTCAAATATGTAAAAAATAAGCTTAACTTGAGCTCGCAAATGGAGCTCTTACCATGTTTTGTAATCGATGCACTTCATCAGTCAACTTGGACACCTCAACCTGCACATCGGTACAAAATTTGTCATACAAAGGCATTTCAAAAGAACATAACTCCCATAGCCACTGTGTATCCAATTCAAGTAAGGAATATGAAAACAGCTGCCATCACGTATCATTCTCCCAAATTCGTAATGACTATCCACTTAAATTTTTAAGCCTTCATATCCATAAAATTCATATTTTTAATACTTTCCATCTCCAAAAATGACGAAATCGGGGTTGCAAGGATGCATAAATAAAATGCGTCATATATTTCAACGCATTCAAAAATTGGAAAAGTCACGTTGCTAATTCCTTAACTATAAAATAGTGAATCAAACCTCAAATCATTCTCCCAAAAACCGACAACAAATTACCAAAACACAAAAAAAAAAAAAAAAAAAAAAGAAAAAGAATACTATCAAAACGCATTTTCTGATTCAAAATCAAATTTCGTTCATATTTCCATTAACAATATTAGAACGATAGCAATCATTGCCAACAGATCAGCAGTCAAGTCGTCCCAAATTCATGATCTAAGAATCTAATTCCTTTCTTCAACGAAAAACATTCTAATTCCTTCAATTTCACATGAAATTAACGAAGTAATAAATTTTGATCAACGAAAACGAAAGGCTAAAACAATTATGCTCATCCTTCCTAATTTCTAAAAAGAAGAAAAAAAACACAGCAATACATAAAATTAACGAGTCAAAAGAATTTTAAAAAAAAAGTATTAAAATTAACAGTAGAAAAAGAGTTACCTCGTGTTCTCTAACGAGAGTTTGACGATCCCAAACAAAAAAAGTAGCCGAAACAAAAATAATCAAAAGCAAAGCCAAACGCTTCGGTCTTTTCAAATAATACGAGGGATTACAGTATCTAAATTTACTCGAAGATGAAGACGTTCTACTCCTCGCCATTATTTAATTTTTTTTTTTTTTTTTTAGTTTTTCTCCAAATCAAAAACAAAATGTTTCATATATATAATAAAATTGGAGAACGGGAAAGAGAATGGTTGACGAAGGACGACCGGGTAGAACAGGAAATGAAAAGGAAGAAAAAATAAAGAAAAAGGTTTTAAGAGAAAACCAATAAAACTATTATTATTATTATTTTGGGAGCAACCAACAATAAAATTAAATTAAGAGGGTAGCGTTTACGGTATTAAATATGAAGTCAGGGACGGTAAAGTGGACCAATGCATTATGAGTTTTGACACTTACGCATCATCTGCAACTAGAATTTCGCAAGTCAAATTTCATCTCTAGTACTCGATCAAAATTCATTAAAATAAAAGAAAATTCGTGACTTTTAAAATTTTATTTAAAAAATATTTATATTTTTTAATTTTTAATTTATATTTAAATAAATTTTGACGTAAACTAATTTTTACTTAAAATAAAAATTTATTTTGACACAAATCAAATAATAAAGCGTTTTAGGATAAAAGAATTATTTAAGTATAAAAAATTAGAGGTTTATTTAAGAAATAGGGAATAGTTAAAAAGTTTTCTAATTTTTTAACTAATTTTATCAAAAAAATAGTTTATGCAAAAATTTTGTTTGAAGTTTTAGAAAAAAATTATAAATTAAATTGTTTCTAAAAAAAGTTAATGTTTAGTAAGAAATAGTCAATGAGATATTTTATATTCTCATTTTATTTTGTAATAATTCATTAAATTATAAAGAGAAATATTCTTTGGCATTTTTTATCCGGTTCAACTTTTTCTATTGATTTCATTTATTTTTTTAATTCAATGTAAAAGCATTTTAGTTCATTTATTTTTTCTATTTTAAACTTGTATGATTTGATTTAGGGTCTATTTAGATAAATAATGAGATAAAAATAGAAATGGTAATGAGATTAGTTAGTGAAATACTGAGATTGGATATTGTACCAGTGATATTAAAATTAAAATTAGTAATGGGATATGTTTTGGATTCAAATGTAACCATAACAGAGGCTAATTATAATAAGAAAAAAAATAACCATAAAAGATATTAAATTAAAATGTGTATATATAATGAAACTCATTAGAGTTTTAAATTATTTGATATTTATTAAAATAAAATTACAAAATTATATTTTTATCAAATAATTATTTTATTAATAAATAAATAATAATAATTATATATGAAATAATATTTTATATTTATTTCTTATTTATGTCATTAATTGTTTTTAATTCATTCATGTTATTGTATAATAATAAACTTTTTATGTTACGTTATATAAACAATAAAATTTTTATTTATTACATTGTATTATATAAATAAACAAAAAGTTATAAAGATGAAAAACTCTTCCACTTGAAGGGTTTTCTCTCCATTAAAGCTTAAAACTCTAGTGGAGATTGAATCTCTACTAGCATGTTACCCAAATAGATCAAATGCATCGTCTTGATGCATTTGATCAAAATTTTAGCTTTGAAGGAGATGCAGTGGAATCCAAATGCAACCTTAATAAAAGGGTCTTGGTAAGCAAAGCCGATAGACATCTATTAAAAATTATTTAAGAAGGTGTAGTGGGATCCAAATGCAGCCTTAACAAAAGGGTATGGTTAACCAGAACCAATAAGCACCTATTAAAAATTACTTAATGTTTATTTTAGGCAAGTTTTTTGCCTTATTTTTTTCTAAATTCAAAAAAAGAAATTCATTAACTTCATTTTTTCTTTTAAATATCATTTTAATCGGTATCAGTATGTATTACTTGATACTTTCCTTTGGCGTGATATTATAACTATCCCTTAAAATATAATAAATTGTTCAATGTGATACCTGACTTTTAAAAAGTCAAATGAGGTACCTAAAGTCTAAATTCATGCATCAATGCATTCCAACTCCTAACACCATTATATTATTACGCTAATGTGTCTTTAACTAATCCGAACACAACATGTGGCAAAAAACAACACATCATTTTTTAACAAAATTTCCAATGTTGCATAGGCCGTGTGTATTGTTTTTATAATAGGATTAAAGTGGGAATTTAACTGCCCTCCTTTTAAAAATATCATGGCTTTAAAAATAAAGAATGCATCATCCAACCCTAAAACTATAATTCCTAATCACTTAAAACAAAAATCATCTTATCCTAAAATCATAAGTCAACTATCACAGTAATTGTTCACCCTACTTATGTGACAGTAATTAGAGAGAGAAACATGGCCATTAGAAACTAACAATGAAAAGGAGTCACTACGAATTTTTTTGGCGAGTGTGATTAGCCACCTATCAAAATGTACCTTTTATGAAAAATTTTAGAATCAATTAAAATCTTTAGAAAGATAATTTTTAAAGTATACAAATAAAGCCAGAGAAAATCATTACAAGTTCATAAGTTGGTTAAATGTGGGGAAGGTATTAGCATCCCCACAATGCCCATAAAATGGTACCTATTAATTGCGTTTTACCTTTAGTAATGGTACATATTTACCTTGTTTTATCTTTAGTCTTAATGGTAATTGATTTTGGTCTCAGTATTTAAAAATAATTCCCTTTAATAAAAATGATCATGATATTTAGCAATGAATCAGAATCCATCATTAGAAGATGTTCCATACTCTCTGTCAACCCCATAAAATATGGAATTTTTTTTTTCCTTTTCATATCGTCTGACTTATTCTTTTTAAAAGGGGTTTTTTTGTATTAAGGATAATTATCAAGATCCTCTCTAATAATCTATCAGAGAATTCAAGAAATTATCTTAATTCGAGAACATTGCCTTGTTTTATCATTTTCATAATTAAAATTTGTTTTTCATATGCATTTCAATACATTTGTTATGAATGTGCATATGCCAAACTTCGACATTATGCAACAAAAATAAAGACATACAAAATAATTATCATGAAAATAATGTGAATGTGAAACAAAATCTTGATTTGAAATTTCTTTTTTCATATTTTTTTGGTAGAAGATTACGTAAGCATCTTGCGTTGGAGAATTTCCTAACTTCACAAGTAGCCTAACAAAGTTTAAGAAATTGTTCTTTCACATAACATTTATGTAACCTTCTAAGAATATTGCTCTTTTATGAAATGTATTTGAGGATACTCCCTGGCAACTTGAAGAAATATGCTTAAAGCTACTCTACTAAATCGTTTTATTTTTTAGAAAACAATTCAATAGATAAGAATGCATTAATTATAACCCTTGTTTATAATGTATTTCTCTTTTATAAAAAGAGGTATCCAAATATCCATCAGGATATCCGAATGCCTTAAGAGAAAGTTTCAAGTGAACTATAAAAACATTATGGGTTCAGGATTTTACTTGAACCAAGAGAGCATCCAAATAGATTGAGGAGAGGTATCTAGGTGCTCTAAGCAAATTTTGATTGCCTTAGTCAAGATAAGGGTATCTGAATATCATAGACAAGATATTCGAAACCCTTTGATTTGCCATGACAAGAAATTATAAAAATCAATGAAAATTAGGTTTTGAAAAAAAAAAAAAAAAGACTCTTGAATCAAGACCTAGTAACCAAAAACTTAAACTTTAATTTTTTAACTAAATATTGCAACTTTTTTTTAAAAAAAAAAAACTTTCATAAAACATTTTAAAAACAACATAATAACACAAATACAACTCCTTATAGTTTTGGCAGATACATTTTCCAAGTCAAAAATGTTTTTTATCCTTTTTTGAAAATAGGATGGAAGGAAAGTTTTAGCCCATAATCCTTAAATTCGACCTTTGAACATTTGATATACCAAATTCATTTTAGGTTGTAAAAAGTGTTATCCATATTAGCTTTGAATTAATCTCAGTTTTGATATAACTAAAACTTAAGCATAATTAGCTTGTGTTTAAATATTTTCAAGATTAGTATTTTTTTAATGAAATATTTGGTAAACACTTTGCAAATACTAGAATGTGTTTTAACTCCCTCAAGCACTAAAAAATGTGTTCTTATTACATACTTTTATATAAAACACTTTTTAGAAAAGTTTTACATGTTTTAAAGTCATCAAAAACCTCTTAAAATTGATTTTCATATGAATATATCGATACACTATATGTATGTATTGATACAATACTTGGCAGTAGCTAAATAACCTTAAAATGCAAAAATCATTGTTCATGCATTGAGACAGATCATTCTGTATTAATACAGCACTGTTTTGTATCGAGACAAATCATTCTGCATTGATATAGTGCTGATGGCAGATTTTAGACTATCCCAAGTGGTGAACACACTATTTCCCAGTTTAGCTACATACGAGTCTACCTAATCTTCTCCAACTCTAATAATACCGGCCAATTTTTTCTTGAAAGGTACAAGCTTTGCTAACTTAGAGTAGATCTTGTCAAATTGAACTTTTCAAACATTTGGCATGGCTGGGTATTCTTCTACTGTCGGGACTAAATCCTGTTCATTAAAAGTGAAACATAGTACATGAGGTTCCAAAACTACATGACAACCCATAACAATTTGTCATCAACTCGAACTTGGGCCAAGAAAGCAAAATCCCCATAACTTTTTATGAAGAGTGCCTTATTAATCTTATCCCAACTATTCCATATATCTTTTAGATCCTGAAGATTAAACTACCTAAAAACCATTTTAGCCAACTTTGGGATCTCTGAGATATATTATATTCGGGCAAGAAACTATCCCCACTTTGTCTTTGTTTCCTTTTTGACTCACTCTTAATAGTCTTAAACTCTTCAAAACCTATGTCCAATACTTATGCCATAGCAAGATACTTATCTAGGACATTACCCTTGGAACCAACTATCTTAAAATTATATAAGATGACATAATACATGCAGGAAAGACAACAATAAAAAAGCACTAAATAATGAAGAACAAGAAATAAATCACAAAACAAAAATACCTGGTAGCATCATGACTTTTTAAAGTAAGGATAAAAAAGACTCAAGTATTGTTGTTTACCCATTAAAATCTAGACTCATGTGTCAGGGGTAGAGTTTTCTTGATGGTATCTCATTGGGATGAAAATTATCCTCAAGATGGTGATGATTCACTCGCCAATATCCAATTACAAGTCATTGTCAAGCCAGTAGTCAAACAATATAATGACTTCTTCAGGCAGTTTGCCCACAACGGGACAACATGACGCCTCTTAGAGCATTACTAAGGATCTAGGTGATAATATTCATTCACCATTATCTAGTGGTTAACGGGCATTAACTCATCAGTTAGGCAGCATAACAACTTACTAAGGCGGGTTTTATTCCCTAAGAGGTGATTCCAAGCCTCGAATGGGATGCTAAGTGATAACATTTGAATGTTATCTCTTAAGAAAGTAAAAATAGGTGTTAGCCATCAGTCGGACAACATAACGGCATGCCTCGATGATATTATCGCAAAGGATAACATAATATTGGGGCAAAGAATATAGGTGTTGGCAACAATGTTCATTCATTATTGCCTACATAACAATGAATGATAACAAAGAGCAAAAGGTAAAAAGTGTTTTCCTAAGTGTCTTATTCTCTAGGTTAATCTAGTAGTTCTTCGATATGGTTTGACTCTTACAACTGATTGCATGGGGTTAGGTTGACTCCAAATCAATTCCCAAATCACTCTTCTATCCAATAAGGATAGCTAAGGCACCCCGATCCTAGGCCCATCATAGACATGGTAAAAAAGGTTCAATTTAATTGGATGTATTTTCCTATGCCCATACATATAAAAAGAATACCACATGATCCTAGGTAATTTACACCCTAGAAGATATTGCTAGCCTATGGGTAAAGAAGAGATACCACGGAGGATGACAGCTCACTCCACGTAACAAAGGTGCCAATCTCCCTTCGAGAAAAACACTGTCAAAAATCTAATGCAAGTGCAGATGCAAGGTATATGTCAGGGAAATAACAAATCTTTTTATTTTACTTCTTATTACCATTTAAAAGGATTGTCATATTCATTTGGATAGAAAAGAACCCTAGTAATCATAAGAAAAACAAATACACAAAATAATGAAAAATAAATGCTATGCATGAAAAGATGAAGAAAAGGGATTACAAATAAATAATGATAAAAAATCGAGGGAAACTGAGAGCTAGATAAAATTTAGCTAGTTTTAGGCTTGACTCTCTAAAACTAGTCCCTAATGGAGTCGCCAAGTTGTCGAACCTTATGCATGTTATTATCTCATAACACATGCATTACTTAAAAAGGGGCAGCCTTTAGGATATCCCTTGATTAGGATTTGGATTAGATGTAATAAGGTGAAAATAGAGGAAGAACCATCAAACAAATTGCTTGTCCAACTAGTTTTGGAGTCGCCACTAATCACTTTAGGCTAAGCATGACCCGATATGTATTAAAGTATGTAATTTTGATTGACTAAACTTAAAATATTGATTTTATAGACTGCTATACCACAATTCATTTGAAAAAGGTTTGGGAGGCAATTACGCGTGAGAAAGGATTACCACTTGTATGACACATTCAAATCAATACCATCTAGCCATGAATTATCCTAGTCTTGGTTTTTTTGGTTTTTATGTAGTCATTATTTATGTGTAATCCCCTACTTATAATGCAATTTTAAAATTATTAAATCCGAACTTTTCATAGTAAAATTAAATTTGTACCTCTCTATGTAACCTAAGAATGAGGAAAAACATAGAGGTTTCAATAAAATGATCTTCGAATTAATTTAGAAAAAGAGATTCTACGTCAAGTACCGGAAAAAGACTGATAGAAAACATTACCTCAAATTTTGTGAAATTCAATTTAAAAGCATAGATGTGAAATCATCATTGAGGAAAAAATGTGTTAGTAAGACATAAAAGAACATAATAAATATTGCATTAAAAATAATTACACAGAAGCATAGAAAAGGACGAACGGTTAGGATGTATCTTGTAATTGACCTAGGTTATTGAGAAATAACCAAATTGATGATTTTAAGATGGGCTTGGACTTGGATGTCGCTTAAGGCATGAATACAAGATTTTGATAAAAAAGTTTGAGGGAGCTCGAGAAAGAGAAAACTTGAATTTTTTATGAAGCTTTGAAAAACAAGGTTTAAGTATCCCTTTAAAAAAATAGGATTAGAGTATCCTCACAAAAAAAAGGGTTGAAGTATCCCCTTAAAAAGAGAAAATTTTAAGTTATTTTTAAAAATCAAAATTTTTGATATATTTTTTATGAAAACATAGATTTTAAAATTAAAACTTGATTATTTAAACAGAAAATGAAAATTAATTTTGGGAAGAGTTTGAGGCTTGATTCGAGCCTAGTGGAACCCACATTATGACACATGACTCCACAATGAATTTATCAGACACATTTCAAGTCAATTGAATGACTTGAAGAGATTATTCATGAAAATTCATTTGATTTTTCTTAAGTCCTAAAAATAGGGGATAACATCATGCTGTTTGCATTTTCGAATTTATTTTGGGTTGGTGTGAAGGTTTCTAATGCCAAATGAGATACCATTGGAAAGGTAACTTGATAAAGATTAATATAAAAATATTTCAAAATTTCTATAAAATCATTTTATAGGTGGAATTAATTTTTAAAGTCAGGTTTCACTTAGCACTGACAGCACATGCAAGGGAAGAGGAGCTATGAACTTCAAAAAATTTATCTTGGACTCATTTGAAATCATTCAATCACAAAAAGTTCATTTTTGGAAAGGGAATTTCACAAAATTATGAAGAAAAGTATTTGAGAAATCCAAGAAAAATCATCTGATGGATTGAAATTACCCAAACAATATACAAATAGCTACTTTCAGGTTCTTCGAATAATAAAGGTTTGAAAAATTATAATTCCCACATCCAGATTGATTCTGGGCAAATGAGGTACTGTTGCAGATGTAATTCGAAGCCCTTTGAAGGAAAAATACCAAAAAATTTGAAACAAATCGTTTATGGTTTCATGGGCCATTGTGTTTCATGGGCTTCATCCAATTAATATTTGCATGAGTGCTAATCATGCTACTAACATGAAGAAAAACCTTGAATCACTAACTAAAGTAATTGGTTTGCATTATTAACTATTATATCCTTATCCAATTCGATCTAGGACATCTACAAACATACAACCTTTGGCATTTAGCATGGAATCTTGCAAACCTAACAATATTTGGCATTTGCAGTCATATTATCTTGCAAACCTAATAACATTTAGCATTTTCCATCACACTATCTCTCCAAACATAATATTCTTCACTTTATCAGTATTTATAGGACTAGGCAATCCATCCTCATCCATTTCAGTTGACATCAAAACTCTTCCAAAGAAAGCTCTTTTCATTAATAAGGTCACTTTTAATTTAAAGCCCATTTCCCTTGGGCATCCATTTGAATCGAAAAAATCTTTCCAAGCACAAGCTCTCCGCTGTAAAACTATTAAAGATGAACTTTCTTGTCATGCACTCCCATCATTTGTTTTTGATACATCTGTCCATGACAAATAGCCTTTAACCTTTTCTCCTCACTAAAGTTTAACTGTTCATGCCAAGAGTTGACCCATTCAACCTTTTCTAACTTAACTTCCATCAAGACTCACAATGGCAGAAGTTAAACCTCTATTGGTAACACTAGTTCCATCCATAGACCAAGAAAAATAGGGTAGCACCCGTGGAAGTATGGATTGCAATTAGATAGGTAAGCAAAGTAAAAATGCAACTTCTCATGCTAATCTTTATAATTCTTGGTAATCTTTGACATAATCTTCCTTATATTTTTATTAGCTAGCTCTACTACTACATTCATTTTTGGGTAGTATGTTACCGAATTATAATGCTTGATCTTAAACTACACACATATTTTGTGCATATCTTGTTCTTTAAATTTGAAGCATTATCATTAGCGATTTTTTCTAGAATTCCATATTAACATATAATTTCTCTTTCGATGAAGTTGCATGCCACTGACTTGGTTATATTTGCATACGAAGCAACTTTCACCCCCTTGGTGAAGTAATTTATTATAACTAGGATGAAGCAGTGCCCATTCAAAGCTTAAGGCTCAAAAAGAGTCCGTGCCCCACATTAAAAAGGACTGTGGAAATGTTAGCACATGCAATTGTGATGAAGATACATTAATCTTATTGGCATATATCTAATATATGTGACATTTGTGAGCATACTTAAAGCAATAACCCTCCATGGTCAACTAATAATAACCTAGTCTCATAATCTGTTTAGCCATTAGGCATCCATTAGCATTCATTTCACATATCCTTTCATAGACCTCCTCCATTATCTTTTTAGCTTCAATGGCATTCGCACACTTCAAAAGCACTTAATCATGACTACTTTTATACAAAATCCCACTATCCAAGAGAAAGCTCATAGCCATTCTCATAATAGTTCTCCGATCATTTTTAGAAGAATATCACAGTACCAAGGCTCACCATCTTTTTCCACCTCCATAATATGGCAATGAACAGGGATCTCATATATATCTTTCTCAATTGGCAACATCTAAGCCCCTTTATTCACTTTTATCATAGCAAACAAAGTGGCAAAAGTATTAACAATTTGATTACCTTCTCAGGGTAGGTGTTGGAAAGTTATCTTCTGAAACTTATCCACCAGTTTAAGAATCAACTTCTTATAATACACTAGCTTCTAATCATGAGTTTCCCATCCACCCTATAATTGATAGATCAGTAAAGCTGAATCCCTTTAAACTTGTAAAAATTTCACCTTTTGCTTAATGGCAGCCTTCAACTCCATAACACACGTTTCATACTCTGCAATGTTATTTGTATAATCAAAATTCAACATGGTAATTAGTGGTTAACGATTTCCACTTTAAGAAATAAATATAGCTCCTACAGCATGCTCCATGGTATTGGCAACACTACCAAACTACATCTTTCAAGTTTCATCCTTGGGTGACACCTCTTCTTCTTAAGATATGCACATCAAATCCTCATCGGGAAAGTCAAAGTCTAGTGACTCATAATCTCTATAGCTTGATTCGCTAAGGAAACAATTTTGATATTGCCTTTTATTATCTTATAATTCATATACACTATGTCAAACTCTAAAAACAACACTTTCATCATGCAGTCTTTTTTTATAAAGTCAAAGTTTTAAACAGGTATTTAATCGGATCCAGTTTTGCTATCAACAAATTTTTATGATAAAGTATGTATTACCGATGCCTACGTGCAATCTAAGCCAAGGCACAACCATCTTGTCCACCAAAGAGTGATTAACTTAATAATCCGTTAACTTTCTAAGAGGTAATAGATTGTCTGCTCTTTCTTCCTCATTTCATCATGCTATCCCACTACATAACCCATGGACCTTTCAAATACTAATAAGTACAATATCTCCAATATGGATGGATTGGAAAGATAATGCTTAACTTTTTCAAATGCTTTCTAGGATTCTTCATTCCATTCACAAGGATTTTACTTTTGAAGTAACCAAAATATTGGGTCTTACTTATCAATAATTTGAGTTAGAATCTAACAATGCAGTTCAACTGACACAAGAAAGTTTGTATTTCTTTTTGTATACGAGGTGGTGGAAAATCCCAAATGGCCTTAACCTTTATTAGATCCATTTCTATTCCTTGTTTAGTAATTACAAAGCCTAACAACTTTTTTAAGGCAACGTTAAATGTACACTTAGCTGAATTAAGCTTAAGCTAAAACTTTCTTAACCTTTTTGAACAACTTTCTAAGGCTTCCCAAATGCTCACTGTTATTAGTGGACTTGCAATCATATCATCCAAATACACTTCTATTTCTTTATGTATCATGTCATGAAAAAAAATCACTATGGCTTGATATGTAGCCTTGGCATTCTTCAAATTGAATGACGTTACCTTATAACAAAATGTACCTACAAAGCCACAAGTATAGTTTTCTCTATGTTCTTTGTTACCATTTTGATCCAGTTATAACCAAAAAACCATCCTTGAAAGAAAGTAAAGAATTCTTTGTTGCATTTCAACTAGGGTATCTATATGGGATAATAGAAAATTATCTTTTGGGTTTGACTTATTCAAGTCCAGAGCATATATGTACTTTTCCATCCTTCTTTGGGATAGACATAATGTTAGCCACCTATTCTGGATACTTAGCCACTTGTAAAATCTAGCATTTATTTGCATTTTCACCTCCTCTTTTATTTTGAAAATCATCTTAGACTTTAGCTCTTCAACTTCTATTACACTAGCTCACACCCTAGTTTTAATAGAAGTTTATGCACTGGATGTTCTGGCACAACCAAGTGAATACATCCTTAACCTCCTTTAGGAGGGAAACTAATTTATCCCTTGTGGATGAGGATATTGTAGTTCCTATCTTGACTTCTTTCTTACACTTTTTCATCCTTATATTTACCATCTTTATAGATTGCTTATGAGGCATGATTTGTCTCTTCTCTTGCTCAATTAATTTTAACATATCTGAGAGCAAGACATAATCCTTAGAGGTTTCATTAAAATCCACATTGACCTTATAAATAACCTTTAAAAATTGACCCTCAAAGAGTTAAATTGTCTTTCCATACCTCTTATGTCAAGAAACCTGAAAAAGGTTAAGCATTGAAGCTATATGTGCACATATAAAGATATTAGTTTAACAAAAAATTTAAGGTCAATAAGATAGCAAATAATAAAGCATTCACAAACAAATGAGACACAAAAGGGATGCTTGTTATTTATTTAACAATGAGTAATAAATTGAGCCTAACACAGAAAATACTTAAATGTTGTTGAGCACCAACATTTAAGGCAGAGTTCTTAATACTCATCAAAGAAAGGCGTATATACTATAGAGATCTTAGCAGCATCCTAAATTCAGTGATCACTAGCAAAGAAAATACCTAACTTTAATATTCCCTATTTTGCCATTAATGGGAACACTAAAGCTTTCAAAGGCCTTTTTCAATATTATCAGGACTTTTTGAAAGTAGTTTCCTTTGTTTGAGTCTAAATGCAAAATATCCTAAAGGGATGCAAAAGTCCTCTCATAGACATTCATTTCTTGGCCCATGAACTTGGTCATCCTTTTGTCCTTCGCCCTTTTAGCTAACCTTTTCCTTTGCACAGCATTCGTTTGAATACTAAACCATTTTTCCCAACATGATTCACAACCTAAGGCTCTGGCTATTTTTTTGCTGATGGTTCCCTAATGCTTTTCCAGTCTAACAACTTTTCCTAATTATTTGTAAACACAACCTGATACTACGAGCAAATGAGGTTTGAGAATCAATAGTATTTTTCCTACAAATATAGCATTCGCAAACTTGAATGATTGAAAAAAAGGATTAGGAGCATCCTTGTGTTGATCTATGTATGGTGTATCAGTAGTGGCAACAGTTATAATATATTTTTCACTGCTATAAGGAACCATCTTATCATCCACAATATACTTCAACTTTTATGTACAATAAAGGAACTACCCCTATCAAATGAATCCAAGGCCTACCTAGCAAACAGTTGTATGAAAGAATAATTCAATCACTTAAAACTCAACTTCATTGGTACATGAGGCAATCTTTAAAGGCCGTGATCACTCCTACCATTTCCGTTAAGTCTCATTGAAAGCTTGATCCATAGTATGACTATTCTTAATATAAAAGGCATCAACTGGCATCCTTTACAAAGTTGCCAAAGGTAACATGTCAAGACCCTCACTGTAGGACATTGTTTTAGTTCACGATGCTTTAGGACACTTTATTCAAAACTGTTACCACTTCCCTTTAGGATATTTTCTTCTAAGCCAAGCAATCATGATGCTTTAGTGTCATCGTTAGCCATTAATCCGATAGCATAATAGTACATACAAAACATACTTGACATTATGACATCTATAATGCAAAAACCCAATGTGTCCGTTCACCTCAAGGTGATTCTATTTTCAAACATGTTTTAGCCATCAATCTAATAGCCAAACAGTGAGTTATAATCAATGTAAATATTCTCAAAAGACCATGTCCATTCACCATTATCCAAGATCAAAACTCAAATAAAGTAAAGCAAGAGGAAGTTAGAAGCATTTTCTCAATTGTACCTTATCTCTAGGTTACCTCTAGACATTCAGGTATGGTTAACTAAATTTGGCACTTATGGCTCATTGCATGCATGTTTAAGATAACCTCTAAAATAGCAAGTCCCCAAATCATTCCCTCTACCTAGTAAGGAAAGTAGAGGCACCGCGATCCTAGCCTTATCGCAAGCTTGGCAGAACGAGTTTGACCCTAGTGAGTAAATTCCTTAATTTCATACAAATTAGTCATGAAAACAAGAGCAATAAAACCCTACAAGTTTTGGCCAACCAAATGAATTATGAATTATGCGATTGGTTAATAACCCCATCCTATAATTAGTCCTTCCTCCAGCATGGATTCAGTAGAGAGTCTAATGCATATAGAAGTGCGCAATATGTGCTTGGAAAAGCCTCAAACTCAAATCTCACTCAACCATCCAAGATTTATATATAGCATGTTTTTGCTTATTTTTATAAGCAAGTGCAATAGTGAATTTTTATTTTTTATTTCAAGCACTGTAGCAAGGTTAGTACACATAGTAATATCATAATAGTCAATTAATGAACATAAAAATAAATACTAAGAGATTGTGGTTGAATACTGACTAACCAAGAATAATCAAAACTCAGATAACATACAACTAGCCTTAGGCCTGACTCTCTAAACGTCCTTAATGGAGTCACCAAAAAGTTGTCATAACATATCATGATGCAAATACTAAGATATTAAAGCATATCATGCTCGCTGTAAGGCCCTAGTCGTTGGAATGAATCACTCATCTAGCTTCCCATGCCAAAAACACTAGATGGCTAGGTTATGCAATCGCCACTGATCTTTTTAGGCTAGGTTTGATCAAGCATCTATTAAAACCATTCATTTAAGAGTTATGAAACTCTAAAGGAATGATTTAATAACCTATGTATTCAAGAGATCTATAAACATCGGGTTTGAGCGTCTATTAAACCACAAGTAAGGATTAATCACCTGTGATGCCCAAAAATTGGTACTAACTAGTTACATGCATTTAAATTACATTTTCATCACTTCAGCTATAAACATCCAACAATAATCCCCTTTTTATTCATGAAAACAAACATATATCAAAGCAAAAGGAAAACATATATCCCAAGAATCGTATCAAGTATCCATAAGAGCAACCAAATACTAGTTTGGGACTAGGTCAAGCTCGTAGTATGATTTATGATTTAGAGGAAAAAGTTTTGTAAAAAGAGGAAAATTCATAAAACGGTAATGAGTCCAAAAATATTTCTAAATCAGGTATTAAATCAAAATATCTCTAAAATTAAATTCTATTTGAAAAATATTATGAAATAAGACATGGAACTAAATTGAAGAAAGTAAAGCTTTAAAGATAAGTCACAAATCATTTTTTTATTAAATTTTTATTAACTTGAGAGACTTAAAGTGAGCTATTAGGAACATATTATTAGGCATTCCTAAACTTATAAACTCCCAAAACAACACTTTGGGAATCAATTTTGAGGCATTCGAATGCCTCAAAATGATAGCACAAAAACCTGAAGAAACTCGAAAATACTTAACATGATGTTTAGGACTTCTCATATTTATTCCAAACTATTTTGACCACTAAAAATTATAAATTAAAATTTCTATAAAAGCTAACTTAATATATTTCACACTAAAAATACAAAATCCTAGACAGTCATTTTAAGCATCAAATGAATTTTTTTAATTGGACACAACATGGTCGAATAGCTTATCTTGCAAAATTTATTCCCAACTTATCTAAAACTTCCACTAGACAATCCATATATAGTTGGAAAGCTTACTTAACCTATTTTAATCAAAAAAATATAAGAAAATAAAAAAGTTGTTATCCCCACCAAAAATAGCTTGCTTCAACATCCAATTGGTAAAACAAGCTATTCAAATAGCTTATATTGTGAAATTTCTTCTAGGCTTGTCTAACCATAAAATCAAACATTTCAAAAGCCTAGTTCACAGCTGATTCACTAGGGACTACAAAAAAAATTTTGAAAAAAATTAATACTAATAACAACATATTCTTTTGTCAAAACTACTGTGCTAAAAAACTATAATGACTCAGAATAGCGCATTTGTACTAACACTTATCTTAAATTTTTAAAACTAGCTTTTGGACATTTGAACTATTATTGTCTAAGAATTTGACATTCCATGTATGTCAAAAGGAAGAAAACAACAAAATTCTTTAAGCAACTTGACCAACAACTCTGAACGCCACTATTAACAAAAAACTTGAGAGTCATGCAACTAATTCGCTTTTATTGCATTTATTAATATTCAATTATATTAAAGAAATGAAAGGCACACCAATGCCACTCATTTGAGTGCTGAAACTAGCAAGCAAATGGATACTAAACATCAATAGTAAACATAAACAGACTTAGGGGATCTTTTATGAAACCACAAGCACAAACACTTCATAGAAACATTTCATCAAACACGTAATATACTACCTATTATTTTTACTAGCAACAAATCAACCACAATCCTAAACATCAAAATCTAAGTTGGTCGACCCTACTAAGCTAAAGCATGCATTTCTACATAATCAACTGAATCAATTTTCATCATCATCTATTAAACAAATTCAATTAAGCTTAATTTTAACCTACTTACATGACTTACATATCAAAGCATATGCATGCCACATCCAATCAAGCTTCCATTTAGTTCATGAATTTATGATCTTATCCAATTAAGCACAATTTTAGCACATTTAAACTAAATTAGCTCCTAGTTCATCAAAATTTACTCAAATCATGGGCATTTAGCATGAATTAAAACATGATCCACCAAGATCAAGCTTGGCCAATTCATGTTTATCACTAAGCAAGCTTGGTTGAACCATTTTTTAGATCAAGGAACTAGAATCTCATCTGATTTCAATTATAAACACTTGAATCTTAGCTTAACTTAGTTCAAACATCAAGATTAATTAGTTCAAACATCAAGATTAATCAGGGATGCATCATTTGAATCCGAGATCTAACAAATCTAAGTTGGTTGAACCTAAGCTCTATGGTTTCTTGTTAGAGTTTTTAATGGTGAATGAAATCAAAAAAATGGGTGAATTATTTTTCAAAAACTTTTTGCAAATTAAAACTTTGATAAATAATTTGAAAGCCTAAACAATAAACTTTGGAGTTGCAAGTTAGTGAATAATAATAAGCAATTAAAGAGAACGGTAAAAAGAAGCAAACTCAATGATTTAAAAATGTTTAGTTGCCTATGTCTTTTACCTATGCCTCACTTGCCTCATATTTTCTCAATTCATTAACTTAAATTGTTTTACCTTTCAAAGCTAAGGTATAACCTTTATAACTCCTTATCTTATCTCTTAAGGCTAAGATAGAACTTCTACCCTCTCTATCTTCTATAGCTAAGATAGAACATTTTCTCTACTTTTTAATAGCTAAGTAGGAACCCCCTCTTTTACAAAGATTTTAATGTAAACAATGAAGCCTTTAAAAGACTAGGTGTTCATAAGAGTTTAAGTGCAAAGGATGATAATTCTAAAGATAGAATATAAAGTATAAGAATGGATACGAAGAATTAATATACATAATGAACTACTTAGAAATACAAAAGAGATGAAAAATATAACTTTAAGCTTAATCTTTTGGTTCATCATCTTGTTGGAGGTGTTAGTGAGGCTTATTTATAGCCTTAATCATGAATATGGTTGTTGGGAATGTTTAGTAGAGTAACATAGCTATTGGAGGCTTCATTTAAGTGATTCTCACTCATTCCCGCCAGATTGTATTGATACGTTATGTGGGGTATCAATACATTGCCTTCATTCTTACAAAATATGACCATTATAGCCCATTATATTGATATATTTCAGGATATATCGATACATGAATAGTGCTGTATTAATATATAATAGTGATTTTTATATTTAAAAGTTAATTAGCAACTGCCAAGCATTATAGCAATACAAATACTTAGGGTATCTATACATGCATATAAAATTCATCTTTGAGGGGTTTTTCCTGATTTTAAAAATTATAAAACTTATCCCTAAAATGTTTTATACCAAAGTATACATTAAAAACACATTTTTGAGTGGTGAAAGGAGTTAAAACACATTCTAGTATTTTTTTAAATGTTTTCAAATAATTCATGAAAAAATTGAAAATATTTAAACAGCTTGACATGTATTTATAGCAAAACCTAGTTAATTCAAAGCTAATATAGCTAACAATCCCCTTTTTTTATATAACAAAAGTTAAGGTTAATTTGCTTGTAAAACTTCTTTAATAATTTAAACATTTTCAATAAAACTCCAGTTAAATAGAGGAATTATTAAAATTTTTTAATATTTTATAAAAAGCTTTTGAAAATCCTTGCAACTGCATTTTTTGTCATACTTAGCTATAACAACACCAATGCAAAGTATTAAAGATTTAATGAGATATAAATAATATAAGCACATATGAAATCTTTCTATTTGCTAGCATAGATATTAATAAAGCGCAAGCAAATTACACCTAAAATTCTCTCCCTTTTTGGAATATGAAAAGGTGAAGGTAGATTAATTCAAAGCTAAGGGACTAATTCCAATAAGATTTCAAAGTGGTATCCTATTATGATGCATGTAGCGGCATGTATACTAATTGTTGAAAAAGATATATTTATTTAATTGCTAATGTGTAGTTCATGTAATTTTCGTATTCTTTTATATACATTTAAGCACATTTGAGATTATAAGTGTTAATGACAAACTAATTGGTAAAGGACATCTCTAATCCAATTTGTTCTCTAGATACATAATAGATACCAATTTTGAATTTTTTTTGGTACATATGCATATCACTTATAATCATTCAAGTAAGCATACAGAAAGTTAAAAAATTTGTTAAGAAAAACATAGCAAACTTCCATGGATTAGAATATCATTTACTTATTCATGATATGTCAACAAAATCATTTGAACAATCATTCAATCAACGAACATGCTTAAAGATGAGAAATAAGTACTTCGACATGTTCAAAGATTCATTCAAAATAATCATTTAAAGCATACATGACATATAAGAATACCAATTGTATATAATTTACTCATGCATGTCGCCAAACTTAATGCTAAGGAATAAGACTTTAATGGCATTGGTTTAGTAATTATCTCAAACTTACCAAGCTTTGATGATATGCTCCTTATGACTTTGAAGATCATAGTTCCTAGTTGCTTCAGCATTCCTTAATAGTTTTGGCTTGATTTGAAGAAGTTGTATGCTTGGTTTGCTTTTTTTTTAATGCCACTATTCATCTTTCAAGAATAGCTTTCTGTTTCCATGAACCTTGCAAAACTTAACAAAAATCTCGGCAAAAAATGAGCATTAGAGGTACCAAGATTTTAATTGTGTAAAAAAAAAATTCAATATGCTCATGTTTTGTTAGAAATGAAAGATGTTCGATAAGTTTAATGATATTTTGAAATAAGTGATAGCAAATGTTAATAAATTAAAAAAAATAGTACCAATTGTAGTAATGCAAGAAAATATTTTCATTAAAGTACAAAAACAATTATGCATAGAAAATTTTATATTTTTAAGCATCATAAGGCAATATGAGCACTTAATTATATGCTTCATACATTTGATTTGTGAAACACTTATCAATGAATCAAATATGATGTTTAAGCATGTGATGAGTTATGAAATGATGTTTATCAAGGTTTAGAAATCATAAAAATAAAGCAATTCAAGTGAAAACCCATTAAAGATTTGCATTTAAGAATCAAAACAACATGAAATTGTCCAAAATTCAAGACTTGTATAAGTATAGGGGGCTTTTGTATCAATATACACAGTCATGTATCGATACAAAGTTCATTGTATCAATACAATTTGGGGTTTTCTAGGTTTTTGTTCATCTAAGTATCAGTATGCCTTAAGTTTTTGAAAAATGCTTAGAAAAATAAGAAATTTGGCTTTCCAAAACCCATGATTTAATATTCCAATGCGAACTTTTGATTTTAAATGGTTAAAACTTATAGGAATAATCAAAAGTTTTGATTAAAACTATTTTTAAAATCAAGTTTGAATGAATTAGCATATTTGGTCACATAAGCAAGGTAATATGCAACTAAAGGTCTTGAAATAGAAATTTTCATTTAAACTATGTATGCACAAGTTTATAAACATGTTTAGTATATTTCCAGCTTGTTTAAGCTATAAAATATGAGAAAACAACATGATCAAATATCTTAAGCGTCATAAAGATGAAATTAAATATAAAGCATCAAACAGTCTTAAGAACTTGCTAAGAGCATGTTATATGGTATAAAATCATATATGCAAGCTTTATATGCTCCCCCAAAGGATATGCATATAATTCGCTCATCCAATAAAGCTTGCTTAATACTCAAGAACATGCAAACACTAAAATCAACCTTTTATAAAAGCATGCTTGAGTTTATGCTTCATATCATCATTTCATAAATCAACTAAACACGTCATCATTAAGCACTTAAACATCAAATGCATATTAGTCAAGCTCATAATCAAGCAAGATGCAAAATATGAATTTTCATTAACATCATTTTGCATCAAAATAATACTTTATAAAATAATTTTCAATAAAGCATGAACAATTAAAACATAAATAGGCAACCAATACATGATAGAATCAAGCTAAAGGCTTGGAGATTACCTATGACACTTCTTTATGTGTCTAGAGCATCTATTTGTATTGTTTTGCTCCTCATTTCTTTAACATACCTACAAGAGGCTTTCATTTTGGGTCCTTAGAGGTTAGTCTCAAAGCCTTTTATTCCATCAAGAGCTCACACTTGCCTTATTTTAAATTGCATCCTTTTCTTAATAGGACAAGTATGTGCACTATAACCATGATAATTACAATGTGAGCACTTGCTCATATTTAATGATTTTTCTAAAAGGACTTTCTTTTCAAATTCCAAGCTCTTAATCTTTTTTTCGAATCAAAATTGACTTTTTCTAAAATATTAATTCTTAACTTGCAATCATTAAAATCATTTTTTAAATCCTTGTTTTCAGTTTTGAACTCTATTTTTTATTTCAATAATAAATAATTTTTAATTTTTAATTGAAATCATTTTCTTGTATTTAGAGTTTATTTCCTCAAACTCAATTATAAGATCATCAAATGCATTTTGCAACTCATCAAATGTATAAGAATTTATATTTGAAGAGTTTACGGGTACCTTAGGCTTATCAAGAGTCATGAAGCAAAGGTTGCCAACTTGGTCTTCCTTGGAATCATCATTATCGGAAGAGTCACTATAAATCGAGTTACTACAAATGCTTTCTTCTTTTTCTTCAGCAATGGCTAATCAGAATTGACATGGCCTGATTCATTACAATTGTAGCACACCACCTTGTTAACCTTTTTTTATTTGAGATGAATTTCCTTTATTCATTTTCATGAACTTCTTGAATTTCTTAGCAAAAATGATCATCTCAACATTTTCAACATCGTCATCATCATCCTCCTCTTCTTTATTCATGGAAGTCTTCAATGAAACTTCAACTTTCCTTGGTTGCTCTTTTCTATGATTCATCTGCATTTCATATGTAAGGAGTAATCCGATAAGCTCATGTAAGGTAAGGAGTTTAAAGTTTTTTTACTCTTCAATTATGATCACCTTAGCTTCCTATGGCTTAGGAAGGCTATTCAACATTTTCTTAACCATCATTTTATTGGGATACACTTTTCTAAGACCCTTCAAGCCATTCACAATGTTTGTGAATCAATCAGACACCTACTTGATGCTCTCTTTTGATTTTATCTTGAACATCTCATAGTCAAAGGTGAGCATGCTAATCTTAGACTCCTTCAATTGATTGGTCCCTTCATGTGTGATGGCCAACTTATCCTATATCTCCTTGGCATTATCACACAAAGAAAACCTATTACACTCATTGAGACCTAATGTAGAAAAAGACGTGTGCATGGCTTTAACATTAAATTGAGCCATCTTGGTGTCTTTCTCATTCCATTCCATTTTTCTTTGGGAACTTAAAGATCGTATATAATCTTTATTAAGATGACTAAGCCTTTCAGATTATCTTCCAAACTTGATAATAATTTGCTTGGACAAATAGCCTCATCATTGTTTTCCTACACATAAAGTCCTCACCGTTGAAAAGAAAAGGCCTCACAATTGAATGTCCTCTTAGCCCATACTAAAAATATAACCATTAGCCATTTGCTTGGTTTTTGTGGATCTCTGCTCAAGGATGTTAAGCCTATAAGAATAAGACATATGCTCTAATACCAATTGTTAGACCTTCTAGTGGTAAATGAAATCAAGATGAGGGTTAATTGATTTCTCAAAAAATTTTCACAAATTAAAACTTTGATAAATTAATTTGAGAAGTATAAATAATAAGCTTTAGAGTTGCAAGGTAGTGAATAATAATAAGTAATTGAAAAAGGGAAAAGAGAAGCAAACTCAATGATTTAGAGAGGTTCAGCCTCAATTCACTATTTCCTTCACCTTGGCTTCACTTGCCTTAGATTTCCCCAATTCACTAGCTTGAATTATTTTACCTTTCAAGGCTAAGGTATAACATTTACAACTCCTTATATTTTTCTTAAGGCTAAGATAGAAACTCCACCCTCTCTATCTTTTATGATTAATATAGAACCCCTTTTCTACTTTTTTATGGCTAAGTTGAAACCCTTTTTTTTTACAAAAATTTTGATTTAAACAATGAAACCTTTAAAAAGCTAGGCATTTACAAGAGTTTAAGCATAAAGGATGATAATTCTAAAGATAGAATATAAAAAAAATAAGAATTGATAGAAAGAATTAATTCTATACATAATGAACTATTTAGAAATATGAAAGAGATGAAAAATATAACTTGAAGCCGAATCTCTTGGTTCATTGTCTTGTTGGAGATGTTGGAGAGGCTTTTTTATAGCCTTGATCATGAATATGGCCGTTAGAAATGTTTGGTGGAGTAATATAGCCGTCGGAGGCTTCATTTGAGTGATTCTCGTTCATTCTAGCTAGATTTTATCGATACATTATGTTGTGTATCAATACATTGCCTTCATTCTTACAACATATCACTGTTATAACCCATTGTATCGATACATTTATCAATACATAAATAGTGCTGTATTGACACACAAACAATGATTTCTGCATTTAAAGGTTCTTTAGCTACTGTCAAGCATTGTATTAATACAAACACTTAGGGTATCAATACATTCATATCAAATTCATCTTTAAGTGGTTTTTCATAACTTCAAATTTATCCCAAAAAGGTTTTATACAAACTATGCATTAAAAACACATTTTTGAGTGCTTAAAGGAGTTAAAACACATTTAGTATTTTTTAAAAGTGTTTTCAAATAATTTATGGAAAATAATAACTTAAAAATATTTAAAAACAAGCTATTTAAGCTTAACTTTTAGTTATATTAAAACCAAGATTAATTCAAAGCTAATATAGATAAATTTCTCCTATAGCCGATCATAGTTTGACCTTAAAGGAGTATAATCTCACTTGACACTAAGATCTAAGCTCACTTCAACTTGAATCAACTAAACCTAGCTAAATTCAATCAATTGATTTTGAGATCTTGAATATTTTAGTGTTCAAACAAAAATGATCTCATCACTAACATGATTTCAAAATTAATTCAATATATAATCATCAAATCATGTTTTAGTCACATAAAAAACAAGTTAAATCTAGCTCAAATCAAGAAAACAAGATCATATCATCAAGAAACATCAAGACTACAACATGGAGATCACAAAATCATGAAGACCAAATTATTGTAAGCTCAACCAAGCATGGATTTCAAATCATAATCATGTAATTAGGCTAAAATCAAAGAGTTTGAGAATTGAAATTACCGTCCTAAGCTTTGTTCTTCAATGGAAGATGAGAGAATTTGAGAGAAAATTCTAGTTATTTTCTATGCAAAAATGATTAAGTGTGTAAAAGTCTAAAAGTCCCCTTAATAATAGCCAAACATTCTTGTTTATAAGCTAAATATGGGTTAACTATCCTTAAATCACCTTAAGGTGATATAAAATTAGCTAACCTTTCTAACAAATTAAAGTGAAATAACCGTTGTATCCTTACTTGATAAATAAACTAGTTTCCCATTTTAATCACAAGCCTAATTTGGCCATGGCTATGGTGATGGACTAATCATGTACAATTTTGCTTTTCATCCAATTAATCTTGAAGTATTCTCATAAAAGTGAAATTGGATATTCTAACAACCTTTTCTTGCAAAATTTGGAATTTTCCATCCTTTATCTATCATATTAAACCCGTGAGAATTTCTAACACCTTAATTCCTAAGGTCTTTTCATAACCTGATCTTAATTACACTTCCTTGACCTAAAGTCAATGTTCAATTTCATGTTGGTATAATCACTTTTGACATCCAATCTCTAAAACCCTTACAATTTAAAAATCTAACTCTATGCAATATAATTGACTTTGTATATAATTGACTTTTTCATTTTGTTAACTTTTGACCTTGAATTCTAAAATAAATCTCTTTTTTCATTTAGATGACCTCAATAATCACTCTAATTCACCAAGTGACATACATTAGTAAACTTTGTCATACTTGAATTTTTAGGACCTAAGTCTCAATTTTTCAAATTCAACACTTACCCCATAAATTGGACAATTAAGCTCAAGTGTCTTGTTTCAGCAAACTAAGCTCATGGAAACATTTTGGAACCCCAATTACACTTTCTATCATCAATAACTCATCTGCGAGGATCCAGACCTAAAAATTACTAACTAACCCCTCAAAAGGGTAAAAAGTCAATTAGGAGGCCAAACAAATAAGTTGTAAACAAATACCTATCACAAAATATAAATTAATATGATTACAAATTGATAATACACATTTAATATGAGTGCCCATAAAAATTCACATAAAACAAAATATTATTTGATAATATAATGAAAATAAAAAGTGGTAAATAAGAAAAACTAAATGAGAATAAGAAAGAGGACTTACAAATTTGAAAAGCATGAAGAAATTAGTATTTAAGAAAAAATTATGAGTATAATGAGAAAGGATGAAATGAAAAGGGATAAGAGATTGGGGAGGAGAAGGACGGCTGAATAAAGGAGAAAAGAAAGGGTGAAAAATAGGGAGAAAAAAGAAAATTTTTATCTCATTAAATTTGTGTTTACAATTTTCTTCATAATAAGTTATTCTCCATTTCTCTTTTAAATATTAATTTTGTCCATTAGACCATTTTCAAGTTTTTTTTTTTCAATATATATTTTGCATGCAAGAATTATATATATATAAGAAAAAAATCTTCTTACACTAGTGCAAAACTAACCCCTTAAAACTTAAAACTAAATTAATTTTACACTTGTGTAACTTATATATATATATATATATATATGTATATGAGTCCAACAATCTACCAATGGCTCATATTGCTGTTGGGTTTTTTTTTTTTTTTGGTTTATTTTAGTGCGAAGAGAGATTAATTGCAGCAAATTAATATTGTTACCAATTTTAGTATGGCATCGTAAGAGACTAGCTGCCATATTCTTGTGTTAGCAATAGCTTAGCAATGATAATTTTGGGTTCTCAAATAAAATACTTTAGCAATTAAAGGATTTTAGGATCTGGCAATATGTGAATTTCTAACATTGTCGTTTAAAAAAGTTTGGGTTAAAAAAATATGGGTGAAAAAAATTATTAAAAATTATGGTGAAAAATAAGGTTAAAAAATGCTTTAAGGAATCGAAATGTAAAAAATGTTTTAAATGATAAAAATTAAAAATATAAGGTTAATAAAATTATTTTATCAAAAAATTAATTTTTAAATTTCAAAAATTTTTTTATTTAAATTGTTAAATTATAATTATAAATGCAAAAGTTAAAAATTTTTATTCGTTATTTATTAAATTTATGATAAAATATAACTTTTGATGTTGAAAACTGTAATAACAATAATGTTAACCTGCCTAAATCAAATAATGCCAGCTTTTTAAGTAAGTAATGGGCCTGCCTAAATCAAATAATGCCAGCTTTTAAAGTAAGTAATGGGCGTGGCCTACCTTCGGTTCTTCACTAAATGCGAGCCCGCTGTTGCTTGATAGACCAACCTGATGGTGAAAGACAAATGAGCGAAATTACAACAAATAAATTAATAAATAAATAAATAAATAAACCAACGACATGGAAAGTGTAGCAGCCAGCCATTCAGGCATTCACTCCTCACCAAATTTTGAAACATTGATGAGATGAGAGTTTAAGATTGTTGAATGAAATTTGAATGCAATCCTACTCTCCTTGCCTGGGGCTTTGAAGTTTTAGTTAACGAAAAATTATGAGGGTTTTCGTTCAAACACACCAACAATTGATGGCGATTCCCAGGAGACTCAGATCATTTGCATCTCCGGCTTCTGTTGTGAAATGGGAAGGCGGGGTTTCCATGGTTCAGGGAGCTTCTAGAGGAATTGGCCTTGAATTTGTGAGGCCTCTACTCTCATCTCATCATGAATCAAACTTTCACTTCTTTTTCTTTATCTTATGAATCGGCTGCTTCCTGTCCTTCAGCTGTCTCTACCCTTTATCCAGTTCTTGCATATACAAGATTGTGCCCAAAACGGCCAATGCTTCCCCTTGTTATAAAATGGTTGGGATTTCTTTTAATAATTCATATTTGAAATTCAAACTCACTCACAGTAATATTTTTTAGCCTATAGAGGGCCATGTATGTCATTGTCAAACAGAACCGGACGTGATCGTGTTTACTTAAGGCATGTCCTAGTGACCCAACTCCCAGACTCAGCTTCAGGGGTTTAAACAAGACAGTTGTGCTCACATGCTGCTCGGGTTTGTTTTGAAAAGAACTCAAATTTAGCTCAATTATTATCCGATCAAGCTTGAGCTATAGAGCGAGTCAAATTCAAATATCATAATATTTGATTTAAGCAACTTATGAGCCTAATTGAGCTTTTATTTTTAATTAGTATTGAAAACTTTCAGTTTGAGCTCAAGTATAAATAACTAAGTTTGAAGTCAAGTAGAGCTTTTCTTACTAGATAAATGAGCATAATTGAGCCTAATTAAATGAGCTGGGGTGCTTTCATTTTATCTCGATACTTCAAACTTTAAAAGTAAAAATCGGTCGAGCTCATGCTAAGCTTTGAGCCTCGAATTTTAGTCAAGCTCGAGCTCAAGTCAGCTCATTCTACTCAGCTTCATGTCCTAGTAACACTGTTTTTTTACCCTTGAATGGCTATTTCGCAGGCAGTTCAGTACTTATAGTTACTACCGAAGTAGAATAATAATATGCTGCTACGGAATTACAAGTTTTACTTGGAACTTTTATTCCAGCCACACTAGAATAATTGGCTGTTAAGACAATGGACAAGTTTTGGTTCTTGTTTAATTTGCATATGTTTTAATTCAAAGATACGACTATGATTTTTGACGTTTGCATTTCTCAATTCAGGTTAAACAACTACTGGAAAAGAATGAAAAAGGGCGTGTTATCGCCACTTGCCGTAATCCTACTATGGCAACAGGGCTTCTTGAATTAAAAAATCGGTTTGCTGAACGCCTTAATATTTTACCATTGGATGTGACTGTTGAAAGTACTATAGAGGTTCGTTATCTGATTCTGTTTCTTCCAATATTTGTTTGTGTTACATGTCAAATATGTCGAAATGAGACTGAACATTGAAACATCATATGTACTTCAGGAGTCAGCAAAGTCCATAACAGAAAGATATGGCTCGCTTAACCTTCTAATTAATGCATCAGGCATTCTTTCAATACCGGGTGTATTGCAACCAGGTATGACTTTCTGTTATTGCTTTAAGAAAGCTTTTGAGGCCTATATTACTCCGACTCAGGGTGAGTGTCCATGTATTCTTAATTTTTTTCTAAGTTTTTCTATATATTTGGAGGATCATATTCCTATACCCATGTCCGAGTATATGTCGAACATGGGTATTTCTAGAAAAATGAAGGGTCGGAGTAACATAGACATCATCAGTAACTTGTATCTGTAGGCTTTAACATCATCAGTGTCTTGCATCTGTACTAAAATTGGAACTGAAGTTCTGCCCCTACAATCTCTTCCCCTCTTCTTTTTCCTCTCATTTTTCAATTTGCCGCCTAGGCGGGTGAATAAACTTCCTTGATTCCAGTGCAGAAACAACACTGAGTAAAATACAGAAGTCATCCATGACACTTGCCTATGAGGTTAACGCTGTGGGTCCTATTTTAGTGATCAAGGTATGCAGACTTTGCTTTATTTATTTATTTATTTATTTATTGTTAAGACTTTTCTTTAAACTTTCAACTTTACAAATGACCCTGGATGTTCTAGAAGAGCCCCAGTTTACTTCTTTTGGTTAATGAAGCTATTTGCAAAGTGAATTCTGTTAGCATTGTTGTTGATAATGATATAAAAATGCTGGATTTTTTCATTAGGCGGACCAGCCTTGGTAGCCATTTTTTAGACATATTTTGAGGGTTGTGTAAAATGTCACCATTTTCCCATTGTTCATTTAAAAAAAAAAAAAAGACTAGACAGGAAATCTGATTCAGCAGTCACCTCTGCTTATCGTAGGCTAAATGGTCTTGCCTGTAACTTTGAGAAAAAAAAAAAATAGAGCCTCGTCTCTTTTATTCTGGTTTCTTTCTTCTCAAAATTCTCAGATATCGGAACCCTGTATTTAAATATTCATATTTCTTTCCATGTTGGGTTGATCCATAAAAGGGCTAATGCTCATGGAAATTTGGTGATATTTGTACAGAAATGCATGCCTTAAGTGTTGTTTCCCATCACGTGTCTTCCTTGGTAAACTTTTAGTTAATGGTTGTGTAACTGGCCCTTCCTCAAGGATTTGAGTGTGTTTACTTTATGGTTCTTCTTCATTTTTCTCCTATGCTCTTTTCTTACCCGCTATCTTGATTTGTGAGAGATTCAGGAAGCTAATTTGTTTACTATTTAGTTTCTCCTTGTGCTTGTTTTTGGTTGGTGGTCACTGCTGCCCCTTTCTATGAAAAAGGGGAAAAAAAAAAAAAAAAGGCTATCAAACCTTTCTTTTGGCATTGCTATTTTTTTTTCCCAATTTCCCTGGTCTCTCTTCAATCCCATTTGTGCTAGATTTTTACTACTTTTCTTTGCTATGTGGATTAAAGGATTTAAGATGAATTTTTTTTTTAGTATTATTATTTGTGGATTAGTGGACTAAGATGTTGCAGTTGTAACAATTTAATGCTTCAAATTTTAAATTTGATAAGATTCAGTTTCTTTTTCCCTTTACATAGAGAATAAGCATGCCTTAGAGAGAGAAGGGGAAGGTTGAAGTTTGGATAATCAAAGAATATAGACAGAAGGGTGAGTGGGTTTAAGATAGATAAAGGAGCACAGGCGGTAGACAAGAACTGGCTCCAGGGGAAAAAATTGGTATCTTTACATATTGTACATGTCGAAATGCTTTGGTCTAGAAAGCAGTATGTCTTTATAACCAGTTTTCTCATTTCTGTCAAATTCTTTTACAAATGCTAGCTGAATGATATATTGATCTATATTGCAAATTGAAGCATGTACAAGGTTTTACAGATTGAAGTTCAGTTATAAAAATGAAATTTAATGTTAGGTAGCAGGGTGGAATTACTCATATTTTGAGCAAAATGGTATAGAAGCTTTTCATGATTTCTTGGTGGATAGACCGTGTCAAGTATTTAGGTTAAGGGGTATCTTAGTCATTTGTGCTACTTAATGTTCTAATATAAATAATAGGAGACTACCACATTGATAGACTCTCTACCCTTTTCCTAGTAACATGGTATCAGAGCTATAGATGCCACAACATGAGAGACTCATTTTGACTGATACTGAAGGAATACAGAATACTCATCTGCTGATAAAGTCATTGTCTTCTGGTCACCGACATTAGAGGAGGAACTAAGAGGAGTAAATTAAAATTAGTAGCTATCGCCATTTTAGCCATATGAGGTCTACCATGTAAGTCCCAACACTGGTCTTGGGTATGATTTGCCATTCCACAATCCGTGCATGTATAAGTACCTCCAACTCCACCATGACCCTCTCGGCCATCTCGAGCTCCTTGACCACCGCAAGAGCTTTTACCACCATTAAATGTTCCACCTTTACCTCCATGGTTAGAGTGTGTAGACAATGCAACTTGAAATAAGAGGTGATATTTTACTACTCGAATTGGTATCACCAATAAACTCTTGGATGAGGAAGATTGAAGTCCGAGAGTAAGCTTTAGCTAGAGTGGAAAGATCAACTTCTCTAGAATTTGTGACTTCATCGACTTAAACTCTGAAGATAAATTAAATAAAAACTTGACAGTTACCATCTTCTCCATTGTTTCTGCATTTCACAAACATCAGAAGAAATAGGTCGGAGACTATTTAACTCCTCATGTATACTCTTCTACTTAGCAAAATATTATGTAATTGATATTTCCCTTTTTTTTCCAACTTAAAATATTCGGGGGAAAGATCATACATGCTACTTAGATCACTAGTATAAAACAACTTAAGGTGCTTGCATACCTCTTTACTTGTATCAAGGTGGGTGCATATATTTGCTATTTGTGATTCCAAAGTATTCCACAAAGCAGATAATATTTGAGCATCTATCTATGTCCATTCTTCAATCTTTATTCCACAATAATAGATTGTTTTCTACTAACATGAAGAGAGTCATTTGCCTCACCTCTACTGTTAAATATTTGACGCTATTGGTTCCTTGCAAAAGTATTTTCAAAAGCAATATGCATTATGTTGAAATGGTTACATTATTGGACTTTTATTGGGATGATATGCTTGAATTGGAGTTCTTCATTGCCCTCTGGTCTCAATGGGAGTTGGCTAACAATACATTTCACATTCCCATTTGTGATATTGCTGACAGCATATGTGGCCACTTCTGAAAGTTGGAGGAGGTTATGGCACTGAAAGGGATGTTGCAGTTGTGGCCAACATAAGTGCTAGAGTCAGTTCCATCGGAGACAATCGTCTAGGGGGCTGGCACTCCTATCGTTCTTCAAAGGCTGCACTTAATCAATGTATGATTTTCTTCCCTCTTAAGTCTCTTTAGGATGACATTTCTTTCTGCAAAGCTTTGTCGATGAATAGAGATAAACGATATGGAAAAATGTCATTGCATCTATTGTTTTCACTTGTATGCACCTTTTCTTCTCCTGTCTCCCGCCCTCTTCTCTTTTTTCAATACAAAGCGATCGTGTTGCGAACTTCATCTGTCACTTATCTGATACCTACAATGATACTCTTTTAGTCATAATTGCGGAGACTTGCAATGGCGGGGTGTAAATGTTTTTATCCCCTTTTCTATAAAGCTTTGATGGAGAGAACACCAAAGAGCCAAAATTTTTCTTTCGATTATAAAATTGGAAAGAATAAACAAAGGCTGGGGTCAGCTTCCGTCATATTGTACATCCGAATAGACAATATAGTTTTGTTGAAATTTATGCCTTGCTTCATTTGCTGTTTGACTTGATCGCATGCAGTGACAAAAACTATTGCAGTCGAGTTTGCAAGGAAGAAAGACCCAATTGCATGCATTCTTTTGCACCCAGGCACTGTGGATACAGATCTGTCATGGCCATTCCAAAGAAATGTTCCAGCGGAAAAGCTTTTCACTAAAGAGTTCTCGGTGCAAAAGCTCTTGAACATTATTAACGGTACAAAACTTCAGGATAATGGCAAGTTCTTTGCGTGGGATGGTCAGGAAATTCCTTGGTGATTTACAAATTTAATTTTGATATAATTTTCTTTAAACGAAGTTTAATGACTGTTAAATTATCATATTGGTTCATGGATGTAACCTGTACTTCTTGGTTGAAACACATCTTTGTTTACGTTCGTATATAACCTGGTAGAGAGAAATGTTGTTACGAAGTGGGCTACATGATTTTTTTGAATGGTTAAAGTAGTCACAGATAAACAAACGAATTTTGTTCATGTTTGTTTATTGAGTTTGTTCATGTTTGATTTGTGTTTGTTTAAAATTTTAAAATTATGTTTAAACTTTATTCGTTTAAAATTAGATGTGTTCATGTCTATTTTGAAATTAAATAAATTTGTTTGCGAATATTAAATGAACATATTTTTTAACATATAATTGAATATGGTCATAAACAATTAAATATTAGTTAATAAACAATAAACGAAAAATTTTAAATAAATTTAAACAAATAAACATTAGTTTTAAATATAAAAAATGATAAAACATGAATATTATTAACTTTATCATAAATAAATAAAATAAAATACAAATAATAATTATATTATAATCAAATAAATAATGAATTTTAAATAATTTATAAATGAGTTTGTTCATAAATATAAATAAATTGAGTATATTATATCTATATTTTATTCATTTAATAAATGGATCTCAAAATTTTATTAATTGTTCTATTTGTTTACAGTCTTACTTGTTGAATTTTATGTGGCTCATATGATAATAAATAAATCAAAATAATTAAATCAGATAATTAAAGTGAAATTATTAAGTAAATCATATTCAGTTTAACTACTCTAGTGATAAGAGTTAAATTCTATTTCAGTACCTAATTAGAATACAGACTCTTTGATGGTAGAATACAACTCTAATTAGTCTTCTAGTATAGGTCCCTAGTCTAGTTTATATAAATTGCCTATGCACCATCATAAGGTAATTATCAAGAAAATGATATAGACTAGAAGGCTTATACGGGATGTTCATCTTCGTGTATTTGGAGCGAAGCTGGATTCTTAATCAACAATGGCTAGAGGTACGTTTCATTTAAATTATTACATGTGGCATAAGAGCTAGGCTTTCTAGCTTTGTTCTTCAAATCATCCAGTGAAATTCGTTAAAGACAAATGTTTTTCATGCATATATTGTTTATGTAATTAAATAATTGGTATTAAGGATAAACGAGTTATAATAAATATAGTGAAAGCATGAAATTGAATTTTTAACATTCTATAATTAATTTCGTAATTTGTATTTATGCATCGAAATATTTTTCATGAATATACTATGAATTTATATGTATATTTTATGTATTAAAATTTAATCACAAAATTCTTGATTAGTTTATGTAAAACCAAAATTGTTAGAAGGTTTTAATAGATTAATCTTCTATATATGTTACTAAACCCTAAGATTAAAGAAAAGATTAATAAAACAAGAAAATTGTGTGGTAGATTGAAACGGGTCTAATATTGTTTTATAGAATTCAAGTAATCTTGAATGTTTGATGATGATTTTTGTGTTTTTGATCAAAATTGATGCATGGGTCATTTAAATCTAGTATAAACTCATGCTTTTAGGCCTTTAATTACATGAAATATGGATTGAAAACACGAAAATATGAGCAAAAAGAAGAAGCAGACCCGAACTGGGTCAGAAAAATCCAGTTGCGCCATGTCCGACCCAGCTGGAGGATGAAGAAAGCCTGGGACAAAATCCAAACGAAATGACCCAAGGCCATTTTGGTTTTGGTTTTTCCAGACTTAAATATTTATGATTTTTTTTTTGGGATTTTTATGGATTTTTTAGGTCACGTAAAGTATTAATTATTTAATATTAGTGTTTAATTAAATAATAAATATGTTTATGTATAAATAGTCTATAATTTTTATTTCGTGACAACATATTTTGACATGTTGGGAATATTTTGGCAGTATGTACTCTCCCCAAATAGTGTCTAAAAATTCGTACTCTCAACCTAAAGATTAAGTGCATATATGTATGATAAGATTTGTTGTTAAAATTACAATGTAAATGTGCACATCTATATGTCACGAAATAAATAAATTCTAATTTTGTGTATATTTTCATTTGACTTAAGTATGCATGTCATATATTATGTCATGATATTTTTAAATCAGTTATAGCATTACAACTAAAAAAAATTCTGTTATAGTATGTAAATTTTTATTACATAAAGAATTGATGTTATTAAGGATCTAAATCACTAGCTTAGTATTAGCCAAAGCATTTTGAGTTACATGATTTAAATAAATTAGTAGTTATTTAAAATAAAGAATTTTTCTTTAAATAACTACATACAGTAAACATCAATAAAATTTTATGCTATAAATTTATTTGGTATATATTTAATTCATTAAATCTTGTATGTAATTATTTATGGTATACATATATTATATCATTATAAAGAATCTAAATCAATTACTTAGGAATAGCCATAGTATCTTGGTTGATTGGTTTAGTTAAATTAGTAGTTATTTAAAATAAAGTTTTCTTTGTATAACTACATACGGAGGATGACATTAATATGTAATTATTTATGCTCTAATTGCAATAAGTTAACATGATTTAATATTATATTCTGTTGCAATTATTAATATGCAATAAAGAGTTCTATATATATTACGAATGTCATTATTAAAGTTCTAAATTGCTAGCTTAAAAGTAGCCACAGCATTTTAAGATGGTTGATTTAGATGACAATTGTTAGTTATTTAAAATAAAGTTTTCTTTAAATAACTACTTAAGAAAATAGCATCGATAAAGAATATTGTGATATGCAATAAGTTTTATACGTGCATGTCGGATGTTATTATTAAGTTCTAAATTGTTAACTTAAGAGTAGCCACAGCATCTTGAGTTAATTGATTTAGATAAAATAGTAGTTATTTAAAACTATATAAAAAAATGGCATCCATAAAGTGTTAGACCATGAAATTAGTTATTCAGCCCCACATGAAAATAATTAATTTTATTAAATGGTGATAAAACAATATAATATTAAAGTTAAATTTTCTATGCCTATAGGTATGGATTATTTAATTTTAGTATTTTAAAGTTATTGTTTTATTATTAAAGTTATGTAAATTCATATACATGATGCACCTCTACTCACAGGAAGGTTTGGATTTACATTTGAATATAAAGTATTTTATTCAATTGAAGTATAATTCCTTGCATTTTGTAGCAATTTCTACCATTATGATTAATAAGGCTGTTAGAATAAAATACTATTCGGTGATGAAAAATTACTCTAATAAAGGAGTAAATTAAGTTATTTTTTGATATATGGACCTTGACTTAGCATTTCGGGTAGACAACTTGTCCTCAATGAATAAAGTGCACAAAAAGTAAATAGATTTCGGTGTAAAGTGGGAGCAATCTAACCATTTAAGGATGATGTACATCGAATCTATATTAGTTAATCAATTTGGATTTCATCATAATTGCTATAAGGTCAAGGATAATTGTAAAGCCACTAAAGACCTGATTGTTAAATCTGATAAGGTTTTGGCTATTAGCCTAATAAGGAAACTTTCAGGAATAAAGTGCAACAATTTTAAAATTGTGCATGAGCACATTATGGGATTTGAGAGATATTGTTGCTCAACTTAAATTTTCAGAATTGAGTTTTTCGAGTAAATCTCTTATCACTTTCATATTCAACTTTTTTCCTAATGAG
>JBBYHK010000012.1:13014881-13028678 GCA_038382065.1 Adansonia grandidieri | reverse complement strand
TAAAGGTGACCTTTCTAAATTCTCAGAATCTCAGTGTCCACTTGCATGGTGTTCTATGTTATTCTTTGTTGTGTTTCGTTGCTTTTCTTTTCTCTGCTGTGGTTGCTGCTGCCACCAAAAGAGGTTTCTTTGTTTTCTCCTGTTTAAGATCACAATTCACTGATTCCTTTCTTATACATGTGCTCTCAATGTTGCTCCAACTCTTCATTTTTTTTGAAATACCATGTCCGACACTGATCTCTAATGCATATTCAGACATGAGATTCTCCAAATATATGGAAAAACTTAGAAAAATTGGTCTTACCAGTGTCGGACACATACCCACATCTGTCACTCACACCCAAATCTAAGTAACATAATGTGCTTTAATTTAGTTTGTCAAAATGTCCATTATTTTGGCTAATTTGGGTTTTAATTTGGTTTTACGATAGGAACTCAATGCAACCTTTTCAAAGCCCCTCAAAGAGCTGCTATCAACGGAAGCTGAGGTTGACGATGCAGCTCTTATATCAATAGACAGCAAGGGAATTGACATTAGGGTCCGCCAAGGTGCACAGGTATCATTTTATTTCGTATGATGACAATGGACAAGTCTAAAGTTCGGGATTTGTGGGAGGCTATGAACCACGGCCACGAGGGGAGTGTCCAAGTGTCAACACGTATTCGACACGACACAATACTTATTAGACACATGAAGAAACGTTAAAAAAATAAAAACAAATTCGGATTTGGTCAAAATATGGTCAGGACACGGGAGGACACGTCCAGATGCACAGTGAAATTTTTCTTGTATTTTTCTCCCAAATATGGAATCAACAATGAGCAATTTTGTTCTAATAAGATTTTCTAAGGTTCAAGTTTTTTAAATTTGAAAATAATTTTAAAAATAAATTAAAAAGCTATTTGCATATTAATATTTAATCGAAAAGCATCAGTTTTACATTTTTATTGTATATTATTATATAAATATATATATTTTATTGTCTCATTATGTAGCACTCCACTAATATTTTAGAAATTCCCGTGCCTGTACCCCTATTGCGTCTGTGTCAATGCTTCGTAGGTGGGGAGGTGTGGAGAATTATTCCAGTTTTTATATGTGATAACTAAGCTGTGTTGTTCGTTTCAGTTCAACATACAGAGGTTATCGTTTGAAGAGGAGAAGGCCGTTGAAACACTGGCGGATGCCAAAGTTGCTTTGTGGAAAGTAATAAAGAAAGGCCAACTCCAAAGTCTGAACTGAAGAAGACATTAGAAATTGCATTGTTTTTGGCGTTCAGGGGGAGCATCATAAGGCAAGATGAGGCGATGCCAGTCTCAGCTCACTGAAGAATGTAATATTATTTATTGAGAAATGTTGTTATATATATTTTCTTGCGGATGTAATTTCTAACAAATATTGTTGTTCCCGACATTTTTGTTCCAACATATATCCTTTTGTTAGAATAAAATTTAGGAGGTAACTTGAAACTTGATGTATAGCCGTATTTCTATGTGGATTTTTCAAAACTTTTGGCAGGATTTTCTGGCGATAAATCTGATCAAGTGCTCGATAGGCTTGTCCCAGGTGAAATTAGATGAGGATTTTTTCAATTCAGTCCAATTTGTTTCAGTCCAAGTTATAAGAGATTTATGGTCAATTTGAGTACAATTTGATTTGAGTCCAAGTAAAGAAAATAATTGACTCGAAATTTGGTAGACAAATAGGTCTGCCTGATGGCACAGAGTTATGGTCAATTCTTGTAATTGAATTAGTTAAAATTTTTTCGGTTGAGTCAGATTAAAAAAAAAAAAAATTAACTGTATTAAATTGCGAAATTAATTTACTTAGACCCAGCATGTGCATCGGTTTTTAACCTTGTCTCGAGGTAAAGTGATTTCAGAATCTTTTAGCCTAAAACATTTTTATAAAATTTCCATCTCCAATCAAACTGGCGGGGAGAAATTGTTTCAAAGATTCAGCAAAATTCACATAATTCATAGAGCAATAATCTTGCTTTTTGCAATGAAAGGAGGGGATTTTTTTTAGGTGAAAGAAAATTTCAATATTTCAATTTTTCTACCTAAATCCAAATCGTGTTGGGCCGGACTTGGTTTGAATATTAATTATTGTTCATAAAATAATAAATTTTTATATTAATATTTATATATTTTTATAATTAAATTTAAATAATATTTATCTTTTATTATTAAATCTTAATTTGAATAAGCTTCAGAACCATATCCAAAGCTTGGTCTATACGAGTTGAACGAATAACCTAACTTTTAAACAAATTCAAAAGAAATTTATTCAACCTTATTTATCTAACTATTTAATGCATACATTGTAATCTAGTAAAAATCTCAACCCCTTTTATTCATAATTAACTAGAATTAAATGATAAACTAATTTTCAGGATAAAAACTCAATCTTTAACCTTGGTTAAAAGGATACTCAACTACCTACTCATACACATCTGCACAAAATAAGTCAATCATTAATTAACCTAACTCTTCAGCTAGTTGGGAACAAAAGAAAGGGGAGTGTTCATGTAGCTGGCTCGTCCAAAGGCTTAGGTTATTTATCGGGCCGATTTGAATTAGGCAAGGTTTAAATAGAGATATTTTCATTTTGGATATGTTAGATTTAGTTTGAATTATTATTCATCAAATAAAAAATTATTTTTATTTAAATTTTATTACAAAATATATAAATATTAATATAAAAATAATTTTTTAATATTTTTAATAATAAAATAGGTTTAAGGCTAGCGTAAGTTGGATTTGGATAAAGAAAAGAAAAAAAAAATTTAAACTATAACTTGACCTACAAATAAGTCTACATAATAGGTAAGAGTGAAGATCTTAACTACAAAGGATTTGCAGATTTCGATGGATCTTTTGGGGATCCCAACTTAGTCTAAGGTAACGAAAAGAGATATCGAAGTCATTAGAAAAAGAATAAAAAGGAAGAAAATGGCAAATGAATGCTCAAAAAATTATTTAACACAGCATAGTGCAGTGGCTACTCAAATCTTTATCTGTGTTGGATCTTACAATTCACGGTTAATGATCATGAACCTATGACGAACTATTCCTTACAATTCATTATGCTCTATCCAAGGACTTTAATCCAATTAACCATAATTATGATCATTCGAGATATGTCTCCAATATTACTTAAAATGGTGAATCCTCTCTTGATAACTGATCCATCTACCATACGGTTAATGCCATACCCAATACCACCCTTAGTTTGGTATGTGTCCATTGTGGACTTATTCATAATGGATTAAAGTACAACAATCCCCATACGAGATGACATGGTATCTCAAGTTAAAGATTATTATGCACGACTGGCACATGAGAATATTTTCCATGAATATTTGAGTGACTTATACCAAATGGAGTACTCATTCAAGCCATGCTTAATGAACTTGTTTCTACAAAACAGGCATCTATATGCTATCCTTAAATATCTTATATACTTTAACTTCTATGAAATCAAAAAGTTGCATGCATACAATGCATGGAGGCTTAGCAAATCTTAGTTTTTGTGCATTGTCAATGCCTTGTCTTGAGAATAAATGACTAGGAAACACTTTTAGAAACACAACTTTGATGTATAAAGATCTCATCATCGTAAATAATTACGAACTTTGCAAGGCCATTGTGTTTTAATGGCTTCATCCTATTAATGTTTACATATGTCAATCAAGCTACTAACATGAAGGAAAACCTTTGTTACTTTAATTTGGTAACATATATATTGTTATTTGATTATGTATCCTATGTGCTAATTTGATTGGGTTAAGGGCATACACCAACATCTCCAACTTGCACTTGAAATAACCGCAATGTTCTTAATGTCTACATATTGGAGAATATGTTAATTCATTCTTGATAATCTTTATTATCGAGTCACAAAATGTTTAGATCAAAATGAGACTTTGATTCCAATCATATGGCACAGTTGTCTTATAACAAATGGAATCAACATAGTTAGTATGATAACTAAAGATCCAAAACTAATCACTTTTGCAAGCCTAAAATGAAATTATTTGTTTCATGTCTCATACTTATAAATATGTAATCCCTCTAGCTAGAAACTTTTTCCAAAATTACATCCATATATTTGTAACTTAATTTGTCACTTTTTCATGAATATTAACTTTTAATGGTTCATGAATGCTCACACTAAGTCTTAACTTTTTATGAATATTAACTTTTAATAATTCATGAATGCTCCCACTAAATCTTATATGTGTAAGACCTTTTGTAGGGAATTTAAATCAAAAGGTCTTTTGATTTCTAATTGATTAGGGCCTTAACATATCTGATATATGTTTTTTGATTAAACAGTGGACAGAGTTTGCAGAATAAATCTACTATGATTTATTAAATGATGATTTAAAAGGTATGGTATCCTTATGCCATCAAAAATAGATGTATGTTCATAACATACTCCCTAAAATATCCTCATAATTCAGCCTATGATCGCTGAAAATAGAACATCTAGATCTTCAGTAATAAATTATAAAAGTTTTATAAACTTTCCTAGATGGATTAGTAAGCCTAATTTGCATCAGTTGGGTTGCCTTCTTCACATTGGCCCATTATTTTTTTTTCTATATTATTGTAAGTTTATGTTCAAGAATAAAGAGACCATGACATGGAGCAAATACTATGTTTTGTCAAAATAAATCATGATAATGTTTTATAAATATTAAGAAGGCAAGCTTTGATCAACATCTATAAGATTGCCATTCTCATGGTCTTTCTTCACTACTCCTTTCATTTGGTTCTTAAAATATGTCAAATATACTTATATCAATATGTAAGTATCATATACCAAGAGAAGTGAATAAATCTCAAAACAAGTTTATTTATGAAGCTTTTGTAAGCTTTCTACTTTGATAACATCAAAGTATTCCTTACAATCTCTACTCTATTAATCTTGTTATCTATAAGCATGGCATGTTACCTTTTCATTTATCTTTCTTCACAAGAAATTATAATGATAATACATGGATCATGACACATCAATATGCTTAAGTCTTGAAATACATCTTATCACATGAGACTTAATTAGGCTACTTTTGACATCTTGCTTAGGAACAATTCTTTAAAGATGTTGAACCGCTCATCATGATTGTTCTTATTAAACTCTTTAATAAAGCTTCAAATAATTTCAAGAGTGTTAATTGCTACTTGCTCTTTTTGGAGTTTATGTGCCCTACTAATCATCATCACAATGTGGCTAATCAAGGTCATCTCAGTGAACTTGATAAGCTACCCCTAACCTAGTGGACTTTCTTGGATATGCCATTCAATTTTGTATTAGGACAATTTTAATACTATCATATTAGATAATGAAGTTTGGCCCATTAATTTATTAGTATCAAATACGCTACATAGTGACAATTTCATAGTCATTTTTACTTGTTTATATTCTATATGAATTTAGAACATATTTAATGTCAACAACATATGTAATCATCCGATTATGTTTTAGTATTCGAATGATTATTTTCATTATTTTTACAAAATCATAGCCCTTAACTATAATACAAGAAGTTAAATATTTGAATCTTCTTTATGAGCTAGGACCCTTTTCATTCTTACTTAACTTTCAGTGACTTAACAAATTATGCAAAAGTTAATTGAGTAGGTAACTTAGTTTACCAATTGTATCTCTATACAACTCCTAGATTAGTTAGGTTATAATTTCTTATCTAAATACATCATATGTTTTTCACCTAACCATTGCCTCTAATGTCATGCAGTCAAGTTGTACCCATCCCTAAAACATGACTTTAGTTAAGTAAGACTCATTAATTATAACTCAAGCAGCTCAAGCGGCAAAGATCTTGGCTGACTCAACAAATACCTATGGCTAGAACTCGAGTATCTTGTTATAATTAATGGAAGGCGTTTAATCATGCTTAGGCATGGACCCAATATTTTATGAAGGATTAATTAATTAATTAATTAATTCTCAATTGATTTGATTTGGATTGCATCATATTTGCATTTATTTCAAGTACATACATATCACATATATATCATCATAAAATAAATCTAATCATGCAAACAATTATGTACTTTTATCTAAGTCGAATTTCTATGAGCCATTTGGAATAAGTCTTCATAAGTTTCGATAGTGCTCTCCTTGGACAATTTTTCATGGCGCCATCTTTTATTTACATTTATGAAAAAATAATATTCCTCAAATCTAACCTAAATCTAAATCTAGAATTATGTAACATTTACATATGTTTGAAAAAAACCTCAAGTTACGTTCGAGGGGAGTTAGGTGAAAAGAGAAATTTACAATTCCAAAATGAAATAGAGATAAGGTAGGTTACTCATACCCTATTTAATAAAATAAATACACTTACATAGTCATACTAAGGTCTAAGTCCATAACCAACTATCATGCTTTAGGAAATTATAGCTTGAAAACAACGTATAGCTAGTCTCACATGTATTCAATGTATAAATGTATACAAACAAATTTATAACATTCAACACAGTATCTATAAGAATTGGCCATAAAGATTGAACACCTTTAATCCCATTCCTAAGTTTTAGGTAACCGGTCTTAATTTGGACATTGACCTAAATTTTAGGTGATTCGTCTTAACAAGGACAAATACTTTTAATTGCATGCTTAAATTAGGTTTCCAAAATTAACATATTTTAAAAGTTAAAATTAAAGTAAATTATTTAATAGAACAATTTAAGAAAAACAAGTTTCAAAATTTTAATTCTTTTAAAACCATGTCTATTTAAGAAACCTTGTTGAATTGAAACTCTTTCAGTACTCGTTACTTTTAGGAACCTTATTCATTACAAGACTCTTATCTAATCCAACTCAAACTCATCCCATAATTAAAGGAAACAAATCCCTTGTTTTAAGGAATTTACTTCCACTAGAAAACTAGTTTCAATGCAAGTAGGACTCTAGCATGAAATATCCTCGGTATAGGCAACCTCTTTAGCCATGCCAATGGCCTTTGATCACCATCATTGGATAATGCTTAGGTGCTATTTTAGACACTGGAAAAACTCATTAGATGCTGACAAAGATCAATCCATGGCACCAAATAAGATGGCAAAAAGTTTGCCACCAAATCGCTTGGTTTCAAGCAAAGTGGGTATGGGCATCAACTTACTGCAAATTCTAGTCATTGAGAAACATGACATCTCCTTTGAAGGATGTTTAAACTCTAATTTTTAGTTGCCGAAAAATCAATTTAGATGCTGCCAAAGTTTGAACCAAGTCAGCAAACACAATGATAACAAATTGCCAACTTAAACACCCATATAACATGGAATAACTTCTCTAAGGTATGTCGCCTAAATTTTTAGCAACCATAATCCATTCAAGAATCATGTATTCTTTAATTAACTTGCTGTCCTAAGATGAAGAAAACCTATGGAATTTTTCCATAAAAATTTCAAGGTGCATTAAGAGCAAAATACCATCTAAATATACCCATATACCCATACAATCTCAATTTTGCAATTTTACCATTTTTAATTCTAGATTGTGCTTCTTTGTATTAAAACATGTTTAAATAAAAAAAAATTAATTTTTATGATTATTATATGATAACATTATATCATAAAAATCAATTTTTGCAACAAGTAACAATTAGAAAAAATCATAGTGCAAATCATAAATCATAGCTTTATGTCTTTGGGTTTTAACAGTTTAACGTGTATTCTATCCTAATTTATAAAAACAAATTTTTGTTAATTATTGAAGAAGTTTAAGAATGATTAATAAACCTTTTAAGCTTGTTGTCTCAAATTAAGAAAATTTGTAAAAAATATTATACAAAGTTCTAAGGCTCAAAACTTGTACATCTACACATGTGACATCCCAATGTCAATAATCATGAATTAGACCACACAAAGCACTTGTAATTTGTAAACTATTGGCTCTGATACCATTGCTAGGAATCTTATTTTTGGTAAAGTCTGACCTTATGCAAAATAGGTTTAAAAACTCATAAAATATTAACATATAGACAGCTGAAACAAATAAACACAAAAAGCCAGACTTCTCTAAAGATCTTTTAAAGAGGGTCTTACATGTGGTAAATAGATTTGAATTTAATAAAAAACTTAAACAATCATATTTTTAGAGATTATCTAACTTGAAGACATCGTAATTTTTTAGTTTTATAAATCTAAAAGATAGCTTGTGACGGGCACCCACGCTTTTTCACAAGTAATCTGAAATTACGGGTAGCACAATTATCTTGCCTCCAATGGTTATCCACACAGAAAGTAGTTACAACCTTCTTTAGGCTTGGTGGTTTTGCAATTTTAGCCATAAAGCTTCTCAAGCCTTAACCAAAAGATATCTTGCCAATAGGTATGGATCTGATGTGGTCTAGGAATAATTCCCTTACATATTACGCCAAAAAGAAGGAAAAATAGCTTGTAAGAAAGTGGCTAATCCAAAAATCTCAATTCTTGATTTTGGTTGATTCTTCTAGGATAAAAAACTGATTTTCCATCTTTGTTATGATAAAAAACACTTTCTAATCACTTGGAACATGAATCGGCTCATAGGGAGACTTAAAGAAGCTAAGGAGTTAGCGCAACAACTTTTAAGGAGCTTTAGGGTTCTTTGTTTAAGGTTTTCTAACCTCTCAGACTAGGTTTATCTATTTAATGAATGGGCCGAACCCATTAAACAAGTCCTTCAGGTGGCACCAACATAGAGTGTTCCTTGGAGCTAATTAAAATAATTTAATTCGCTTGTCCAAGACTAGGCCTTAATATTAATATATTAATATTTTTAGCCTAATAGCACACCAAAAATAACTATGCCATGCACCTAGCCTATTAGCATGCCTAACTTTGACTAGCTCACAACCAAACTCCATTAACTTGATAATCAGAGATTTTAGCCCTACCCCTGATTCACATGTTAAATAATTTAATTAACAATTAAATATTTAACCCAAGTAAAAACAATTTTTACTTCATGTAAATAATATTAAATAATTAAATAATAATTATCAAATAAGTTATTTAATTTATTATTTAATTTTCCAAGTACAATATTTGTTCTTATTTAATATTATCCTTAAAACCATATTTACAAATAGACATTATCTTGATAAAACATTCTTCTTTTATTGCCTCATTAAGACATCTCTAATTCGATTTCACAAATCTAATTTATAACTTAAATTATTCTTAATTGAACTTATTGAATAATAGTCCTCTGCAATTTATCTTTTATTTAATTAAGTCCAACTTAATTAAACACCATATTCAATTCAATAATTATATCTTATTGTGTATGACCCATTAGATTCCTAAAATGTTGGCAATGAATATAAATTGTAGTCTATGTTTTAACACATAATGTATTATTTATAGACATAGATCATGAGCGGGGTCTAGCAACCTATCTTGACCACCAAAATGTTGACAGAATGAAGTGCGACTTCTTTAAAACCTTTCAGTGACCAGCTTATCAATGTAATACAATCTTTTCACTAGATATCCTAAATAGAGGATGAGCATGGTGTAGTGTCTACCCAAACTTCTATCCATTTTAGATCTCACAAGTCATGGTTAATAATCATCAACCTATGAGGAACTATTCCTCACAATTCATTATGCTCTAGCCGAAAAGTTTAATCTAAACAATAATTCAGATCATTTGATATATGTCTCTAATGTCAGCTGGAGTAGTGACTACTCTCTTGATCACTCAATCATCTACCATATGGTTCATGTCATACCTAATACCAGTTTTGCTATCCATCCATTATGGACTGTTTGTAATGGATCAAAGTATAACACTTCCTATATGAGATGACCTGATATCTCAAGTCTAAGGACTATTATACATGAGTAGCACATAGTATCATTTTCCATGGACACTCGAGTAACTTATAACAAATGAAGTTCTCATTTGGGCATGTTTAGTGAACTTGTTTTCTCAAAAAAAGTACTCATATGCTATTTTTAAGTATCTCATATGCTTCAACTTCTATGAGATCAAAGAGTTGCATGCATCCAATGCACATAGGCTTAGCATATACTAGTTTCTTTGCATTGTTAATGTCCTATCTTGATAATATAATGGCTAGGAACTATTTTAGAAACATGGCTTTGATGCATAAGGATCTGATCATTGTAACTGATAACTATCTTCGTTAGACCATTCTGTCAAGGGCTTCATCCAATTAGTGTTTACATGTGTATCAATCACATCACTAACATAAAAGGATAAATATTTTACTTTAATTTAGTCACACGTATATGGTTATTTGACTATGTATCCCATGTCCCAATTTGATTGATTCAAGGGCATACACCAATAGATTATAACATGAGAACAAGCATTAATTTTTTGATTAATTAATATATAATTATTCCCAAAAATTTCAAGGGACATACAATATGTAATTATGCATAGCATCAACCAAATCAAAGTAATAAATTATTTATAGGCATGCTTGAATATTGATTTCATGTTCTTAATATATTAATTCTAATTCGTTTAATTTAATATGAATTATTTCTTGATTATGGGCAAAAAATATATGCATGATAATTATTTTATTTTTTATGAAATGTACTAGATGATCTGAAGAATAAGGCTAAAGAGCCAAACTCTAGTACGACATGTAGGATTTAATTTAAAAAATGTACTTCTAGCAATTGTTGATGAAGAAACGTGGCTTTACTCAAAGTACACAAATAAACATTTTACTATATGTTTTACAGTCCATTTCTTTTTTTGTTAATTATCTTTTGATGGTTCATAGACAATTTATATAAACTACACTAGGAATCTATACTAGATTACTAATTAAAATTATATCCTGCCATTAAAGAGTCTATATTTTATATAGTTACTAAAGTAAAAGTAATTACTTTTAACTCTAATCACTAGAGTAGCTTATCTTGAATAGAATTCATCTAAATAGTATAACTTCAATTATAATTAAACAATTATATTGATCCACTTAATTATCATATAATTCAATTATAATTAAACAATTATATTGATCCACTTAACTTTCATATAATTCAATTATAATTAGATAATTATATTGATCCACTTAATTATCATATAGGTCATATAAAGTCTAACACAACTCATCTAAATTATGGATTTCAAACTGATTTAATAAATTGAAAGGTTTATAATATGAATTTCAAATTGATTTAACAAAAAAAATTAACTTCCAATTTAAGTAGTATTTGATATTAAAATTTCTCAAAAGAAATTAATTTGACAATCAAATGCAACTTAATTCAAAATAATAGATTTTTTTAAAGATCTCTGACAAAATTGGGTGCGAACATAATATATAAATCATAATAACATACACTTATCAATGACTTATTTTATGTACTTTTAGAAATTAAGAGATAATACATTTAAATTAAAAATAAGCAATCACCCTAAAGTTTTGTAAGTATAACAATAAGAGATTATATAATTTGATCAAAATTATATTATAAGATATTATTATATCGTAATATACAAATCATTATCATAAAATACACTTTTCAATTATTAACAACTTATTTCATGTATTTTAAATTTTACAAGAATAGATTATCTTTTTTAAAAGATAAAACTTTTATTTTAAATAATATGTACAACATAAGGATGTTATAAAATTAACATAATTATATCAATGACAATTAAAATATATAATTTATTTTAAATCTTGTTATAAGATTATATAATTGATATAACATTGGGTTAAACATTTATTTGACCCTTGTTCTTCGACTTGATTTTTAGTTCGGTACTTTAAGAAAAAATTATTAACTTGGTATTTTAACTTTCATTTCATCATGCATGTTGGTCCTTTGGACTAATGTCGTTAATTAAATATTAACGTGGCATAAAATAATCAATAAGAACTTGACACGTAATAAAAATACTAAATCATTGAAAAAGCAAAAGTGCAAAAATTTTTTAAATTTTAAAAATGTTCTTAAACTTTGTTACACCATCAATGCCATGATAACATAAAAAAAAAATATGTAAAAATTTTTAAAATTTTTGTTTTTGTAATAATGTGACATGTTTGCCATATGTCAAGCTCTCATTGATTGTTTTTTGTCAAGTCAGCATTTAACTAATAACATTAATTTAGAAAACTAACATACATGACAGAATGAAAGTATAATACCAAGTTGACAAATTTATTTTGTAGGTACTAAACTGAAAATCACGCTAAAATACAGGGCCGATTTTGTATTTAACCTTATAACATTTAATTAATTAATTTAAGATATTGTTATGTATTTAAAAGATTATTTTAACGTGTAATCAAAGTTTGTTTTTATATTTTGAGAAGTCAGCTCATTGGTTGAAGCATATGCTAATTCTTTACGAAAGAAGCTGAGGACAGAAAGCTAATTTGAGACGTCAGCTCTTTTATTTAGCCGGAATACCACATCCGGGTAATGAGAAGAGCTTCAAAATCTGTTTGGAACCCATGTGGTGACTATTCCGGAGAAATATCTAGGGCTGCCTACGATGGTTGGGAAAGGAAAAAAAAGGGCTTTCAAGGGAATCATCAACCCGGTGAATGCAAGAATTCAAAGTTGGAATCGGATGTTCCTCTCCTTTGGAGGTAAGGAAATTTTCGCAAAAGCAGTTTTTCAATCTTTGCCGGCATATGATATGAATTGCTTTTTATTGCCAGAGACCTTATGTGAAGAAATCACTAGCATCATTCGGAGATATTGGTGGAGTAACAAACAAGGGGGGAAATGTGTTAACTGGTTACAATGGGAGGAGGTGTGCAAACCTAAATCCATTGGAGGACTTGGCTTTCGAGATTTATGGCTATTCAACAAAGCACTGTTAGCAAAGCAAGGGTGGCGATTGATTCAGAACACATTTTCTTTAAGCTACAAAGTCCAAAGGCTAAGTACTTTTCTTGATGCTCATTCATGGAGTCAAGATTGAGACCTAAGCCCTCTTACATGTGGCGTAGTATATGGAATGTAAAAGAAGTCCTAGTAGAGGGGGCATGATTGCGAGTTGGTGATGGGAAGTCGATAAACATATGTCGTGACAAATGGCTGCCCATTAATGAACAAGCTAGCATTATTTCACCACCGCGTAATCTAGGAACTTCCACCAAAGTTGAGAGTTTGGTTGATGAAGGGAATGGTCAATGGCGAGAGGAGCTGATTAGGAGGGAGATTACAGAGGCAGAGACGGATATAATCTGCGATATACCGTTGTACAGAAACAAAACATGCGACAGATTGTTGTGGCACTACTCAAAAGATGGAAGGTATTCCGTTAAAAGTGGTTACTGAAATTTAGCGCAGAAGGAAATTCCTCATGGCCCTCATGGATATATTTGGAAGCAGATTTGGAAGACAATGGTGCCTCCTAAAATCAAACTTATGTCACGGAATACTCCCAACGAAAGCCAACACTGCTTGCCGAATCAAAAATATCGATCCAATCTGCCAGAAATGTGGTTTTGGAGAAGAAACAGATATACATACTCGTACGGAGTGTGTATTATCAAAGAAAGTACTAGAAATTAACTTCTCAGAAGGTTCACCGGAAAGCAATATAGGGGAGTCGATCATAGATTGGATGGAAAACGCTGCCAGGGGTTTGACCAAAGAAGATTTTGATAAATTCCTTATCAATTTGTGGTCTACTGTACGCCAGGAACATGGAGCTGTATCCAAACCAAAAGCAAGATTGAAGGAGATTGGATAGGTATGTCAGGAATATCCAACAAGAGTTTACAACGAATCAGTTCGTGCCGGCCACGAAACCAC
>JBBYHK010000012.1:12966686-13000554 GCA_038382065.1 Adansonia grandidieri | reverse complement strand
GAATTATTAAGTTTCATTTATACCTACTTTCACAAGCTCCAACTATGCATATGTTCGTGCAAAATTTAACCAAAAGTAATAAAGAATAAAATTCATCATGAAGAATTGAAGATAAGCAAGTGATAAAAAATTTATGCTTCTTTGAGGTTGCGACAGATCCAAGTTTAATCAGTCAGTCAGTCAGTCATTATGATTTTAACATTGCTGGGTTTAATTTTAAACATGTAAAACAGCTAAATGCTGATGCAATATGTTTGTATTTGAAGTGAAGCATAAATTATATGCTGATGCCTACTGCAGGAATAACCACCGGGAAGAAGAAGAATTTATTGATTTTATCATTTTTTTTTCGTCTTGATAATAATTTAATTTCCCGAATAGGGGGGAATGCTCTGTTCATTCCTGAAGAAGTTTCCAGGATCCACCGCATGTTTGACACGTGCTAATCGCTCAAAGTTGTGTTTGAAGTACTTTTCTCCCCAAACTTTAGCGCTGACGTAGCTCGCGCTCCCATATTTGCTGTTCTTTCCCAGGCTGAGATCTCTGTAGTTTAGATATGAAGCCCTTGGGTTATGGGAAACATAAGGTTCCATGAAATTGTAAAGCTTGTTAATCCACTCCGTTCGCTTCTTCTCTGCATCGCCTCCTCCTTTCCAGTTGCTGTAGTATTGTATATTGTACAAAGTTCCTGCTCTGTGAGGAAATGGTGTGGCATCCTCTGCTATTTCCTCCATTTTTCCACCGTATGGGTCCCAAATCATCACCCCCGCTTCCCCTTTCCCTTCTTGCATCACCTTCCATATTGCTTTAAGCCCATTTTCTCTGATTGGTTTGTTCACGAAATCTGATTTTGCTGTGAAATAACCCTTGAGGACATTGTTCCTGTCCATCAGAACATCAACATTTCCGCCTTTTTCAAACCCCCTATCCAAGAATACAACGGATTCTATCCAATTTAATTCCTTGCACTGCTCTTCTCGCAAGTGTTCGCCCAACTCGGGGAATTTATCATCTATTACTGATATCAGTTGATGAAGTGGTCCAAGATACAACCCATTGAAGATGGCTCTTACTGTTGTTGTTCTGCCATCAGCTTCCTTGCCTACTGTTAGGATTATCCTCACAAAAAGATCTTTTGGTAACCTATATGCAATTTGTTGCCACCTATGAATCACCGTGGTTGCACCTTGCTGCAGGGTTATGGGGACATTGAAAGCAGTAACTTTTGGAGGGACGGGAACGAGGTTGATCGTCCATTCGATAACGACACCAAAACTTGCAGCACCTCCTCCTTTGATGGCCCAAAAGAGGTCCTCACCCATGGTTGTTCTGTTGAGAATGTTACCATTGGCGTTAACCAGGGTTGCATCTACTACATTATCGGCCGCCAGACCAAATTTCCTCATCAGTGTACCTTGGCCCCCTCCGCTCAGATGGCCCCCAACTCCTATACTGGAGCAAATACCAGCTGGGAATCCTAATGTCCCACTGTGGTTAGCAATTTGATAATAGAGTTCACCAAGGGTAGCACCAGCTCCAACCCAAGCAGTTTTAGTTGGCAGGTCTACTTTGACTTTCCGAAGATTGAAAAGATCAATTAGAACAAACGGAGTGTCGGCTCTATAAGACAGCCCCTCATAGTCATGGCCTCCGCTTCGGATTCTGACCTGTAGGTTATGGTGTTTGCTGCAAAGAATTGCAGCTCGGACATGATGACCACTCTGAGGTGTAATGATGTAACGAGGTCTTTGCCCAATGGAGGAATTGAATCTTAAGTTTTGGATAGAGGATTGGTAAATAGATAAATAGTCAGGAGAATATGCAGTATGCAACAATTTGCGTACAACGGTGCGAGGTGGAGAATGGAAAGCTATGCAAAGGGAGAAGCGTCCATAGAATAATTGGGCAGAAGAGGCAAAGAACAATAAGGGAAATATTGTTAAAACAACGAGCTCCTTCATCCTCTTTGCCATATCTCCTCAAATTATATGTTAATTGTTTGCTTGCTTGCTTTTATGTACCTTGATGAACGAACATATTTCAACCTTCATTCTTTGTGTCTGTCTGTAACAGAAGAAGGGTAATTATATTGCTATTAATTCTATTTAAGACTGAAACCGTTGCTAAACTAAAGAATGATATTTATACTGTAGTGAAGAGGTTTTCTTTCTTTTTTTTTTTTTTTGGATAATAATGACATATTCTTGAAACCAATTCATTTCAAAACTTAGTGTAAGCAGTATGCGTGCAGTTGAATAATCTTTGAAACGTAAATGCAGAGAATTAAGAGCTTCTTTAATTACTTTTTCGTCAAGGAAAGTTGAATTGAATTGGGCAGCAATTTTTATAAAAAGCTAATCTGATGGATGGGTATATTAATTATTATTAGTAAAGCAGGTTTTGTACAATGCCAAGTCCAACCGGCGACCAACCTAGAGGACTTGCTGCTGCTTGGATTTAAAATAAAGAGAATTACTTTGTCAAACATTTTGACTTGAGTGAAATAACATTAAAAATCTGAAGAATGTATATAATTAAAACTTTTTATATTCTTAACATTATGATTGAAACTCATAATAAATAAAAATTAATTTAAAAATTCAATAAGATAAAAATTATCTGTTCTGTTGGTTCGATAAAAATTTCTTCAAACTGGACTGGATTGGAAGCGTTTCACTTGAGAATGGGGAGCTAGGCTAGGCCAGCAATGGGAGCCTCTCAGACTCAGACATCATCTCCAAGAAACAGCGCATTGTAGGCTGTTGACTCGGAACGGAGTCTCTACCAGTGTTATTGGTATCATATTGGTGTCGATTGTACTGATAGGTAACAGCTTAGTTTGGTAGTACCGGTCAAAAATAGATGTATTAGTCAGTACATAATATAAGTTTGTAAAAAAAATTAAATCAACATTGATCTTAAATATGATAAATATTATATATAATTATTCGTATATTTGATGAATATTAAACATAGTTATTCGTAAACTTAACTATCATTAAAAAATTTTAGCCTTATTACTTAACTTATATCGATTTTCTTATTTTTAGAACATTATATAATTGATAAATATTTAATATATGAAATTTATTTAATCTCATTATTTCATATTTGAAAATATTTTTCATATATATAAATTAAAAATATTGTAATTCGGATAAACCCGAAACAATATATCGAAACACTCTGTTACTAGTATGTAGCTGTACCAAAACAAAAAGGCATACCTACCGGTATGGTACTAACTACCTTAGTCTCCATGGACACACAGGCTCCCTTATATATATATATATATATTATAAATAAACTAGACTCGATCGAACAAATTTTTGTTTGTGTTCTTTTGTTTATTTTGAGTCTATTCATGTTCAGCTTGTGTTCATTGTGAATTTTAAATTTATATTGAGGTTCGTTTGTTTAAAATTAGGGATGTTCATATTCTTTCGTTTAAATAAAACAAACTTGTTCACGTATGCTAAATGAATATGTTCAGAACATATAATCAAACATTTTCATGAACAATTAAAAATATGTTCATGAACAATGAATAAACAAATCTAAACAAATTTAAACAAACAAACAAACAAATATGTTTATTAGTTTTAAATATAAATACTAAAACATAAATTTATTAATTATAATAAAAATAAATAAAATACAAATAATAATATTATTAATTATATTTATAATAAAAAAATAAAAAAATTTTAAACATGCTATAAACGATTTATTAAATGAGCTTGTTTGTGAATATAAAAGATGAAATATACCATGTTCGTGTTAGGTTTGTTTAATAAAAGAACCTAAAAATCTTGTTCATATTTGTTTATTTAGTTTAATAAACAAATAGAAACCGAACTGATCATTGAACAGTCCATTGTAGCCTTACAAACTAACTTATGAATAGGTAAGTACTTTATCTAATTCTAAACTTGTACATGATTGTATGAAGGTAGATATTTAATGAGTTCTTAAAACAACAAACTATAACTTATATTATACAAGCCCAAACACTTAGCATATTATACAAATCCCACAACTAGGTCATAGATACATAGCTTACATCCCTAATTTTATCGATTTACAAAATACAAGCTGTTTCAAAAGAGATTATACCTCAAATGTACATAAATAGCACCAGAAGCCAAAATGGGGTTCTATATGTTCATACAAAAAGGCCTTCACAAAAGCTTTCATAGAGAACACTAACATTTCAAACCTTAATTTGAAAAAGATGAATAATTTAATAAGCCAAAAAGTCCAGCAAGTAATCTAACCATAGTTAAAAATAACACCCAAATAAGTATAGAACAAAGGACTGAAATCGAATTTAATGTGTTTCCAACATCTTAATGTTGGATTTACTTAAAAAGATCTAAATGATTAAAATGCTTAGAAATCAAATATTCACTATACTTGTTCAAGCAAACTCAAAACTGGTCATTCATATTTATAAAACATAATAGATTATCAAAACTTATTCATATGAAATTGATAGTATAAAACTTTGTTTAACAATCGAAAAAGTCTAAATGTCAAAAAGTTCATATTCAATTCCTCTTTGACACAATTTAACGAAGTTCAAACTCACATTTGTCTTTATAAATAGGTCAAACTCTTATAAAAGGCACATCTACTGGCCAAAGGTTTATATATAGTTGCCCACTTGTGTTCTAGGTAGGTCCAAACTCTTGTAAATGAATCATATGGGTCAAACTCCCATTGGTCTAATCCGAATAGGCATATCAAATATAGGTTTCACTAATATACGAAAGAGTTTAGAATAAAAACTTTCTTGATATAATCCACATGAACTAAAAATACTTCAAAGCATTTCAAATTCTCATAGTTGGATCTTGTTTTCATTCAAAATATATCATATAATGTATGTAAATGTAAAACCTATAGTTGACATAGTCGAAGCTTCAAATGATGATTATAAACCATTTAGAAAAAACTTTATCATTCCAAACTGTCGCCACGTGTCAGTCTTTAAAACTTTAAATAATTCGAAGGGCATAGAGCGCTCGACTTAAAAATAAATGATGGTTGATTATGGTTGAGCTTTTGAGTTATCCCATGATCGGGATTTGGATTAGGCATAATAATGGGAAGGAGAGGGAAGAGACCGTCAGGCGAATCGCTCATCCAACTAGTCTTGGATTGCCACTGTGAAATGGCCATAAACTTAGAGTCGCCACCGATCATTTCGGGCTAGGCAAAATCGGATGCCTATTAAAAACAATATTCTGAGTTACAAAACTTGAAACATTGATTTCAAGGTCTACAAAGCTTAGAGATACATTGGTTAGGTTCGGGAGTTGGTTGCGCACAGGGAAGGATTAGCATCCCCACGATGCCCAAAATCGGTACCCACTATGTCTCACTATGGTCTCGGTTAAATCAGTTTCATTTAGTCTTTATCTAGATATAATCCTCTTAAATACATGAAGTTTTGGTGGAAAAACAAATCTGGGTTTTTAAAGAAAATTAGATCACCTATATGCCTCGGAGATTTGAGGAACATAGGGCTTTTTGTGAAAATAATGTCCAGATTGGATTTTCAAAAATTGAATGTTTCATATTAGGCACTAGAGAGATGCCAACATGGAACATTGCCTTATTAATTTTATTGAAAAATAAATAAATTTTAAACATGAATGCATGATAATCGTTACAAAAGGAAACGTGTTAGTCAGAGGGAAAAGGAGAAATATAATATCATAAATAAGCAATCACAAACAAAAGAACATGAAAAGGAGGGATAATCGAAATGTATCTCATTATTGCCTTCGATTATTGAAGAATAACTAGGGTGACAATTTTAGAGACAGGTTTGAATTTGGTGGTAATTTGAGGGTCAAAGATGACTTTAATCAAAGCAGTCTAAGGCATCCAACAGAGAGAAAATTTTGGATTTGTTCGAGGTGATGCGGGGTTGGAGTATAGCCTCGGAGAAGTGGGGTTGAAGTATCCCCAAAGATAGAGTTAGGAAATATTACGAATAAAGAGAAAATTTGAATCTTTAATTAAAAATAGGGTTGGACTATCCCCAAATATAGAGTTAGGAAAATATTTAGGAATAAGAGAAAATTTAGATTTTTAATTAAAAAATGAGGTTGGAGTGTTCCTTCAGAGCAATAGAGTTGGAGTATCCACTAGCAAAAATTTTAACATGAATTTTTTTTATATTTTTGTATTTTAGCCTTGATCTGGTGTTGTGGGGGAACCAACCGGATGCATTTTTAGACATTGAAGCATCTCGATAAAAGGAAATTAAAAAATTAAGCGAAAAATAGAAGACAACATCATGTCATCTCCATTCTCAAATTTTTTCGGGTGCATCTGAAGGCTTCAGAGGTTAAATAAGGTACCATTGGAAAGGTAACTCGATAAGGTTTAATATAAAAATATTTCAAAAATCGTAGAAAATCATTTTCTAGGTAGAATTAATTTTTGAAGTTAAATCTATCTCAACACTAGCAGCATGTACAAGGAAAAGGGTATGATGGACTTTGGAAAATCATTCCAAGCTTATATAGAATCATTAGATCACGAATAATACCTTTCTGAAAGGGAATTTTGTGAAATTTTACAAAAAAATATTTAAAAATTTTATAAAAATCATCTGATAGGCCAAGATGGCCCAAACAAAATGTTGGCAAAGGTTCAAAAAATCATAACTCCCTTGTCTGGGGTGATTCGAGGGTAAATAAGCACCGTTAGAAAGGTAATTTAATGCCCTTTAAGGGAAAAATAGTAAAAAAATCAAAGAAAATATTTTGTGGTTCATAATTGATTTTTCAAATTCAAACTATGGTGCTGTCAAAGCAAAAACAAGGGGATCATTTGATATCCTGGGTTGCTTAAGGCTCAAATTTGATTTATGGACATTCGAACATCCATAACACAGGGGAAAGAATGACACAGGCATCATGAGTTCATTCCACAATCTCGTAGTAGTTTGGGACAATGAAGCAACCCGTTGACCATGCCATGAAGGTGTTAAACTCAAGATCAAGGCTTAGTATTTTTTGACTAAAAGAAAAGTATGTTTGCTTGAAAAACAACATCTTTAAACTTATGTTATTATAAATCTAGAGCTGAAATGTTTTCTTTCTCCCTAAGATTGGCAGACCAATTTTATGAAAGCATTAAGTCCATGTATTCTTCATCAATTGGAGGTAGCATAAACTTAACTTGGGAATTTTTCTAAAAATCAGGTTTTAAGAAACAAGAAAGAAGTTTAATAGAGATATCATGAGCAAAATATAGCGCATACAAAGACATACATAGATTAAACATGCAAACATAGAAAGATGAAATTTTGACATGAAAATAAGTGACACAAATGTAAGAAGATAACAAATAGGGTGCATAGAGATGATATGAACATGTTTAAACAAGGGAAATGATACTAGAGTTGTCAAGATAGCATTTTTATTTCATGAGACTCCTTAAAACACAAGAAAATGTATAAACATACATAAGACATGCTAAGGTGACCATTTAAATATGAGATGGATATATGAATATGGAAGGAACAAGGCAAAAGATGCATGAACAGAGGCTGTGTGATGATAAAAATGAAGTATGGTGAGTTTATTATCCAAACAACATGAAGGTGTGAAGAGGGTCATTAAGATCCTAAGACTACCACAACTAAGGCAATAATGATGCATGAGAGTCTTAGAAGGATCATGGTAAAATAAAGGGCTCACTAAAATGAAATGGATGATCAAAACAGAAAAAATATGGAAAAAGGTAGAAAATATACCAGCAAAAGCTTGAACTTTCATCCTTTTTTTAAAGCAATGACTTTAAGTTCAGTTTCTTCCCTCATTTGCTATTATTGAGCAAGAAAAGGCTGAAAGGAAGAAGCTTTCTAATAAAATGGTTGCTAGTGGGGTATTTTGAGAATGAAAGTATGTGAAAGGTTAAGTTTTTGAAGTTGCTTTGGTGGTGGTTTTAGGGAGCTACAGGAATAGAGGTTGGTTGAAGGTGAAAGGCAATGGAATAGTGTTTTTAGTGAGTTTTCGAAACTAGAGTTGTTGAAGGATTTTTGGGAATAGATGGATTCTTTTGAGATTGCTGGAGAGCCCTTTTTTGAAGATTGCTAAAAGTCCCTTTTTTTTTAGATAGTTGGGAGTTTTTTTCAATGCTTAGCCATTGCTTTTAAAAGATAATGCAGGGGCATTTTTTATCTTTCCCTCCTGCACTAAGGGACATCTCCAGCCATGCTCAACTGACTTTCTTTTTATTGGTTTTGCCGTGCTGAGCAAGGAGGCAAAAAGGCTATGATAGCCTATAATTGGAGATATGCTTGCCTTACCCTCTTACAACCATATATTTTATGAAAGTGACCTTCATCATTGATTGTTTGGGCTCTAAAAATTTGTTTGAATCCATTCATAAGCCCATAGTTTGAGGTTTGCAATGATTTATGATAATTTCTTGGTACAAAAACATGTTTAAATCGGGTTTTTGAAGGCTAAAAAGTGGCTCGAACTGGGCAAAAATGCCTTAGTGTATTGATACAAAACATGTTGTATCGATACACAAGGTACTTTTTACCAATGAGTATCAATACAATGAACTATGTATCGACACTAAGAGTAAAAAATGTTTTTAGTCTTAAGACTTAGAGGCCTGTATCGATACTCCATGGATTTGTGTCGATACTTATGCTTGTGTATCCTTACATTTTGACAAAAATAAAAACTTTAGCTATTGCCAAGGTCTATATCGACACAAACATGCTAGGTATCGATACCACATTTTAGGTATCGATCCCAAATACTTTTGTATCGATACTTCATGTGAAAATTCAAGTTTTTGGTATCGTAAGGCCTTATATCAATACTTATGCACCAATATAACTTGGTCGTACCTTTGGTTCCCAGACCTACCTCAACTTCGTCATAAGTAATGGGAAATTGATCAGTGTACTCATCTAAATAACTTCGGTGAGACCATAAAAAAAGCCTTTGATACTTTATTTTACATTTTTCTTCAATACGACCTATAGGCATTTTAGACTTTTCTAGAAAATTTTTTCGCCTTGCACCATGTCGCTTAATAGTGCTTGACAAAATGGCAACCAACAATCGTCCCTTAATTTTTATTTCTATTTTTTGATTTTATCAGTTTTCACCTAAGTTTGAAGATGCCAGAAACTAGCCCGGACAAAATAAGGTGTCTACAATTGCCCCTCTTTGGTCGTTGCTAAATATTAGGATCATGGTGAAGACAAATAGACATCATTTTGTTCAGATAGGATGATGGATTTGTGTGCCTACAAAGAAGTAGAGAACTATTCAGTATCACATCAAGATGGGTTAAATAACTTGTAGAAAAGAATATTTTGATGAGTTTTGTAGGGTTTGACCTTTGTACTAGGTTTTTTTTTCAAGTCTAACCCCAAACAGGTGCCATTAGCTTGTATAGGCTTCGAGGTAGGTAAAAAAAGATGTCTAACTCTTTGTGGACTAAGATAGACAGGTGCCACTAGCTTGTATGGGCTTTAAGGTGGATGAAAAAAGACATCCAGCTCTTTATGGACTAAGATAGACAGGTGCCACCAGCTTGTGTGGGCTTTAAGGTAGGTAGAGAAAGATGCCCAACTATTTAGGGACTAAGATAGACAGTTGGCACTAGCTCATGTGGGCTTCGATAAGCATCTTGCTTTTTGAGGATTGGGGGAGGTAGGTGCCACCAGTTTATGTGGGCTTCGTTAAGCGTCTTGCTATTTGAAGATTGAGGTAGGTAGGTGCCATCAGCTTGTGTGGGCTTTGTTAAGTGTCCTGTTCCTTAAGGACTAAGGTAAGTAGGTCCCACCAGCTTGTATGGGCTTGGTTAAGTGTCCTGCTCTTTGAGGACTGAGGTAGGTAGGTGCCACCAGCTTGTGTAGACTTTGTTAAGCGTCCTACTCTTTAAAGACTGAGGTAGGTAAGTGCCACCAGCTTGTGTAGGCTTTGTTAAGCATCCTACTCTTTGAGGACTAGAAGAAAATGAGTTTAATTACCGCTCTTGGGTGATTTTTTATGAGTACATAAGGTTAAAGGTACTTACTTGAGGCCTTTCACAGTTTTTCAAAATAAAAAAAATGTACCTTAAGTTACCTATAAATTTAACTTCTGTATACGGGAGCTGGTGCCTATAGGGTGTTAAATGCTACATAATGCATGGGATGCAAGTGCCTGTCTAAATTATGCAAGGGTAATAACTTTTAAAGCCTAATCCAGTAGTTGGTTTTGGCCTTTTTTAGTTTTGATAAGGTGGCCTTTTGCCCAAGGTTTGTTAATTTTGCTTTAGATTTTCAGAGGCTTTGAATGTTAAGGTTGTCCCTTATTCGAAGGTGTGGGAGGTCCATGATTATTTATTGGGGGAAGGTTTTGAGCACATTTTTAAGATGTAGGGTCCTAAAAAAGAACCAGTTACGACCCTAAGAGTTCATTCTTAGTCTTTAGACATGAAACAAAGCTCCTGCAAAGTTTTATCTTTCCAAGTAATGCTATCTTATTATCAGTTTTGTTTGTTTATCAAGCATTATCAACTAAATGATAGAATGCAACATGGAATGTAGGGTTACGAAAAATTTTGTGAGAAATCAAGTAATTGCATTTTCATTCAAAGAAAGAGGGTACAAGTTATGACAAACTTATAAGATTGTTAACAATTTTTGAAACACAAAAGAGATAAAAGAAGTCTTCTTGGTCAATTGGCTCTGATATTGATGACATGAATTCTTCACTGAGTACTTTTGGAGATTTGTCTCGAGCAATTAATACTTTTGGTGCTAGCCAACTCATAGGAAGATTCCTTAAATTGCCTCATGGTGGGATGAAAGCCTTAAAGCTAGGTGGTTTTCATTTTTTGGGTGCAGGTCTGGATGAGGTTTACTCAGAATAGAACAAATGGGTTAGGTTATAACTAGGTGTCTTGATCAAAGTTATGAATATAGGGTAAAAGGGTCTGGTTGCTTAAGTTGACCTCTTGGATTTTCAACTTAAGTTGTTTTTTTTTTTTTCTTTTTTTGTTTGTTTTGTTTGTTTTGTTTTGTTTTTTTTATTTTTTTACAATGATAGGCGAAGGGTTGATAGAATGCCTTTTCGAGATTTCATCCTAAAGTTCTTTTATGCATAGTATTTCTTAATAGAATCAGAGTTCACAGGGTTGGGTAAGTCGCTAGCATCCATCTCGGTTAAGAATAGGGCTCCTCCAGAGAACACACGTTTCACCACATATGGCCCTTCCCAATTTAGGTGTATTTCCCATGAGCATCTTTGTGGATCGGGAGAATTTGTTTGAGTACCAAGTCACCTGCTCGAAATTAGCGAGGACAGACTTTTTTGTTATGGGCCCTTATCTTGCGCTTTTGATACAACTGCATGTGACAAGTGGCTTTAATTCTTTTCTCTTCAATTAGATTAAGTTGCTTGTATCGACTCATAACTTGTTCAGCTTCTTTAAGTTAAGATTCCATAAAGACTCTAAGGGAAGGGATTTCAACCTCGATTGGCAAGACAGCCTCCATACCATAAACCAAAAAGAACGGGGTAGCATCAGTGGAAGTTCATACTGCTATGCGATAGGCATGTAAGGCAAAAAGCAACTTTTCATAGCAATCTTTATGTCTCGGCCATCTTTTCATCTATCTTCTTGATATTCTTGTTGGTTGCTTTAACTGCTCCATTCATTTTCGGACGGTATAAGATAGAGTTTCAATGCTGATCTTAAATTGAGAGCAGACTGCTTACATCATCTTGCTCTTCAGATTAAATGTATTATCCGTAATGTTCTATTCGGGAAGACCATATCTACAAATGATGTCCCATTTTACAAATTTGTATGTGAAAGATGCCCACTTGGTGAAATAATCGACTGCGACAAAAATGAAGCAATGCCCATTAGAAGCCTTAGGGGTAATTGGTCCAATCATGTCCATGCCCTATGTAGAAAAAGGCTATGGAGCTGTCATAACATGTAGAGGTGTCGGTGGGACATGGATTTTGTCAGCATAGATTTGGCATTTGTGACACTTTTGAGCATAGTTAATGCAATCCTTTTCAAGAGTCAACCAATAGTAGCCTGATCGCATGACTTGTCTTGCCATTCGATGTCCATTAGTGTGCATACAACAAATTCCTTTGTGAACTTCTTCAGGTATTCTTTTGGCTTCGGAGGCATCCATGCACTGGAGTAACACCTAATCCTAACCTTTCTTGTACAAAATCCCACTATCCAAAATAAAGTTCGCAGCTAACCGTCTGATGGTTCTCTTGTCAGTTTCGATGGCGTCTTTTGGGTACCATTGATCTTTGATGTACTAAAGGATGTCATGATACCATGGCAAACCATCTTCCTTTTTTTCAACATTTTGACAATGTACCGGGGTTGTGTAAATGCTCATATGAATAAGAGTGATGTACAATTCTAGATTAACTTTGAACATGGATGATAAAGTGGCCAAGGTGTCAGCAATTTGGTTCTCTTCTCAAGATAGATGTTGAAAGCTAATATCATCAAACTCTTTCTTGAGCTCTGATATTAGATTCCCGTAGCAGATCAATTTAGTATCGCATGTTTGCCATTCTCCCTTTAGTTGGTAAATGACGAGGCTGAATCTCCAAACATTTACAGTGTTTCAATGCCTCTTTCAATGGTTGTTTGGAGTTCCATCATGCAAGCTCATATTTAACTATGTTGTTGGTGCAGTCAAAGTACAATTTGGCTGTGAAAGGGTAATGGTTTCCTTTATGCAAGATGAGAATTGCCTCAAATCCATACCCCAATGCATTAAAGCTTCATCGAAGTACATTTTCCACGATGATCCACACTTGATAGTTTTCTACCTTAGATATGCATATCAAGTCTTCATCAAGAAACTCGAAGTCTAAAGGCTGATAGTCATCTGTGGCTCGACTTACCAAAAAGTCTACTATTGCACTACCTTTGATGGCTTTTTGGTTCACATACAAGATTTTGTACTCAGAAAGCATAACTTGCCATCTAGCTAACCTCTTGGACAAGGCAAGAGCTTCATACAAATACTTAATGGGATCAAGTTTGGTGATTGGCCACGTAATATGGTACATCATGTATTGCCTTAACCTTTGGGTTGTCCAAGCTAAAGCACAACATAGCTTCTCTATGAATGAATAATTAGTTCCATATTCTATAAACTTCTTGCTTAAGTAATAGATAACCTATTCCTTCCTTCCTGATTCATCATGTTGTCCTAATACATAACCCATCGACTTGTGTAGAATTCATAGATATAGGATTAGCGACTGTCGGGCATTAGTAGCATAAGTATTGGATGGTTCGAAAGGCAATGTTTGACCCTATCAAAAGCTTTTTGGCATTCTTGATTCCATTCCTTAGGATTTTATTTTTAAAGCAGCTGAAAGATTGGATCGCATTTATCGATCAATTAAGATATAAATCGGGCTATATAGTTTAGTCTTCTCAAGAAACTTTTCACTTTCTTCTGAGTTTGAGGTGGTGGCAGATTCTGAATGGATTTAACTTGTTAGGATCAACCTCTATTCCTTTTTCACTCACAACAAAACCCAATAGTTTATTGAATGTCGCACCAAATGTGTATTTGGCAGGATTTAGCTTGAGCTGGTATTTGTAAAGCCTTTTAAAGAGTTTTAGCAAACTGGCTACTTGTTCACTCTTTTTTGTCAACTTGGTGATCATATCATCCACATAGACCTCAATTTTCTTATGTATAAGATCATGGAACAATTTTACCATCACTTTTAGTAAGTTGCCCCAATGTTCTTAAGCCCGAAGGCTATAACTTTATAGCAGAAAGTGCCCTACATGGTTATGAAAGTGGTCTTTTCCATGTCTTTAGCTACCATTTTGATTTAGTTATAGCCTGAAAACCCATCCATGAAGGAAAACAATGCATTTTTGGCAGTGTTGTCCACTAAGGGGTCATTGTGATGTAAAAAGAAATTATATTTTGGGCTGGCTTAGTTTAGATCCCTATAATCTGCACACATCCGCACTTTACCATCCTTCTTAAGAACTAGGACTATACTGGCTACCCATTCAGGATATTTGGCTACCTTGAGAAATCTTACTTCAAATTGCTTCTTCACTTCTTCTTTAATCTTCAGAAGCATTTCACGTGTTATCCTTTTGAGCTTTTGTTGCATGGGTTTACACTCAGGTTTAAAGGGAAGTTTATGGACCACAATGTTGATATTTAATCCAGGCATGTCTCGATAGGACCAGGTGAACATATCCCGATATTCTTGGAAGAGACTTATTAGTTCAGCTCGAGTTAATGGTTTTATGGAAGTTTCTATTTTGACTTCTTTCTTATCTTCGTTTGTTCCAAGGTTTATGGTTTTGGTGGGTTCTTCATAAGGTAGAATCTACTTTTCTTCCTGTTCAAGTAGTCTCAATAGGTCTAGAGGTATGGGGTTTTCTTCAGGATCCTCTTCTGATTTGACCTTATCAGCACAGATTGGTTGCTTGAAATCGATTTATGAAGTTTCAGTATGAACATTCATGTCACCTTCATTAGGGTACCTAAAAATATGGAAAAAGAACAATATAGGTGGAAAATATGTAAAGAAAGGTTTGAGGTTGACAAGAACTATGAACACAAAGAATGAAATGCATAATGCTTAGTCATTTTCATTGATAACATTTAATAAAAGATGCCCATACAAAATACCCTACAATGCTTTTAGGTGAGAGCATGTAGGTTTAGTTTATAGCATTACAAGAATCTCAATCCCAATCCAAACACTCGAAACAAATCCTGGAAGGCACAAACCAATCTTTGGACTTGTGGTTGACACCTCTAGTTTATCAATTGTATTGATGGAGAAATCCTCAAATGCTTTGTTCAATATGAGCACAGTATAGTGGAGCTAGTATTTACATGTCCCCCTGGGCAAAAACTTTCCCAAAGTGGTGGGAATATCATTAGCTCATCCTTCATGTCTTGTCTTGATGAATAGGCCATCTTCTTCTTACACTTTTTCTGAGCTTGTTTTCTTTTTTGTTGCGCATTGGCCTTGAATCATAGCCCTTTTTTGCCGATCTAGTTGACAACTTTTAATGCTTTAGCAATCCCTTAGAGGTGTTTTTCAAATCCCTTTCCAGTATGGGCACCCTTGCCAACAGTCAACTTTAAACCCATATGAGTACTCTCTGATAGGCGAGGCTGAACTATTGGCAACCCTTCCTTAACATAAGTAGCATTGAGAAACTCAAAGGGTTGGAAAGAGAATTCTGGGATATCTTCATCAAATACAAGATATGGGCATCAGTTGAGGTAACAGTAATGATATCTTCTTCTCCTCCGATACTGACAACTTTATTCTCGATGATGAATTTTAACTTTTGGTGCAAAGATGATGGCACTACCCTAGCAAAGTGAATCCAAAACGTTCCCAATAGGCAGTTATATGATCGAGCAATGTCCATTAAATGGAAGTCAACTTTGTAAGTACATGGGCAGATTTGGAGTAGAATGGTGATGTTTCCCATAATGTTCTAGCAAGTTTCATCGAATGTTCACATAATTATACAACTATTTTGGATATGAGATGGGTCAATAGGAAGCTTGTTCCAGCATGACATGGGCATTATATTTAAAGCCAACCTATTATCAATGAGCACTTCGAGCAACATAGTGCCTTTACAACATAGGCTTTGTAGTTTTCTTTTCCTCCGTATGGACTTTCATCATTGTTGAAAGATATGTAATTATTGGTAGTGATTTTGCTCACTAAGTGATCCATCTGACCTATAAAAATGTCAAGAGAGACATAGGCCTTATTTAAAACTTTGAGAAGGGTATTCATGTGAGCTTTAGAATTCAACAATAGTGACAACACAGATATCTTGGTGGATTGCTTGTTCAATTGATCGGCGATGCTGTATTCGCTGTGTTTAATGAACTTGAGGAATTCTATAGCTTCTTTCTCATTCACTGGCTCTTTGAAAAGTATCGAATATGAGTTTTTAATTGTAAATTTCAATGCTTGAAGAAGGGGACTAGTATTCTCTTGCTGAGTTTCACTTCTTGATGCCATTGGGGCATAACATCGACCACTCTAGGTTAGGTGACTTGCCCCTGAAATGTCAATGCTTGCTGTTTGCTGACTAGATTCTTCGATGGTTAAGGTTTTGCTTTCATAATTCAAGAAACTGCCTTATCGTCTTTATAAGGGAAATGAGATGGAAGTTGAATGATCATCCTTAGCATGGGCTGAATATGGGCAACTTTGACTCTTGGTCAATTATTGTACAAGATCAATAGCCTTTCAACTTCATAAGGAGGATTGCCTTCTTCTTCTTCTATAGTGTTGACAGACAGTGTTGTATTTGCAGACTTGGTATGTAGGGTTTGCTTTTCATCATAGAATTCGATGCTACGCTCGTTCATCATCCTTTGAACCATGGCGCAAAACTCTTAGTGTGTTTGAAGAGTATAGCTGTTAATAGTATAGAAATAAAAAAGTCATCAATTCTTTCCTCTGTCTTCTCAGCTGCATTAAGTAGCTTAGCTTGCACCAAGATTTGCCAAACCGAATTCATTGGCATTCTAACTTCTTCTATGTTTTCTACAATCTTGTAATTTTCTTTAATAGCCATTCTCTTTAGGTCTAACTCAGCACGAGTTTGAGATGAACTGGCTTTAATGCTAGATTTCGATTGCTTCCTAGCCTTTATTTTTTCTTTCTTTTTGTCTTTACAGATATTTTTTCTACCTGATTCCTTTCTCATGGCCTTATCAATCATCCCATAGAGTACAACTACATTCGTGAAGCTTTTTGGGAAGCTTTTTGCTACCTTTTCGTAATTAGAGGCTTGCAATGTGCTAATGAATCTAACAATCATATCTTTCTCCATTAATCAGGGATGAATCTGGGTAGCTCCTCTATCCATCTCGAAGCATGCTGCGTAAGACTTTCATCAACTCTCTTTTTCATGCCCATAAGAGACAGGTAACTTGAGATCCGTTCATCGATAGGTCTCTCATCATCAATGGCATTAATAGATGGATCAACGTGTTCATCCCTTTCCTCATAAAACTCAATGTCAGACTCGTCCATTATCCCTTGGACCATTTCCAAGAATGACAGGCAATGTTGCAAATTGTGTTTTTGACTGTAGTGGCAGCATGATGTTTCAGTGGCATTCCTTCTTTGATTTTTATCATATGTTACTATTCCAGCTTTCACGAAAGCTTACCAAACCTTGTTCATCGAGGTTTTGACTTCTCGAATGCTTATTTTAACCCAACAACCTTTTCCTTCGATTATCGTATTCACTCTTAGTTTGACACGATTAGGGAGTGGATTGGCTCCAATATTTGGTCCAAGCCCTTGTTCGACCTTGATCACTCTTTTTTCTAGTAGACCTTGTACTTTTCTTTTAAATGAAGTGTAGTTTTGAATGGAATGGCCTTGCACTCCAGCATGGTATTCATAATAAGCATTCTCATCATACCATCTGGGGTATGGTGGTGATCTTGGGTTTGTGAATGCTAAGGCCACTAGTTTATCTGCCAATAAGCAAGACTAAATCTCTTTTAAGAGTAAAGGTGTGGTTCAAAGTGCTCCCTTTCTCGGGGTGCTTGTTGATTGTTTAGAGCTTTCGCATTATTCATGTTGTAAGGTTGTGCACTTTAGGTCATGTTTTGAGCAAGATATGTCATGAAGCTCATTACTGGAGCAAATATGGTAGTATAAACTGATTGTGGTGTGAGGGAGTAGGGAATAAGACCCATATTTAACAAGTTTGAGAGGTACATAGGCCATGCTAGATGTAGACTTTGTTTAAATCTGGCATGGTTTTTACCAATAACATTCACCTCTTTCTCTTTACCCTTATTTACTGTCTTTTTGACTGATCTAGCTGATTCCCTAATGGATATCCTACCACTTTTAATGGCTTTCTCAACCATTTCACCCGATATAACCATATCGGTAAAATTTTTTGTGGTGCTTCCTACTAGCCTTTCATAGTATGGAGCTCGTAGGGTGCCAAAAAAACATGAAAATCATTTCTTTTTCAATTGTAGGGGGATGAACTTGAGCTGTCTCCTCTCTCCATCTCGGAGAATATTATTTAAAGCTCTCAGAAGATTTCTTCTCCATATTCATGAGTGAAAGGCGATCCGAAGCCTAATCAGACACATGCTTATACTGTTCAAGGAATATGCATGCCAAATCTGCCCATGTTTGTATTCTTACAAGATCAAGCCCTATGTACCATCAGAGAGCTGCCCCAATTAGACTATCATAGAAGCAATAGATTAGTAGTTTTTTATTCTTTTTATACCTCGCCATTTTACGACAGTACATGTGAAGATGGGCAGTGGGGTCAGTAGTCCCATTATATTTTTCAAAATCAGGCACTTTAAACTTATACGGAATAACGAGACTTAAAATATGCACCAATGATTTTGCATATATGATTCTAAATTTATTACTTCCGTTAACAACTTAAAGGTGCTTCTCTAGTGACTGATACTTGTCTAAGTCTTCATAATTTTTTTAGGGCCTCTTTGCTTTCTCTTGCTCTGTTTTCTTATCAAGGTCCGAGACTATAGGCCTTGTCGGTGAAGAGCTTGCTCCTTGAAATCCTTAAATTAAATGGGATGCTGTTGCAAGATTAATGTAAATGAATGGTTGGGTTGGTGGGATGTTTGCTACCGAAGGATGCTGCCCATGTTATGCCTCTTCCTGAGTATTAGTGGCTTTGGTACCACCATTCAAATTGCTTTCAGGATTAGCTGGTTCTTTTTTGGCCTCACTATGCTTGTCTGCCTTTTTTCCTTCAACACATTAGATAGTAGCTTGGTTAGTTCAGCAATTGAGCTTGGAGTTACTCATTCTTATGGAGTGATTGCTCTTAAGACTCTTTATACATGAGTTTGAGTCTTTCAATGCGGGCCTGGTGATCGTTTTCCATCATTTTTCAATGATTGTGAGTGCTATACTGATGGCAAACTATAAGTTTCATGTTTTAGAGCACCTTCACTTTAAATTATTACCAGATTAGGCCTTTATGATATGTTTATGCATATGTTTGATACAATGAGAGTGAATATGAATGAATAAAACAATGAAAGAATTAGGTTGATCATGCAAATGCGAAAAGGTTAATTAGATTAAAGGGTAGCTCCACCAAGAGCGTCTTTCATTAAAGCAACAAAATGTCCCGATTATATATGATTACATTAAAAAATGCATGACACGGTTACATTGCCTAATTACACTATGGAAGAAATATAACAAGTCTTGCTCATGGGCTCTAGTAGGCAAGATATCAGGTGTCAGGGATCAGGCTACATCTATCATGTTCTCAACCTTTAACTGAGCTACCTAAATTTACTCTGTGAGACGGCAATGATGGTCCTGATAGTTTTGGTGCACGTGATCAACCACTTAAAGCCATTCATGCTCCTACTGTTCGGAGGCTCTCACCAGTGCATTAACTTGGTCTTGGAAAGTTTAAAGAGAATGCTCTAAATCTTGAATTCTAAGTGTTAGAGCTCTATTTTCAACCTGGTTTGCTATCAAATCTTGGAGTTAGGCTTGTAACCATTCATTCTTCCTTCGGTAAGTTGATGCAAGAGCCTAGGTTCTAATAAGCTTTTCCCTATTAACCCTCATTGCTTCTATCCATTGATGTAGTTTTTTCTTGAGAGTAGTAATTTCTATCCTTCACTCGATCGATGATTTTCCAAGTTTTCGGGACTTGCTAGCTTTGTTAAAGGCCACATAGTCTTTCTTTAAACTCTCAAGAATCTTCTTAAGGTGGTTTTCTCCTTGACAGCCCTGTTCACCTCGCCATCCTGGAGGTAAAGGTTCATTTCTAATTGACTATTTTCCTTCTTTAATCGAGTAATCTCCTTAGTAAAGGTCGCCTTTTGTTGTTCAAACTCTCGCTTGAGCAATTCAATCTCAGAGGGAAATTTGTCAACTGGTATTTATGATGTCCCAATACTAGACAGGGGCATGATGTCATTAATGTGACGGATCTTCCATTCATCATATCCTAGGGTTATATTACTCACTCTCTAATATCTCTGCATGCAGTGACTTTGTTTTGATACATGAAAGGCTAGCTGGATTTTTAACTTGTAAGCGAGCTCACCATAGTCAAAATCCCATAACTCTAGGTCTTGGATGAAGGGGATGAATTAACGGCACTGGAATTATCGAAGGACTAAAAAGGGTGTGTAGTTAGTACTTCCCCATAATCCCATGAGTGGCACATAATTGTAATCTTTGCACTGATATATGACCATTTGTGTGGAAAACCAAAAGGCCTTCCATGTTACCTCCTCCCTTTGAGGTTCCAAAATTTTTGAACCCATTGCTCTTCAGATTTATCTTGAGGCAATTCCTTTTCAAGTACCTTGGAGATAGGGTCAAAGTTGGGTAAGAAGCAATATGATGTCCTACTTTTTTCAGGGCCAAAGTGACTGATGAGCCAAATGTGAAAGAGCAGTGCACATCCGATGAATCGGCCCGTACCCATTTTCTTGCAAAAATTAAGAGCTCAAATAGTTTTGTTGATGATGGCCGTTGTGAGATTGATGTTGCAGCACAAACGATAAAAGACATCTTCTACCATAGCTTTAACATTGCCTAATGTCTTTGGGAATATAACCAACCATATATCACCAAAGCATAGATATCTTAGATTTTTCAGATGTTAATGGTTGTTGCTATTACTTCTTTCAAACTAGCCAATGAGATGCATTCACTATTTCCCTTTGTTTTATCATGACTCTTAATCTAAGACTCCATTGCCCTGAAGGTTTAAGCTAATCTTTTCTTGAAAGTTAGAGGGTTCAACCCTTTGCAATATATTCTATCAACCTTCACTCTCTCAATGTTGAGTACTGCAGTGTATTCATGAACTATGGGGACTAAATCTTCATGATTGAAAGTGAAAACACTAGTATGTTGGATTCCAAAGCTGAGAGGCTGCTTGCAACAAACTGACATCCAAACGAACTTAGAGCAAAAGAGCAATATCTTCATATCTCTTGGTAAATAATTCTTTTTCGAAATTGTCCTAGTTAGTCCATAAAATCCTCAGATCATGCCAATCATTTTAACCGTACCATATCTTGATCCTTTCATACACCATTGAGACATACCCTGGTTTAAGGACGTCTCCATATTCATGCTATTAGCATTCTAACCATGCTCATATTTCCTCAAAAGGCTTTAGCTCCAAAGTGGACTATTGCTCCATGACAAACACCCTTTGATGAACACTGAACCATTAACCAATTGTCCCATGGTGATGGTGATTATGATGAAATGATGCATACTAAAAAAGAAAAGTAAAAAGGGAATAAGTTAGTAACCAATACGAAGTAATAGGCAAACAATAAAGAAAATAAGAAATAGCAACAAAAACATATCACAAAATTTACCCTGAGAATAGGTGGTACAATGCCCAAGGGCAGACATGATTATCATGAATGTTGAGTTATTAAACAGGCAACATAACGATATGTCTACATTAAAATTGCCTCTTCACGAAGTAACATGATACCTCGTGAGGATTAAGACTGACCGTCTAAATGATGACGTTTTCATCACCATCTATTTTAATGCTAAGTCATCGTTCAGGCAGCATGATAGCTTATTTTGGTCAGATATAATTATTTTAAGATGGCATTGCAGGTAATGTCATTCATTTGTCCTTACCCACTTATTAAGGAGGATTTGCTATGAAACTTAATGGCATATCCTAAAAGAATGATCATGAAAATAAAAATGACAAATGCAGGTGACAATGTTCATTCATCATCACGTATGTAACCATGGTATATAGGGTTAAAGGTAAGAAATGTTTCCCTAAGTGATCCTACTCTTTGGTTATTCTAGTAGCATCCGATATGGTTTAACATGGTTTAGCTTGTAGGGTTTACTATATGGGTTTAAGTTGATGCCATTTTGGTATCCGAATCACTTTTTCGTCCAGTAAGGATAGCTGAGGCACCCTGATCCTAGGCCCATCGCAGGTTTGGCAAAACAAGTTTGACCCGATGGATGTATTTCTCTATGAAAATGCGCATGGGTACTCATGAGAGACAAGTAATTTACATCCCAGAAAGTCTTGCCATGCTTATGTGAAGGGTTACTCACGAATGCAAATGGCTCACTTCTTCCTAATAATTAGGATACTAATCACACGATGGTGTTTGGTGGGAATCTAGTGCAAATGCAAGTGCATGGTGCGTGCTGGGGAAACAATCAAACCTTTTTGTTTTACTCCCATATTGCCATATTTATTTAAATCAACATTTAACTGGGCATAAATAATCCCTAACCATCATAGGACATAAACATAAATAATAGAGATTAGTAAGGCAAAAATAATAGAGAGTTATACCTAAATAATTATGGAGACTAAAAAACTAAGAACAGAGTGAGCAATAGCTAGTTGTAAGCCTAACTCTCTAGTTGGTCCCTAGCGATGTCGCCAAGCTGTCACCACGTGCTTGCCTTTAAAACTTCAGATGATCCAAAGGGTATAGTGCACTTAACTTAAAAATAAATGATGGTTGTTATGGTCAAGCCTTTGAGTTATCCCATGATCAGGATTTGGATTAGGCATAATAATAGGAAGGAGAAGGAAGAGACTATCGAGTTAATCGTTCATCTAACTAGTCTCGGATGGCCACCACGAAGTGGCAATAAACTTGGAGTCACCGTCGATCATTTCGGGCTAGGCAAAATCAGATGCCTATTGAAAATAATATTCTAAGTTACAAAACTTGAAATATTGATTTCAAGGTCTATAAAGCTTACAGATTCGTTGGTTGGGTTCAAGAGTTGGTTACGTGAGTGGAAGGATTAGCATCCCCACGATGCCCAAAATTAGTACCTACTAACTATGTCTCACTTTGATCTCGGTTAAATTGGATCCATTTAGTCTTTATTTAGATATAATCCTCTTAAATACATGAAGTTTTGGTGGAAATACAAATCCAGGTTTTTAAAGAAAACTAGATTACCTATACGCCTCGGAGATGTGAGGAACATATGACTTTTTGTGAAAACAATATCCGGATTGGATTTTCAAAAAAATTGAATGTTTCAATATTAGGCGCTGGAGAGATACCAACATGGAATATTGCCTTGTAAATTGTATTGAAGAAAACCAAATTTTAAACATGAATGCATGATAATCATCACAAAAGGAAATGTCTTAGTAAGACAATAAAGGAGAAATATAATAATATCATAAACAAGCAATCACAAACAAAAGAATGTGAAAAGGAGGAACAATCAAAATGTATCTCATAATTGCCTTTAATTATTGAAGAATAACTGGGGTGATAATTTTAGAGACAGGTCTGGATTCGGTGGTAATTTGAAGGTCAAAGATGATTTTAATCAAAGTAGTCTGAGGCACCTGAAAGAGAGAAAATTTTGGATTTTTTCGAGGTGAAGCGGGGTAGGGTATCCCCTTAGAGAGGTGGGTTGGAGTATCCCCAAAGATAAAGTTAGGAAAATATTTAGGAATAAAGAGAAAATTTAAATCTTTAATTAAAAATAGGGTTGGAGTATCCTTTGGAGTAGTTGGGTTGGAGTATCCCCAAAGATAGAGTTAGGAAAATATTTAGGAATAAAGATAACATTTAGATTTTTAATTAAAAATGACATTGGAGTGTGCCCTCGGAGCCATGGAGTTAGTTTATCTCCCCTAGCGAAAATTTTAATATGAATTATTTTTAATATTTTTGCATTTTAGCCTTGATCCAATTCAAAAGGGGCTGGTATTGTGGGGGAACCAACCAGATGCATTTTGAGACATTCGAATGTCTTGATAAAAGGAGATTCAACAATTAAGTGGAAAACAAGGGACAACATCGCGTCATCTTCATTCTCAAATTTTTTTGGGAGCATCCAAAAGCTTCAAAGGGTAAATGAGGTACCATTGGAAAGGCAACTCGATAAGGTTTAATATAAAAATATTCCAAAAATCCTAGAAAATTACTTTCTAGGCAGAATTAATTTTTGAAGTTAAGTCTATCTTGACACTAATAGCATGTACAAGGAAAAGGGCATGATGGACTTTGGAAAATCATTCCAAGCTTATCTAGAATTATTAGATCACGAACAATTTAAAAATTTCATAAAAATCATTTGATGGGCCAAGATGGCCCAAACAGAATGTTGCACGCTAGTTCCAAGGGTTCCAAACAGCAAAGGTTCAAAAAATCAGAACTTTCTCATCTAGGGTGATCTGAGGGTAAATAAGACACCATTAGAAAGGTAATTCGATTCCTTTTAAGGAAAAAATATTAAAAAATCAAAGAAAATATTTATAGTTTGAAAAGGATTTTTCAAATCCAAATTACAATGCTACCAGAGCAAAAATAAGGGGATGATTTGCTATCCTGAGTTTTTTAAGGCTCAAATTCGATTTATGGGCATTCGATCATCCATAAGGCAGGGGAAAGAATAACACGGGCATCATGTGTTCATTCCACAATCCTAGAGTAGTTTGGGATGATGAAGTAACCTGTTGACCATGCCATGAAGGTGTTAAACTCAAGATTAAGGCTTAGTATTTTTCTACTAAAAAAAGGGTATGTTTGCTTGTTTGCTTGAAAAATAGCATTTTCAAACTTGTGTTATCATGAATCGAGAGCTTAAATGTTTGCTTTGTCCCCAAGATTGGAAGATTAGTTTTATAAAAGAATTAAGTCCATGCTATTTTTCATTTATTGGAGGTAGCATGAACTTAACTTGGAGATTTTTCTAAAAACTAGGTTTTAAGAAACAAGTAAGCATTTTAATGGAGATATCATGAACAAAATACATTACATACAAACACAAACATGGGTTAAACATGCAAACATAGAAAGATGATATTTTGACATGAAAATGGATGACACAAATGTAAGAAGATGACAAATAGGGTGCATGGAGATGATATGAACATGTTTAAACAAAGGAAAGGATACTAGAGTTGTCAAGACAACATCTTTATTTCATGAGACTCTTTAAAATACAAGAAAATGTATGAACACACATAAGACATGTTAAGGTGACCATTTAAATATGAGATGGATATGTGAATATGGAAGGAACATGGCAAAAGATGCATGAACAGAGGCTGTGTGATGATAAAAATGAAGTATGGTGAGTTGATATATCCAAACAACATCAAGGTGTCAAGAGGGTCATCAAGAACCTAAGAATATCATAACCAAGGCAATAATGATGCATGAGAGTCTCAAAAGGGTCATGGCAGCATGAAGGGCTCACTAAAATGAAATAGATGATCAAAACAGTAAATGTATGAAGCAAGGTAGAAAATATATCGACAAAAGCTTAAACTTTCCTCTTTTTTTTTTTTTTAAAGCAGTTACTTTAAGCTTAGTTCCTTCCTTTTTTTTGCTATTATTTAGCAAGAAAAGGGTGAAAGAAAGAAGCTTTCTGGTAATATGGTTCCTGGTGGGGTGTTTTGAAGATGAAAGTATGTGAAAGGTTGAGTTTCTAAAGGTGTTCTGGTGGTGGCTTTAGGGAGCTACAGGAATAGAGGTTGGTTGAGGGTGAAAGGCAATAGAATAGTGTTTTTGGTGAGTTTTGGGAACTAGAGTTGCTGGAGGATTTTTGGGAATGGATGGATTCTTTTGAGATTGCTAGAGACTAAGAGCAAAAAAATGTTTCCAGTCTCGAGACTGAGAGGCCTATATCGATACTCAAGCATGAGTATCGATACATTTTGCCAAAAATCAAACCTTTAGCTACTACCAAGGTTTGCATCAATAGAATCATGTTGCATCAATACAATCATGCTAGGTATCGATACCACATATTAGGTATCGATACCAAACCTTTTTATATCGATACTACATGTGAAAATTCAAGTTTTTGGTGTCGTAAAGCCTCGTATCAAAACTTGTGCACCAATATAACTTGTTTGTACCTGTGGTTCCCAGACCTACCTTAACTTGGTCATAAACAGTGAGACATTGATTTGTGTACTCATCTAAATAACTTTGATGACATCATGAAAAAAGCCTTTGATGGCTCATTTTACATTTTTCTTCAATACGACCTATAGGCATTTCAGACTTTTCCAAAAGAATTTTATTATCCCCTAGTTTTTATTTCTATTTTATGATTTTATCATCCCTTAGCGACATGGCACTCGACAGTCATCCCCTAGTTTTTATTTCTATTTTATGATTTTATCATCTTTCACCTAAATCTTACAATGCCAAAAACTGGCCTGAACAAAATAAGGTATCTACACAAAAGAACAGAAAACTGATAAAAGTAGTTTTGTGTGTTTTAGGATTTTAAAAGTTGTAAAAAACAATTTTATGTAATAGATAGATCAATTTAGTTAGGCACAACTAGAATCTAGAGCACACAAAACAAACCTAAGAGTAAATCATAGTTTATAAAGTTAAAAAACAAAATACTTATAAAAGAACAGCCTAAGAGTTCATGAATTCACAAAATTGGCTCAAACTAGGAACAAAAGTAAAATCAACAAAACCCAAAAAACTAGCTATAATTAGCTACTTAAACTCAAAATCAAGTACAAAACAATGCCTTAACCTTTAGGATTTAGCTTCCAGCTCTAAAGTTTCAGCATCAACTCCAAAACTGCAAAAACAACACTAAAACACCAAAATAAATTTGCTGGAATTATTAACAGAAGAGAGAAAATTTCATTCTAGTTCTATCAAATTGAACTGTTTAAGGTTATGTAGCAACCTTTCAATTGCTTTCTTTGACATTCAGAAGCTTTTTGGAAAGAACACATTGCGATAAGGTGTCAAAGCGTATAATTTGCCAACTTTACAAAAGGGCACCAGATCATGTGGCATTAAAAGTAATCCTAAGTCAACATTAGACCCCAAAACTCAAACTCATTGAAAGCTAGAAATTTCAGGTCTTAAAACTAAGCACCTTAATTTTTATAAAATATAAGCTGCTCTAAATTAATCAAAACCCATAGCAGATTATGAATTTGGACTTTTGAATTAATCAAAACATTTTTTTGAAGTCTAAATTAGATTAAAAAGGTCAATGTCACATGATCACCCTACTCCTCCCTAGTTTGTTGACCAAGATCACATCAGCCACCCTATTTGCTGGAAAATCATTTTAGCATTTAAACCAGCCACCCTATGTCCATCACATTGGCAGTAAGTTGCTCCTTACAGCCACTTTATAGCCACCAAGCTGACATCACTTTGTCCCCCTTGAGAAATAACCAAAAACACCTCCAAATTGGCTCTAAAATGCTGGTATAAATAGACTACTTATATCTCAGCTAAGGGATGGGAGATTTCAGCTTATTTTCAGCTTCTAGAACACATCCCTACATCAAGAAAACTAAAATCCTGTAACTTTTCACTCATCACCCAAAAATAGCCCCAAAACCTCACTCTCAACCATTACACATTTTGAAAATCACCCTCATCCATACCAGAACCAAAACCTTATTGTTTCTCTCTCTTTCTTGCTTATTAACGACAAAAAAAAGAGGGAAATTCAAGCCATCTCTATTGCTCCAACTATTTGGCCAAAAAATGAAGTTTTGTTGGTATAACTTCTTACTTTATCATTTTTATTTTTTGTTTTTCAACACCTTTATCATTTTAGTGAGCTCTCCATGTTTCCATCACCCTCTTAGGATTATCATGCATTATTGTGGCTTTTGGTTATGGTAGTTTAGGATTTGGATGCCTTAATGCCCCTTTGATGTGCAAAATGTCTCATTTTTGTCCTTATTATGTTGATAGCTCTTGCTCATGCATTTTATGCAATATCCATGCATCTTGTTATCCTTAATCCATGTATGAATCGTTAGCCTAACACATTTTAAGCACATTTATACATTAGCTTGCATGAATCATTGTTATTTTCAACATCCATAACATTTTCTTGTCAAAATGCATAACAATTTCTTTGTCTAGACCATTGGTAAAGTTAGCACCCCCATTCATGTTATGTGCCATCCCTTGTATGTTTGTTGTCTTCCCCTTGTCAAAATGCATGTTTGATGGCTATAAAAAAAATTAATTTTCAAAACCTCCCTAAGCCAAGCATGCTAACCTCAACCAATAAGGACTAGCATGAACTTAGCATTTTCCTTAAAGTTAACAAAAAATTCTTGGGGAAAATTAAGTTTTTCAGATCTGGAATCTTGGTTAAACGAGCTCAAATCTTCTGATTTTCCAACAAAAATGGCCTTGCACTCGTTCCCGAAATGTTCGTGCCTTATTTTTGAGTCAAAACCTTGAGTGGTATGACCAACGGGCTACTTCATCATCCCAAACTACTCTGGGGCTGTGCAAATGAGTTCATGATGCTCATGCACTCTTTCCCTTCAGTCATGTATGTTCAAATGTCAATGACTTGAGTTTGGACCCATAAACATAAAGAATATCCCCTACTTTGCTTTGTCCCTTGCTGGCAGCACACTATTGCAAATTGAAAAATCACTTTAAAATCATAAATGATTTTTCATGAATTTTTTGATATTTTTCTCTCAATGTGTGTCGAATAATCTTTAAAAAGATGTCTTATTCACCCCTGGATCATTCCGGATAAGAGAGTTATGATGTTTCAAATCTAAACTGTCCAGAACGTCTGGAATTTGAACATGTATTCTGGTTGGGCCATTCAAACCCACTAAATGATTTTCCTAAATTTTTCAAACATTTTTCCTAAAAGATTCATGAAATTCCCTTTTTAGAAAAGTATCGCTTGCAATTTTTCGATACCAAACGAGTCCAGGGTGATTTTTCAAAATTTGACACATCTTGTCCTTCATATGCTCTACAAGCAGCATAATCAATCTAAACCTGAAGATTTATTTCCCTGGAAAGTGAATTTATGGAATATTGGGAACATTTTTAGATTGACCCTCATCGTGTTACCTTTCTAACGGTGTCTTGTCCACCCTCTAAAGCCTTCAAACCAATTTAGAATAAATTCAGGAAATAGGATAGCATGGTGTTGTTCCCTGTCTTTGGTTGTGGTCAAAATGGAGTTGTTTTCCTGAGCTTCATCTCGAGACATTTGAATGCCACCATAGCACCCCGATCAGCCTCGAGAGCATGCTTTGACCTCCCATAGGCTCGTATCAAGGAACGAATATATTTTACATCTCTACCATCCTCATTCACAATAATTTCTTTTGCCAAAAGACGTCAAAATGCTCACTCGTTTTCTAAATCACAAAGTTTTGTCAACTTAATTTTTTCAACTCAACTTCTTTAAAGACTGTCAGATATGTCACTTTTGGGGATACTCCAATCCCACTTTTCAAAATTGTCAAGATTCAAAAATCTTCCTTTGTCAAAATTATTTGTCATCCATGGGGATACTCCAACCCCATCTTTCCGAGGGGATACTCCAACCCCACCTTTTCGAGGAGATACTCCAACCCTATCTTTCAACTACAATTAAATTTTTCTCCTTCTCAGACTTCCATGAATGTGTCAAACGAACATCGTTCAATCAAGAGACTCAGAGGCATCTCGTAAATTGTCGATTCGGTTATTTTTAGATAATTGATGCCAATTGCGAGATAAATTCCAATAGTCCATCTCTTCCCTTTATCATTACATTAAATGGTCCATGTTATGCTACTTCATTCATTGCCATACTAACGTGATTTCTTTGTGATGATTATTTGCATTTATGTTTTTCAATCATTTCAAATAAAATCAAAGGTGATGTTCCACATGGGTATCTCTCCGATGCCCAAAGTGGAGCATTCCATTTTCAAAGTAGAATCCAGAGGTCGTTTTTATTAAAAATCTCTATATTTTCCATCTCTCCGGGGCATATATGAGATTTAATCTTTTTCATGAAAACCTGGATTTGTATTTCTATAAGATTCATGCATTAAAAGAAGGTTATATCAAAATAGTGATGAGGTAAGATCGAAAGAACCGAAATCGAGATAAGACATAGCTAGTAAGGTACTGATTTTGGGAGTCATGAAGAGGTTCATGCCTCATCGTGCGTAACCAACTCTCGAACCCAAACGGCAAATCTTTGTACTACGTAGACCATGGGATCGATGTTTCGAGTTTCATAACTCAAGAAATAGGTTTCAATAGGCATCCGATCATGCCTAGCCCAAAATAATAGGTGGCGACTCCAAGCATTGGCCATTTTGTGATGGTTATCCGAGACCAATAAGATGAACGATTCGTCTTATGGTCCCCCCCACTATATCACGAGTTGAGAATCCGTACCTTGTCAGTCTCATCACGTTGCAAAGGAAAAGTCTCATTCAAGAAGAAATTTCTTAGTCAAAAAAATATTTTAAGTCGTACACACCCATAGATCCGCGAGGATCCATCCCTGGGCACATTGAGATAACCTTAGTCCGCAATACTATTTCCTTCTAATCTAAAATCTCTATTGGTTGATTAAAGTAACTCAAAATCATCTTTGATTTGGATAGGCACATATTCAATAATATGAGCTTAATCAGGTTTATACTTTTGTAACATAGAAACACGAAAAACAGATACAAATATGCTGCTTTAGAAGAAGTGGGGGCATAATGATTAATGAGAAAGCAGAGTCCCTAATAATTGTACAAATTGGTAATCATATCATGGAAAAGTAATGAAATGAAGAAAAAGTGAGAATGAAATAGGTACCCACTAGTCCCTGATCTTTCGTAAAATTACATGCAAACTAAACTATCCTCACTAGTGGATTCATGAACAAAATCTGAAAATGAAAGTAGGATCATAGAATTACTAATTGGATTAATAGAATGCATTTCATTTATTTTGGAAGGTTTAGGCTCCTATAGTCCCACCTCAGGGTTGTGGAAGGAAACAATAAATATTGGCAAGAAGATATTTAAACAATCATGGACAAGGAACATAATTTTTTTTCCCCTTGTTCATGACATGGAAAACATGGAACACATTTTCATAGAAAAGAACAGGACTAGACAATCACTGTTCTTTGTCTAGATCACTAGCTACAATCCTTAGAAGTAAAAGACGGTATATGCAATACTAATATTGAACAATCCTTATTTCTCTCTCTCTCTCTCTCTCTCTCTCTCTTTTCTTTTAAAGGCAAATTAAGGATAAAAGTAAAATCAATTGAAGCACAGCCATGTGGTATTAATTAATTAATCTAGCTTCAACTGGAAGAGGTGGAATGCTCTGCTCATGCCTGAAGAAGTTGTCCGGATCAACTCTGGTTTTCACCTTCACCAACTTGTTGAAGTTATCCTTGAAGTATCTGGCTCCCCACACGCTGGCCTCGATGAAACTTGTGCTCATATTCTTGTTCATTCCCAAATCAAGATCCCTGTAATTCACGTATGCAGCTCTCGGAAACATTGAAACATAAGGCCCCATGTAACTGTATAGCCTCCGAATCCAATCAATGTGCTTGGATGCATTCTTATCCCCATCTTGCCACAGTGTCAAGTACTGGATTTTGAATTTGTTACCTTTCCGGTGAGGGAAAGGAATTTCGGATTCAGAAATCTTTCCCATCATTCCACCATAAGGATTCCATATCATCAGTGGACTGTCTTCCTCCAGCAGTCTTTTCCATAGCCCTTCCAGTGCTGTTTCTGGTATAGATTTTTTCACGAAGTCTGATTTGGCTTTAAAATAGTTCTTGAATGAAGACTTACCTTGAAGCAGAATTTCTGGAGGTGTGTTACTCGGGTACCCAGCAATGTAAAGCACGGATTTGATCCAGCTAGTTTCAATACAGTCTTTTCGTGTCAAACCCAATTCAGGGAAGCTTTGTTCCATTACTTGAAGCAGCCTGTCTGCGTCACCTAGAAACAAAGAATTGTAGGATGTTGTCACTGTTTTCTCACCTTGTTTGCCAGCGTTTGCCACTTGAACGATGACTCTAATAAAAAGATCCTCATCAAGCTTGTCTGCAACCTCTTGCCATCTGTACAGGATCTTCGTAGCATCTTGTTCTAGAGACTTGGTGACAGTGAACACTGTCACAGTAGCTGGCACTGGAACCAGCTTTATCTTCCACTGGAGGATAATGCCAAAGCTTGCTCCTCCACCGCCTCTGATTGCCCAGAAAAGATCTTCGCCCATGGCTGCTCGGTCAAGAACTCTTCCATTAACATCAACAATTCGAGCATCAATGACATTATCAGCACCAAGGCCATATTTTCTCATCATGGAACCATATGCACCTCCTGTGATGTGCCCACCGATGCCTAGGCTAGTGCAAAGACCTGCAGGGAAGCCATGAGTCTTGCTTTTTTCAGCAATTCTATAGTAAACTTCCCCAATAGTGGCACCAGCTTCAACCCAAGCACTGTTATCCTCGACGTCAACTTTGATTGAGCGCAGCCTGGAAAGGTCAACTATAATGAAAGGTGATTCAATTTGGGATACAAAAGAGAGTCCTTCGTAGTCATGGCCACCACTGCGGACTCTGAGGTGAATTCCAAGCTCCTTTGAACAAATTACAGCAGCTTGGACATGGGATTCATACAAGGGTGTGATGATAAACTCAGGCTTTGGCATTGAAGGCAGCAAGTACCTCAGATTTTGTGCTGTGGATTGCAGGACAGTGGAAAATGAAGAATTGTTAGGGGTAAAAAAGGCGGTGGAGAGGGGAATGGCATACTCGGAATTGGCATTGAAGCATTGGATAAATTTTTCTTGAATGAAATTTGATGTTGGCCTTTTAGACCGGAAGATGGAAGCTGTTGCCCAAGATGAAGACGAAGACGATGGCTGCAGAACTAAAAGTAAAGAAAAAATGGAAGAAATGAGCCAAAATGCCATTTTTTGAAGCTGGACTCTTTGCTTTGCTTTGCTGAGTCTTTGGTGAAGTTTTATTTTATAGACGAGGGTGGAAGCGTATGTTTAAGTTTTAGTGCAAGTGGAGCAGACGTGTAATTCAGCTAATCCGAACGTCATAATCAGTTTATGGTGAAAGAACGAAGGAAGGATGCCACCAATCCATTTTCTTTTTTTTATTGTTATTTGAGGTTGTCGATTCTTGATCAGTGGGATCCCTGGAATTAAGAATTCAACAATCATGTGATTGTCGACCAATCATTCAATTTTATAGCAAAGTTACTCTCAATTACTTGTGTGATTTGTGTGAAGTACAATATGTTTATGTACATGTGCAAATGAAATCGAATGCGAAAGCGAATACCAGTAGTGTCACAAATCTTGAAATATGTTGTCCGAAGCAAAGTATGGGCGTCGCCTGCTGCAAATCCATGCGTAAAGCCTCAAACAACAAAAACTGGTACTATTTTTTAAATTTCCTTTCACCTATGTTATTCTTATGCATTTATTTGTTTTCTTTTTCTTAATCCACTTGCCCTAGGCCTTAGATCGATTGGATAACTTGAATTTGAGCATCTAATTTTCAAAAGAAAAGATCCATAAAAGTTGGTCAAAATTTAGGAACATTGAGAGCAAGTAAACCTTAGTGTTGGTGGTTGCCCTTCCAACTCCAACGTGAGAGATGAGGACTCAGCTTAGACCTTCGTCGGCTCAAAATTAGGCTTTATGTGTAAAAATAAAATGCAATCACGAAATGTAATTAAAATGAAAGAAAAAGAAAAAGAATAAATTACTACAGTTAATTTAGTCTTATGTAGATATAGATATATTAGATAATGATTGATAGGACACCATTTCTGTTTCTATTTTTATTTCTGTCTCTTTCGTTTGCTCTATGCTCTGCTTTTATGTCCTTTTAACATCTTTATTAAATTATTACATACCCATTCCCTTCCCATCCTTAATTAAAATTCTGTCTCTTATTTACTAATATAATAATAGTAATCAATCTTTATTACTTTAAATTAGTGTTTCTTTTTT
>JBBYHK010000012.1:12946296-12966586 GCA_038382065.1 Adansonia grandidieri | reverse complement strand
TTTGTGAACTTTTTGGGAAAAATATTTGGAAATTTTGTGGGAATCATTTTATGGGCCAAAATGGCCTAAACAAAATGTTGCATGCTAGTTCCGAGGGTTTTAGATAGCAATGGTTTAAAAAATGATAACTCCCTCATCTGGGATGATCCGAAGGTAAATAAGCAACTGTTAGAAAGGTAATTCGATGCCCTTTAAAGGAAAAATATTAGAAAAATCAAAGGAAATATCTTGTGGTTCAAAAATGATTTTTCAAATTCGAACTACAGTGTTGCCAAAGCAAAAACAGAGGGGATTATTCGATATTTCGATTTTTTTGAAAATACACTTGGGTCTAGGACATCCAAACATTCATGATAGAAGTAACACAAGCTTTAAAAGTTCATTCCATAATCCCAGAGTAGCTCGGGATGATGGAACAACCCATTGACCATGTCACCAAATGGAACACGAGGCTTAAGATCAAGGATTAATACTAAAAAGGATTGTCTCTTTTTTTTGTTTGAAAAATGAACTTATTTCACCATGAATCTAGAGCTAAAATGTCGATTTCCCCCAAGATTAGGAGACTAATTTGATGAAAACATTAAGTCCATGCTACTCTTCATCTATTGAAGATAACATGAACTTAACTTGGGGATGTTTCTAAAAATCAGTTTGTAAGAAACAAGCAAGCATTTTAACAGAGCTATCACGAACAAAATACATCACATACAAAGATAAACATGGATTAAACATACAAAAATGCAAAGATGATATTTCGACATGAAAATGTGTGACACAAATACAACAAGATGACAAATAAGGTGCATGGAGATGATCTAAACATTTTGAAAAAGGGAATGGATGCTGGAGTTGTCAAGACAGGATTTTTTTTTCATGGGACTCTTTAAAACACAAGAAAATATTTAAACATACGTAAGATATGTCAAGATGACCACTTAAATATGTAATGGATATGTGAATATGGAAGAAACATGGCAAAAGATGCATGAAAAGAGGCTATATGATGATGTAAACGAAGCATTTGTAAGTTTATATATCTAACAACATTAAGGTGTCAAGAGGGTCATCAAAATCCTAGGACTACCACAACCAAGGCAACAAAGATGCATGGTAGTATTAGAAGGATCATGGCAGCATGAAGGGTTCAATAAAATGAAATGGATGATCAAAGCAGAAAATGTCTAGAACAAGGTAAAAAAACATACTAGCAAAAGTTTGAATTTTCTTCCTTTTTAAAACAATAACTTTAAGCTCAGTCCTTTCCCTCTTTTTACTATTGTTTAGTAAGAAAAAGGTGAAAGAAAGGAGATTTTTGTAATGTGGTTGCTGATGGGGTGTTTTAAGGATGAAAATATGTGAAAGGTTGAGTTTTTGAAAGAGTTCTAGTCGTGGTTTTAGGGAGCTACGGGAATAGAGGTTGTTGAAAGGTGAAAAGCAATGGGATATTGTTTTTGGTGAACTTTTGGAGCTAGAGTTGCTAGAAGATTTATGGGAATAGATGGAGAATTTTCTGGGATTGCTGGAGAGCTTTCTTGGATGGTTGAAAGTTTTTTTTCTTTTGAGATAGCTGGTTGTCCTCTTTTAATGCTCAGCCCCTCCTTTTAGAAGACAATGCAAAGGGCATTTTTTTTTCTGCACCAGGGGACATCTCCAGTTGCCATGCTTAATTGACTCTTTTCTTATTAGTTCTGCCATGCTGAGCAAGGATGCAGAAAGGCTGTGAAAGCCTGCAACTGGAGATATGCCTGCCATACTCTCTTACACCCATATATATTATGAAAGTGACCTTTGTCATTAATTGTTTGGACTCTAAAAAATTGTTAGAATCCATTAATAAACCCATAGTTAAGGTTTGCAATGTTTTATGATAGTTCCTTGGTGCAAAAACATGTTTAAATCAGGTTTTCAAAGGTTGAAAAATGGCTGAAACTAGGCAAAAATGCCTTGGTGTATCGATACAAAACATGTTGTATCGATACACAAGGTACTATTTACTCCTACGTATCGATACAATGAGTTGTGTATCGATACTAAGAGCAAAAAATGTTTCTAGTCTCGAGACCTAGAGGTAGTATCGATACTCCATGGGATTTGTATTGATACTCATGCTTGTGTATCGATACATTTTGCCAAAAATCACAACTTTAGCTACTGCCAAGGTCTGTATCGATACAAACATGCCAGGTATTGATACCACACCTTGGGTATCAGTACCAAACCCTATTGTATCGATACTACATGTGAAAATTGAAGTTTTTTGCACCGTAAAGGCCTTCTATCAATACTTACGCCCCAATATAACTTGTACGTACCTGTGGCTTCCCGATTTACCTTAACTTGGTCATAAATAATGGGAAATTGATTTCTGTATTCATTTGAATAACCTTGGTGACACCATGAAAAGTGGCCTTTGATGCCTCATTTTTACATTTTTCTTTAATATGGCCCGTAGCCATTTTAGACCTTTCTAAAAAAATTCTTTTTCCTAGGACCGTGTCACCTTTTTGATTTTATCATCTTTTACCTAACTCCTGGGATGCCAAAAACTAGTTCAAACGAAATAAGGTGTCTACAAGTATCATACATCAAACTACTTCTTTGGCTTATCTAAGATCGGTTTTAATGTAAACCTTTGAAGCCACCCTTCCCAGAATGTCATGACACCATTGCTTGTGGATACCACATAGGGTGCACGAGTCATTCCACAGAAGAATGTAAGGCTTTAAAGAGAAAAGTGTAGTAGTTGATTGAAGCTAGATAATTAGATATTGATCAACTATGAGAGTGAAATGGGGTATACGAACATGAGGCAATAGTGGCATTCTAATTTAGCACGTTTCATGTGAAAAGCTTTTGCGTTTGAATTGTCATTTTCATGAACTTGACATGTTTTAAACTTTGAATCATATGTTTAATGAGAGCATGATATTAGAATGTCTCGAGAAAACTAATGATTGTTTACATTCTTTGTCTTTCTTTCAACCTTTTCCATGCATAAAGCTGACTAATCGCAAGACCTAAGACTTTATGGAATTAGTTTTAAATGCCACAAACCATGCCCATATAACCACATTAGAACCATAAAACAGAAAAAAGCCTTGGCTTAGGCTAAGAGCGATAAGGACCAATCTTTCAGAGTTTATAAATTCCCTTGATCACAAAACAAAATGTGACATCTTCTAAGAATCCTAACGATGGTAATTTGACACTTGCCAAGATTATGCTAGAAACATCTACATTCTTCTTAACAAACCAAAACCTCAGCTACAATGCCACACCCTAAAAACTTTTCAAATCACATTTGGGGTAACGCCATAAAAGTGCCTTGTGTCCCTAACCAAACCTTTTGGACCATATCTCTACCTATCAATTTAACACCTCTAAACTAGTTCGCCAAAAAGGATTTCTTAAAGTACATCTTAGAACTGGCCACAAGCCCTTATCCCTAATTCTCCCTTTTTATTTTGATACCTTCAAACCATTTACCTAAAACCTTTCTTAAAGCATGTCTTAAGTTCTACCATGGCTCTATCCCTAGTTCTTCCCTATCACTTGGATGTCTTAAATTTTATCAATGCAAAGACTTGATGATTGAACATGGAATGTTCCTTACCTTTTAAACCTTAGCATTATGTGATTTCTCATCAATGGTAAACCAAAAATGAGCATGCCCAAGCATGTGGATTGAAAAAAAGAATGAAGGCAAGCTTTTGAAAGAGAGAGAAAAATAGTTTTTAAATGCATATCATATGATGAAGAGGTTTAATATGTCTTTAAAGAAACTTTCTCTGGGAAATAGCTCTTTAGTTAACACAATCTTGTTTGAGATGAAAAATGGCCATATTCAATAGGTTAGAAAATTGTTCCCTTTTCTACCCTTTAAGCCTAACGAATTCTTTCATTCAAAAGAAACTTGATCAAGAATCACTTACCTTAGGGGGTATGCAAAGCTTTTTTAAGAAAATGGGGCAGATATCCACTTTATTATTGTGAAAATGCTTAACATCAACGAGCAAACATGAGAGATTCCATGTTTCCAAAATCCAAGATTCCCTCTAAGAAAAGCAAAAAGAGCAAGCACAAGCATAAAACGAGAAAAACAAAAATAAACACAACAAAAAAAAAGTCAAAAGTAAAAGCAAAATCAAGAAAAAAGGAATGAAAGATTAGGAAACAAAGACATCTTAAAAGAAAAAAAGACAAATGCCTTTATGAAATGAAATGATCCTTGTTCTGATCACCCCTAAACACTAAATTTGGGCCTTTATACCCATTCTTTCAGAGCCATGAACCATGGCCTACTTTATGGTCATTAAAAAATTCATTTCGACCAAGCATGGCCATATGAACTGACGAACCCATTTTTCGGGAATTATTCTTTTGATAAATTTTAAACATTTTTAAGAAGCATGACAATACGAATCAAAAATGGAAAGATTAAAGCTCTAAGGTGAAACCCAAAATAGACAGTTTAGAGTAAAATAGAGAATTTTTTATGCCACTCATGGGATCATCAAGATCTTGACAATGAAACCATCATCCAAAGAAATCTGAGGACCTATAAATCCTTGAACATCCTAAATTGGCATCCTTAGAGGGACCAACATTTTGAACTAAATCCTCGCCTTTCTAGATCACCTTGCAACCTTGAACCCATCATGACTAATCCTAGTATGCCAAGCATTGTATCGATACAGGTACATAGTGTATCAACACAGTCATATGAAAATCAATTTTAAGAGGTTTTTCATGACTGCAAAACATATAAAACTTATCTAAAAAATGTTTTACATAAATATATGTATTAAGAACACATTTTTGAGTGCTTAAAGGAGTTAAAGCACATTCTAGTATTTTTCAAAATGCTTACAGAATATTTCATGAAAAAATACTAACTTGAAAATATTTAAACATAAGCTAATTAAGCTTAAGTTTTAGTTATATTAAAACCGGGATTAATTCAAAGCTAATATCTCTTTCTTTTTGATATGACAAAACTTAAGGTAAATTTGCTTGTAAAATTGCCCCTTAATCATTTAAAGATTTTCAATAAAACTCTTTCTTAATAAAACTATTATGAAAAAGGTTTTTAGAGATTTTATAAAAAATAAAAACTTAGCAATGGAACTTTTAGTCATATTTGGCTATAAGAGTACTAGTACAAGATAGCAAAGACTTCAATAATATAAATAATGTAAGCATAGGTGAGATCTTCCTATTTGCTAGCATAGAGATATATAAATGAAGTACAAGCAAGCAAATTAACCTCTAAAAATTTTTCACTTTTGGGAATATAAAAAATGTGTAGGTAGATTAGTTCAAAGCTAGAGGATTTATTCTAACAAAATTTCTAAGACATATACCAATTATGAATAATTTAAGAGCATGTATATCAATTATTGAGAAAATATATGCATTTAAGCCTTAATGTGTAGTTCATGTAATTTTTGTATTCCTTTATAGACATTTAAGCACATTTAAGATTATAAGTATTTGAACATACCAATTGTTAGAGGATTTTAAGAATCATTAATCTAATTATTGTTTAGATGCACAATAGATGCTAATTTCTGAATTTTTAGCATACATTCATACTACTCAGAATCCTTCAAGTAGCCATATGAAAGGTTAAAAAATTTTTCAAGAAAACATAACAAACTTCTTTAGGTTAGAAAATCATTTGCTCAATCATGATATGTCAATAAAATCATTTGAGCAAACATTCAATTACTGAACATGCTTAAAGATGAGAAATAAACACTTATACATGTTGAAGGATTCATTCAAAGCAAACATTTTAACCATACATTACGTACAAGAATACCAATTTAATTGACTCATGTATGTCACGAAACTTAATGCTAAGGTATAAGAATTTAATAGCATTAATTTAGTGATTACCTCAACCTTACCAAGCTTTGATGATATGCTCATTATGACTTTAAGGATCATAGTTCCTAGTTTTTGAGCACTCATTGATGGTTTTGGCTTGATTTAAAGAGGATGCATGCTTTTTTTTGCTTTATTTTGTTATGCAAGTGTTTATATTTCAAGAATAGCTTTATCTCCATAAACCTTTCAAAACTTAACAAAAATCTTGGCAAAAGATGAGCATAACGGTACCAAGATTTAAATTATAAATAATATTCAATAAGCTTATGTTTTGCTACAAATGAAAGATGGTCAATGAGCCTATCTTGAATGAAGTGATACCAAATGTTATTAAATAAAAACATTAATCATATATGGTACCAATTGCTATAATGCAAGAAAATATTTTCATTAAAGGCATAAAAATAATAATGCATAGAAAATCCTGCATTTTTGTGCATTATGAAGTAATATTAGCATTTAATCATACAATTAATGCATTTGATTTGTGAAACACTCATCAATAAATCAAATATGATGTCTAAGCATGTGATGAGTTATGAAATGATGTTTATCAAGGTTTAGAAATCGTAAAAATGAAGCATACTAAGTGAAAATTCATTAAACATATTAATTAAACCTTTTTGGAACAAAAAATAGCTTGCTCTAGGTAAAATGGCTTACTCATATCGATACAAAGGTACTATTGTGTCGAGACTTGCTACTTTGTATTGATACAGGGAATGTCAATACCAATACATACTTTTTTTTTGGGTTTTCTTAGGTTTTTGTTCATGGTATCGACACAACACCCAAAGTATCGATACTCTCTTTAATTTTTTCAAAAAACACATAGAAAATATCCAATTTATGCTAAGCTCATGATTTGATATTTTAATGCAGACTTCTACTTTTAAACATTTAAAACTCATATAAATAATCAAAAGTTTGGATTAAAACAACTTTTAAAATCACGTTTGAATGAATTAGCATATTTAGTCACATAAGGCAGTATGCAATCAAAGATCTTGAAATAAGAGATTTTCATTCAAACCTCATATGCATAAGTTTAAAAGTATTTTCAATATACACCAAACTTGTTTAAGCCATAAAATATGAGCAAACAACATGATCAACCATCTTAAGCGTCATAAAGGTGAATCATCAAAGAGTCTTATGAGCTTGCTAAGAACATGGTTTATGGCATAAAATCATAAAAGTAACCTCTAAAAGCTCCCCCTAAGTATATGCATTTTCTTTAGTCATGTATTAGAGGGTTTCAACAACTAAAAAAATGATATTTTATAAAAATCATGCTTGAGTTCATGCTTTATAACATTATTTCACAAATCAATCTAGTATTTCATCATTTAGCACCAAATTATTAAATGCATACATGACTAAGCTCATAATCACTCAAGATGCAAAACATGACTTTTCATTAAAATCATTTTACATCAAAACAATATAAAAATAGTTTTCAGTAAAACATTTGAAAAATTATGGAAAGGCAACCAACACAAGATCAAATAAGTTTAAGGCTTCGAGATTACCCATCCTATTTCCTTGTGTGTCTAGAGGATCCAAATTTATTGCTTTGCTCCTTATTGCTGTAACATATAGTATAAGAGACTTTTAACTGGATTTTGGTGCCCAAATTGCTTTGGGTCCTTGAAGATTAGTTTTAAAGCCTCTTGTTCCCTTAGGAACCCATACTTGCCTAACTTTAAATTATTTCCTTTTTCTTAATAGGATAAGTATGCACATTATGACCATGAAATTTGCAATGTGAGCACCTTGTCATATTCATTTGAAAAGATTTATCTAAAATGATTTATTTCCTTGTCCCAAGCATTGAATTTTCTTTTTCAAATCAAGGTTGACTTTTTCTAAAATGTCAATTCTTGGCTTGGAATTATTAAAATTATTTTTCAAATCTTTATTTTCATTTTTGAACTCAATTGTTTATTTCAATAATAAATCATTTTCATTTTTCAATTTTGGTATCATTTTTCTATATTTTAAATTCATTTCCTCAAACTAAATTACAAGTTCATGAAATGCATCTTGTAATTCATCAAATGTATAAGAACTTGAGTTACAAAAGTTTGAGGTTACCTTAAGCTTATCAAAAGCCATTAAGCAAAGGTTGCCAATTTTGTCTTCCTTTGAGCCATTATTATCGGAAGAGTCACTATCACTCCAAGTTGCTATAAATGCTTTTTTTTTCTTCTTTTTCAATAATGGGTAATTGGATTGCCATGGTCCGATTCATTGCAATTGTAGCACATCACTTTGTTAATCTTGCTTGTTTAAAATGAATTTCCTTTATTCATTTTCATGAATTTCTTGAATTTCTTGGCAAAGATGATCATCTTAATATCTTCACCATCCTTATTATCATTATCTACTTTTTCACACATGGAAATCTTTAATGCAACTCCCACTTTTCTTGCTTGCTCTTTTCCATTATTCATCTTTATTTCATATGTGAAAAATGATTCGATGAGCTCATCTAAGGTAATGAGATTAAGGTCCTTTGACTCTTCAATTGCAGTTACCTTAGCTTCCCATGACTTAGAGAGGTTATTCAACATTTTTTTAACCATCTCCTTATTGGGATATATCTTTCCAAGATTGTTCAAGCTATTGACAATGTCCATAAATCTATCAGATATCTCTTTGATACTCTTCTCGGGTTTCATCTTGAACATCTCATACTCAAAGGGAAGCATGTTTATCTTTGATTCTTTCATTTGATTAGTCCCTTCATGTATGATAGCCAACTTGTCCCATATCTCTTTTGCACTATCATGCAAAGGCACTTGCTTTTACTCATTTGGCCTCAATGTACAAAAGAAAGTGTGTATAGCCTTAGCATTTTGTTAAGCCATCTTGGTGTCTTTTTCATCTCATTCCTATTCTTTTTTAGGGACTTCAAGGTTATCTATCATTTTATTGGGAAAAGCGAGCCCTTCATGATTATCTTTCATACTTGATAATCATTGGCTTAGACAAATAGTCTCATCGTCGTCTTTCAATATGCATAATCTTCATCGTTAAAGAGAAAAGGCCTCATAATAGAATATTCCTCTTAACCCATACTAAAAAAATAACCACTAGCTATTTTGCTTATATCTTTGCTCAAAGATGTTAAGCTTATAAGACTAAGACACAAACTCTGATACCAATTATTAGATCTTTTAGTAGTAAATGAAATCAAAAGGGGGTGACTTAATATTTCAAAAACTTTTTGCAAATTAAAACTTTGAAATATAAATTGAGAAAATCAAATAACCAAATTAGAGTTGTATGTTAGCGAACAAATAATAAGCAATTAAAGAATAAGAAATGGAGAAGCAAACTCAATGATTTATAAAGGTTCGTTCTTAATTACCTATGTCCTCTACCTTAGTGTTACTTGCCTCGGATTTCCCCAATTCACTAACTTGAATAATTTTACCTTTCAAGGCTAAGGTATAACCTTTACAATTCTCTATCTTTTTCTTAAGGCTGAAATAGAACCTTTATTGTCTATGCTTTGTGGCAAAGATGGAACCCTTTTTTCTACTTTTCAATGGCTAAGTAGAAACATCTCCCTTTTTTAGCAACAATTTAGATATAAACAAATAAAACCTCTAAAGGCAAGGTGTTTACAAGAATTTTGGCTCAAAGAAAATGTGTATGTAAAGATACTAAATAAAGAATACAAAAATAGGAAGAATTAATCCTATACAATTATGAACTACTATAAAAAATGATAGAATTAATGAAAATTTTGACTCTAATCTCTTTTCCTTGGTTCATCATCTTGTTAGAGTTGTTAGAGAGGCTTATTTATAGTCTTAATCATTAATATGGCCATTGAATGTTTATTGAAGGAATATAGCCATGTGAGCTTGATTTGAGTGATTTTCATTCATTCCAACTTGTTTGTATCGACACATTTACCTTGTGTATCAATACTTTGCAATTAAACATACAAAATATGACTATTGAACAACCATGTGTCGATACAAGAAGAGGTTGTATCGATACACATCTTGCTGTATTGATACAATAGACATTTGTATCGATACACTCCTTGTTGTATTGATACAATAGCCACTTTCATCAATATTGCCAAGGGTTTCATAAAAGCTAAGCTATTGCTAAACATTGTATTGATACATAGACATAATGTATCGATACATTCATATGAAAATCAATTTTAAGAGGTTTTTCATAACTTTAAAACATATAAAACTTATCTAAAAAATGTTTTACATAAATGTATCTATTAATACCATATTTTTGAGTGCTTAAAGGAATTAAAACACATTCTAGTATTTTTTAAAGTATTTACAAAATATTTCATAAAAAAAATACTAACTTGAAAATATTTAAGCATAAGCTAATTGAGCTTAATTTTTTGTTATATCCAAACCAAGATTAATTCAAAGCTAATATACCTAACAATTTTGATCGTCCCTCTTTTTTCAATGCTTTTGTGTGTTTGTTTTTATGCAGTATTATTATACTCTTTTTTCATCTTGCTAACACATTTTCTTTTGTGATGCCCATTTTGCACTCATCTTTCCAAATCAGTTTTGAAAACTGTAAGGCAATGTTCTATGTCAGTATCTTTCCAGTGCTTGACATGAAATATCTTATTTTCAAAGCTAAATCCAAAGATCATTTTCATCAAAAATCTCTTTGTTCCCCATATCTTTGGGGTGTATACATAATTTTAAAATTTTCTTCAAAACCTAGGTTTACAATTTTTAAACAAAATCTATGTATTAAAAGAGGGTTATATTAATGACAAGTAAAAAACTAAAGAAACCAAAGCCAATGTAAAACATGGGTAAGGGGTATCGATTTTGGGTGTTGTATGGATTTTAATCCTTCCCCTTGTGTAACCAAGTCACGAGCATAACTAATGAATCTTTGGACTTCTAGATCATGAAATTTCAGACGTTTTGAGTTTTATAACTCGGAATACATTTTCAATAGGCATACGATCATGCCTAGCCCAAAATTATTGGTAGCAACTTCAAGACTTTAATCAATTCATAGTGGCCATCTAAGATCAGTTGGATAAGCAATTCATCCAAAGATCTTTCCCCTCACTATCATTTCATGACCCTAGTCCAAATCTCGATCAAAGGATAACCCAAAGGCAATTCCTGACATTCCTTTTACACAGTGCGTGTCACTATTTTGAGTGATTTGAACAGTGTTATGCCTGAGTAAGGGCCATGTCATGACAAGGATAATGGAACAACCCATTAACCATGTCACTAACAAAAAGACTCTAAACAAAAAGCCAAGACACAAGTAACTTTGGATAATTAATAAAGACATTTTGTTTAAAAAAAAGAATATTTAGTCTCATTAAAACTTGAATCCAAACTTAGAAAGCTTGATTTTTCCCTAAGATTGGAAGACCAATAAAGAGAGAAACTTAAGTTCATATTAATCCCCATTTATTAAAGTTAATATAGACTTAACTTGGGGGTTTTAGAAAATAGAGTTTTGGCAAGCATCAAACAAGCATTTTAACAAGCATATGATATTCATGATAACAAACATGGAAAGCTTGCTCAAATGAGTAAAAATGACATTTAGCATGAAAATAATGAAAAAAATGTAAAGAGATGAGCATGAAGATGAATGGGGATGTTAGCTTCATGAATGACATCAAGAATCATGCCATGGAAATGATATAAACATGCTTAAACAAAGAAGAAAAACTTATTAGAATTTCAAAACAACACTAAGACATGTTTTCAAGATGAACCAAGCACACAAACACAAGAGACAGTGGTGGAAGAGTCAACCAAGCATAAAAAATACTAAGTCTACCATAACCAAGGCCACAAAATGCATGAGAATCCTAAGATAAGGTCATAGCTAGCACATTAAGACTCACTAGAATAATGAAAATGGTAATAATAAAGAAAAATAAAATGAAGAAAAAATGAAATTTATACCAAGTAGCTTTAATCCTTGCATTGTCCTTTGAACAGAAAACTAATCTACTTTAAGCTCACTTTCTTGTTTCTCTTTGCTATAGATTAGCAGAAAGGAAATGGAAAGAAGGAGTTTGATGGTTATAAAATCAAAGAAGGAAAGGTTAAAGAGAAGAAATATATGGAATAGTGGGTTTAGAAGGGTTTTTGAAGGTGGATTTTGGGAGCTACGAGAATAATATTTTTTAAAGTTGAGACTAATGTGAAAACTAAGTGTAAATGCTTTTATTGCTGAGCAGATAATGTATCTTATATAGGATTCAATCTTAGCCATCAAAAACCTAGCAAAAGTAGGGCATTGAGGACATTTGGGGTGTACAATATGGTGAATCATTATACCAAAGAGCAAGCTTTTAGCATTTCATTACTTAATGTACATCCTTGATTGCAGAAACAAGCCATGCATGAGCTGACAGAATGAGCAAGATCTGGCTTTCCCTTGATTAATCCTTATTATAGCATGAAATACCCTTGTAACAAACTTAATAGACCATTCAAAAATTTTATGATCCAATGCTTAAAGCCCAAAAATGAAATCCATATATTTTTAGGAAGTCATGTCTGAGATTGAATGATTTTTGTGGCCAAAATCGTAACCAAATTCACGTTTTAATGTCATGGTGAAAAGGGGTGAAAATGGCATGGACTGGGCAAATTTGCTTGTATGTATCAATACAAAAAGTTTTCCATCATTACAAAGGCCCATGTTACCCAAATGATCGATACATTAAAATTATATCGATAACATGAAAGCTGTATCGATATTCCTACTGTATATTGATAAATTTTGGCCAAAACTCATAACGACGTAACTCTGTATCTATACTATGGCTAATTTATCGATACATTAAGTAGGTGTATTGATACATAGCCTCTTTTATCGATACAAATAGTGTAATTTTGGATTTTGATGATGTAGAGCCCTATATTAATATCTAATGGCCATGTACCGAGACTTGCATACAATTATGTGGATTTTTCCAACCTTTAACTCTAGAACACCTTATCTTGGCTGGAAACAATGAGAATCGATCCATACTTGTCCAAATGGGCCTAATGATACCCTGAATAGTAACCTTTGATACCTTAGATGATGGCTTAGACAAAATAGGGTGTCTACACTAAGGATCAAAGTTTAGGACCCTTTTCTTTTAAATCCAATCTACTTTTCTACAAGTAGGTTAAGCCTAGAAACAAAGCTTAGGTATTTTTCTTTTAAGTCAAATATGCTTTCCTAGAAATAGGTCAAGCCTAGGATCAAACTCTAGGTATTTTTCCCTTTCTAAGCCAAACACAAGGATAGGTCGAGCCTGAAAAAAAAAGTCTACATCTTTATCACAACCATTTTCATTATTTTCCTTTTTAAATCAGAATCATCGCCAAAATGTCATGTCCATCTTAGCTAGATTTTAATGTAGTTTTCTTTCTTTCCAGACAAACAAAGATCGCCATTCCACATCGGACAAAATGGTGCATATTCGTCTTTGCCCTATTCCTAATACTCAGCAATAATAAAAAAGAGACAGTTGTAGACATCTAATTTTATCTAGGCCTATACACAAACATCATGGGGCATCATTAAGGACTAAATGAGTAAGCACAGATTTATCATCCATCATTCCAAGCTTAGGTAAAGTGTTCAAGGAGCCAAAGGTAAGCAAAATCCATATTTTCAACTAAATGTATCGATAGACAACATTGGTACATCCATACAATAGATGCCATGCCATCAAATTTGAAAAACCATGAGTTGTATCAATATCAAAGGCTAAAGTATTAATACATTCTCTTAATGTATCAATAGATTTGGCTATTTTACTAATACAAGGCTTAACAGCAACTAAATCACAATTTTTGGACCAAAACGTATCGACACGCAAGTAAATGTATTGATACATTTAAGCAAAAATGCCTAATGTATTTATATTACCTTACTATATCAATACATTCAAGCATTTTGCTTCATTCATGGCATTTTTCTTCCTTGTACACCATTGATTTAAGAAATGAGTTTGGCCATGATTTGGTTCCAAAAATCATCTAAACTCAGAGTAAGCCTCATGAAATTTATTTTTAGACCTTGGATTACGTTAATGCATTTTTTAGAAGCCTATTAGCTTGGAATATGGGACATTTTGAGGCAAAATATGATTAAAATAAAAGGTAATCAGAACTTTCATGTATCTCATCCAATATTCTTCTCTTTTAGCCCCCAAGATTTGGTGTACTAACCAATTAAAATCTATTGGCATACCATATGGTACCTTGACTCATCATTTGGTATAAAGGAATGCATCGAAATGACCACCATACTAGGTTCTTTTGTCAGCTAAAATATCACATTATAAGGGCAACATTTTTGCTCAGTTAAGCAACATTCATGTCACAAACCAAAACCCCCAAAACCCTTATTTTGCCTCTAACCTCTCCAAAAAGAAAGGCCACTCAACAAAGCAAAAAAGAAAAAAAATGAAAATGAAAGGAAAGAAAAGCAAATGAGTTGTAAAGCTTCTTGGTCTCTTTTCTTTTTATTTTAGTATTTTCATTGCATCTAAATGCCACTTTTAGTGAGCCACATATTGGTGAAACCATAGGATACATGTAATTTTATAGATGGTGCTTGATTTAATTTTTTTGATGATTTTGTTATAATGTTTAAATGATAAAAAATCACATTTTTTCTTAATCATTCCAAAATGGCCACTGTTTAATTGTCTCATGATATTGGCTCCATTTTCATGCCTAATCTATAATGGTATGTATTCATTTTACCATGCTTGATGTGATAATATCCTTACTTGTTTTTTTAAGCATGCTTGCTTGTTAAAAAACGCTTTAAATGATGCCATTTTCTTGTTTATCGATGCTTGATGTTCTTGACATGATTTCTTAGTTTATAATTTGCTCGCTTAAATGCCTCTTTGATGTGCCTTATTTATGTGCTGAAATTTGTTTTGAAAATATCCCCAACTTAGGCTAATATTCTACCAAATAATGGGATTAATGTTAGCCTAATGTTTTTAACTCTCAAATACTTTCATCTTGGAGAAAAGTCAAGCATTTATGGTTGGATTCATGGTCTAACAAGACCAAATAAAATCTATTTTATAACCTTAGAAAATTATTTTAAAAGTACTTGTCAAAATGCCTTGTGATTGAGCATCGTTCACTTATCCAATTGCTCACCTTTGAATGGATTTGTAACTCCACTATCATAAACCCTAAAGGATGGACAATTGCATGTTTGAGACCTAGATACCAATGTAGGATGCTCAAGAAATGAAAAGCAGCCTTATATTGGCACTAGCAGCAACATGTTCCCCACTTAAAAAATTATTTTCAAGCACTAAACAATTTTATAGATTTTTCTGATATTATTCACTCAAAGGGCATCAAGCTACCTTTCCAAATGTATCTCATTTTCCTTTAACGTGCTTAGACGAGGGAGCTATGATTTTTTGAATATTAGCTATCGAAACCCTTAGGACTAGCAATCAGACTTCATTATTGGCCATTTTTTTGCCCACCAAATGATTTTTTGAGATTTTTTTTTTAATTTTTTTCCAAAAACTAATTGAAATTCTCTTTTTGGAAAGCTATTTTTTGTGACTTTCCAATGACAAACGAATTCGAGGAAATTTTTCAAAGCTTATTGTACCTTGTCCCCTACACCTAATAGCAATGCTAAACTGAGTCCAAGTTTAAAAATTATTTTCTCCATAAGGGAATTTTCTAAGATTTTTTGAATATTTTTACCTAATCCTCATCGAGTACCTTTCCAACGGTATCTCATTTGCCACTTAAAACCCCTGGATGAACCTGAAATAAATTCAGGTAGGTGGACAGCATGAAGCGGTCTCCTATTGTTGACTTAGTTAAATCCAAACAATTTTCCAGAATCACCTTCTCACGGAATTTGGATGCCTTAGAATAGGTTCTATCTCTACCCCAACAAATTCATAAGTAATGTATACGTCCCATCAGACTCAGAGCAACACCCAAACCTTTTCAAAAAAATCCAATTCAACCAACTTATTAATTTTCTATTTTAAATAAAAAATCCACCCTTTTATCAATATTAACAAAAAAAAAATTTATTCTCCAAAAATTACCAAATTTGCATCAAATGGGTTTTTCAACCCTGATTTTCCAAAATTTCACCAGAGATCGAATTTTTCTTTCTCTTTTGTCTCTTAGATTTTTCAAGCAAACATCAATTTTTCATGCCTTAAGCGACCAACAAGTCTAAATGCGTATCAAACTTGTTGATTTGGTTATTTCTTGATAGTCGAGGACAACTAGAGATATATCCCAACCATCCCCCTTTTTCTTTGCTTTGTGTGTTTTATTTTTCATAATATTCATTATATTTATTTATGCCTTACTAACATGTTTCCATTGTTGGTGACAATCTTGCATCCATGTTTCAAAAAAATGAATTTATCAAAAAATATCGAGGCAATGTTTCATGTTAGTTTCCTTGTAGTATTCAACACGAAATATCTTATTTTGAAACGATATTTGAATTTTTTTTTTATCAAAAACTTTATGTTTCTCCATATTTCCCCAATTACATTGAGGAACTCCAATTTATTATGAAAAACCAAGATTTTCTATTTTTCAAAATACATCATAAAAGGGGATTATACAAAAATAATAACCATTTAAAAAACTGAGAAGATCAAAATCAGAGATAATTATGACTAAGTGATACTGATTTAAGGCATCGTGTGAGTGCTAATTCTTTCCCACATATAACAACTCCCGAACTCATTGATTAAACTTTAGAATATGTAGACTATAAAATCGAGCATTCAATTTTTGTAACTTTAGGTATCAGTTATAATAGGTGTCCGATCATACCTAGTTCAAATGGTCGATGGTGACTCCGAGTTTTCAATCGCTTCATGGTGGCCGTCAAAGGTCAATTGAATGAGCATATGTCCAACTACCTTCCCCTAAATCAAAATAAGAGAACATCTCTTTCTCATACTATACCAAAAATCCAAATCGAGGATTATTTTTTAATTCGGATGAATTTCCACCACAATAGCTAGAGGTACATTATGACATGTACTAGTATCCATGTAACATGGTATACATGTACGAGAAATGAAGAACCTTTATTTCTTTTGTGAGACAAAAGCAATATTGGAATACAGATTAAAGATAAAAGTGAAGTGAAGCTATCTGGTATTTAATAATTGGCTAAAATCTAGCTGGAAGAGGTGGGATGCTCTGTTCATGCCTGAAGATATTGTCCGGATCAACTTTAGTTTTGACCTTCACCAATCTGAAGAAGTTATCCTTGAAGTATCTGAATCCCCAAGAGCCGGCCTCGATGAAGCTCGTGTTGATGTTCTTGTTTATGCCCAAATCAAGATCCCTGTAATTCACGTATGCAGCTCTGGGAAACATTGAAACGTAAGGGGCCATGTAATTATAAAGCCTCCGAATCCAATCGATATGTTTTGGTGCATTTTTGTTGTCATCTTGCTGCCACAGAGCCAAGTACTGGATCTTGAATTTTGTACCTTTTCGATGTGGGAAAGGGATTTCGTATTCAGAAATCTTGCTCATCATTCCACCATAAGGATTCCATATCATCAATGGACTGTCTTCTTCAAGTAATCTTTTCCATAGCCCTTCCAGAGCTGTTCCTGGTATGATTTCTTTGACGAAGTCTGATTTGGCTTTAAAATAGTTCTTGAACGAAGACTTACCTTGAAGTAGAATCTCAGGACGTGTGTTAATGGAGTATCCAGCAATGTAAAGCACGGATTTGATCCAGCTAGTTTCAGTACACTCTTTTCGTGTCAAACCCAATTCAGGGAAGCTTTGTTCCATTACTCGGAGGAGCCTTTCAGCATCACCAAGAAACAAAGCATTGTACGATGTTGTCACTGTTTTCTCATTCTTATTTCCATTGTTTGCCAATTGAATTATGACTCTAATGAAAAGATCCTCATCGAGAGTGTCCGCAACATTTTGCCATTTATAAAGGATCTTTGTAGCACCTTGTTGTAGAGACTTGGTGACTGTGAAAACTGTCACAGTAGCTGGGACTGGAACCAGCTTTATCTTCCATTGAAGGATAATGCCAAAGCTTGCACCTCCACCTCCTCTAATTGCCCAGAAAAGATCCTCCCCCATGGCTGCTCGGTCAAGAATGCTTCCATTAACATCAACAATTCGAGCATCAAGGACATTATCAGCACCAAGGCCATATTTTCTCATCATTGAACCATATGCACCTCCTGTTATGTGCCCACCAATGCCTAAGCTAGTGCAAAGACCGGCAGGGAACCCGTGAACCTTACTTTTTTCTGCAATTCTGTAATAAACTTCACCAATAGTTGCACCAGCTTCAACCCAAGCACTGTTGTCCTCCATGTCAACCTTAATTGCCCGCAACCTGGAAAGGTCAACGATAATGAAAGGTGATTCAATTTGGGATACATAAGAGAGGCCTTCGTAATCATGGCCTCCACTGCGGACTCTGAGGTGAATTCCAAGCACCTTTGAACAAATGACAGCAGCTTGAACATGGGATTCAGACAATGGTGTGATGATAAACTCAGGCTTCGGCATTGAAGGCACCAAGTACCTGAGGTTTTGAGCTGTGGATTGCAGCACTGAGAGAAAAGAAGAATTGTTTGGGGTAAAAAAAGCGGTGGAAAGGGGTATGCCAAACTGAGAATTGCCATTAAAGCATTGGATAAATCTTTGTTGAATGAAATTTGAAGTTGGCCTTTGTTTAGAGCTGGAAAAGGAAGCTGTTGCCATTGTTACGGAGGATAATAGCAGGAGTAAAAGTAACGAAGAATTGGAAAAAGCCATTGTTTTAATTTCTAAACCCATTTTTCCTTTGATTCTGTTGAAGAAGACGAGGCTGAGAGCAACTCTTATAGACGAAGACCAACCGTTAGTTTTAATATTTCCAGCTAGACTAAGACCTGTAATTGACCTAATCTTAACGTCATGATCAGTTTTATGTCAAAGAACAATAGCCAACATCATTATTGTTTTTTGAGTTATTGCTTTGTTTAGTTTATATTTGATGCAATTTTTTTTTAAATTACATTTAATGCAAATGAATCGGATAATATCAACTCAAAAAAAATAAAATTATTATTGATCTGAATACAGCTCTTCATGAGTTTATCACTTTGAGGATTCTAACAGTTTGTTTAATTGATACAAATTATGATCCCAGTCCTGCAGATATTTTGATTCCAGCAAATGATGATGCTATAGCTTCTGCTTGATAATATCTTAATAAATTAGTAGTCCGAATTTGTGAAGATTGTTTTAACTATATATGAAATTCTTGATTAATAATATGATAAATAAATTAGTTTTTGGAGCTACATAGGTCTATGCAATCGTTGCTATATCTTGAATTCCAAGCAATATATAGATAAATACTGTTAGTAAATCAAATGTAAACTTTTATTTATTTATTCAAAAGTTATTCTCTATTACTTATGTAATTTTGCTGTATGGTTTCAGATTTATGCAAATTTTACAAATTTTTTTAAGGGTTTATATTAATGCACTGACAAAATATAAGTCTATATATTGTCAATAAATCATGTCATGTCACTTAATTTAATATTTTTAAAGATAAATATAATTTATACAAATGACCATTATTTTAACGAAGTAATATGATCTTATTTACTGATAGTATATAAAATTATATAGTGCATTAAATATAAATCAATTTTTGAAAATGTTAAATAATTAATTATAAAATAAAATAAGAAATATGCTGACCAAACCAAAGTATAGGCTACACGGTAAATCCATGCGTAAAGGCTCGAATTACAGAAACTGGTATTTTATTTTTCCAATTTTTTCTGTGCTAGCGATGAATAAATAGTAAAAAGAAATATGTTAAATGGTGTTAATAAGTATGATTTATGAGTTATTATATGCTAACTGTTAAGTTTATATTTTATTATTATTTATATTTCTATTAATGAATGTAAGTGATTGATATCAATAAATCTAGATAAATTAAATTTTGACATCCATTTTATTTTTAACAGATAATCTACATATATAAAAAAAATTAGATTCATGCATTGGTATCGTATCTGTGTTATTTTATATTTATATTTTAAAAGTTATCTTCAGAGTTATATATATTGCGTTCGTAATAATAATTTAATTTTAATTTTAAATTTGTATTTTTTTATTTTATAATCTTATCTAATGCATTATTAAGAAGAATAAAACCAAAGTAAGGCGGGGACTAAACAGTAATGAATATAACAAAAATCATTCTCCTATTTACTTGGGTTCTAAATTTGGAGGATCAATCTTAAAATTTAATAAATTCCATATTCTAGCTTATTCTTTTCATCAAGGTAGCGGCATATATATATATATATATA
>JBBYHK010000012.1:12889261-12928495 GCA_038382065.1 Adansonia grandidieri | reverse complement strand
ATATAAAAATATATGGAAATAAATATTTTTCACATTAAATTATAACAATATAACACAAAAAATTAAGCCTAAATAGCAAAAAGAAAAGGGTAATTTATCTTAAATTACATATAAATTTATAAATTTCACAAAAAAAATTAAGAAGATGATATGTATGTTAATGTATATTTAAAAAAAAAATAATTAATTAATTATTAAATCTACATAGCTGTCATCTAACCCACATGTCAGCAACTTGATTAACCATGTATCTTTATTTTTTTTTCTTTTTTAATCTTTTTGAATAAAAAAGTAATTTTAATAAAAATCTACTAGCCTTGTCTCCCATGCACACCTCACCATGTGTGAAAAATAAAAAATAATTAGTTTTAAATTTACCCAATGCACAAATATACAATTATATATACAAAAATTTAATTATAATATAAGTAATAAACTTAATTTATATAACAATATAAAAATTTTAATGTAAAGTAAGAAAAAAAATGTTGAGATCAACAAGTGGCTTATTAAAAAAAATGCTTTTGCATATCATATCCCTTCTAATAGTGATAATTAAATAAAATCCAATAATATTTTATTCTACAATGATTAAAATTTACTCCACTTAAGATCAATCTTGTGTACTAAAATTTTAATATTTTTGTAGGATATTATTCCATAATCTTTCACATATAATTTTTACCATTTTGCTATCATTTTTATTGTTAATTTGCATATTACCAATACATTACTTTAACCATCAAATCATACCATTCAAAAAGAAGATTATTTTTGTTTGAAACTCATATAACTTCCTTGATGTTTTGACAAATCAAATGTGCAAGGTTTTCTTTAAAAAAAAAAGTTGTTAAAATTTCGTTAGGATAATAACATTAAATAGGTGTGCTGAACAAAAGTTTTATTCGTTTGAAAACCTAGTAAAAGCCCAAAATCAAAGGTCTTTATCAAAAGATTTGAGCAGATATTTAATTGATCTTGCTGGAAAGCTCAACGTTTATGTGATGTTAAAACTTATCCGAGACCGGTACATTATGAGGAATAATATGACAATTATCCACCTAAAAGCAACTTTTAAGGTCAAGAAGCACAATTTTGGTTGCTTTCTCTTTCTATAGATAAGAAATCAATTTTTAGGAATTAATCTGTGAACTCAATATTTTTTGGGATATCTTTAATGCATTGTAACTTGTTCATGCATAGGGCATTTGGCTTGATAGCTCTACATAGACCATAAAACTCTTAACACAGCTTTTCAACGCACTGCATCCATCATTAGATTAGACATTTCAACAATTATAATCTCGCCAACATCTATCGGAGAAAGATATTCGTCACTAGAATGCAACCATAGCAAAATGTATGCATTAGTAATCCTCTCTTTTGGAACTCAATGGTGTAAATTATTGAAAAAGGAATAAAACAATACATGATCAGGTTTTCGGCTAATTATTCGTAAGTAAAAAAAAAAAAAAAAAAGGAAAAAATGAAACTAAAATTACGAGGAAACAAACTTGCAGCTACGTCCCCAAAGTATTTGTTTTTTTACCAATTCATTTAAAAATTTTTAGTCTAATCTACAATACACACACAACAATATCTAATTGATCTTGTGATTTCTGGGCATCATTGAATTTCGATACTTTAATTATCTTCGGCCACTTTGCAGTGCATGTAAAAACAATGAATAATTGGATATTTAAAATACCAGCAAGTTACCTTAGTATCTTGATAATTTTGCATGAGATATCGTGATTCCGTTATGAAGCTTGTCGGCAAAAAATGACTATGCCTTGGTAATGGCAAAAAAATTACCCTATAGGGCAAATAAGATATCTTGATAATGGCAAAAAATTACTATAGCATCCACCTCACTTTGAATTAATTCATCAACTTTGCCTTGGTAAACATTAGAATGTAATTTCTTTTATTATTTCTTTCTATATTCAATCTGCATTTTTCAATACTTGTAAAAGATCAACAACGTATTGATGAAACAATTTCTCACTTTTGATAAACGTTGATCCATCATTCTAATGTTGGTAAGTGGTATATGCATAATACTTTCTAGCGGTTGTTGAGCTACGCTCTATTTTCTTTTGTACTTTGAACTGCTGGAAAAATCTGTATAGCTAACTGCGAAACAGAAACTGCTTAAAATAAAACTGCACTGAATTAAAAATATTACAAACAAAATAATTGTTTTACTGAAAACAAAAATCTGAAGAACAAAATTACTCTAATCAAATCAAGGTTCAAACACTCTCACTTTATGACATTTATCGTCTACTTAACGTGTTCGACAGATACTCAAATACATCTCTTAAGCCTCCTCAATCTTGTTATTGGTTGATAGCATTTTCAAGAGTAACATGGTGACCTAAAATAATGGAGTGGTTTTTCTCTCTTGAAAATAGCACAGCACACAGAATGCAAAATCAAATGAAAATGTTTTCTGATTTGCTTGTTTTTAACCCGTTAGAAAAAACAACAATTTCAGTTGTAATTTAATCCATTTTGAAAATCAAAACCAGAATAAAGAAAAAACGATTTTGGACAATTTTTTAAAATAAAATTAAACACGAAACAATTACAGGAATATTTTATCAAACAACGGGTCGAAATTAATCAATGAGCTGGGGTCCAAAAAAATAAGGTCCACTTGATTTTTAATCCCAAGTCCAGGCCTAACACAACTATAGTGAGCGCGCGTATGATGTGATCTAACCTCGTGCAGATCTTAACCTTCAAGCAAGAGCTTGGGCACCCTGGCCCAACCCCACCACAAAACCAAGCTTATAGATATTACTAACATAAGCTTTAGGTATCCAGTATGGGATTGCACACACTACCCAACACTAACCAATTTCTTCCTCTTCTAGTGGACACAATGAGAGTAATTTCTCCTTCATCTTGGATATTAATCATGTAAATAAACCAACGACATGCATCTAGGTACGACAATCTTTGTATACCAGATGACCAATTTCGTATATGGATATATGTATTTTGTATTTATACACTTTTAAAATGTCATTGATATCAAATAATCCCAACATGAATGGGAAATTGTCTAGTTAAAATGACAAACTAACTCAAAATAAGAGAGCATACCTATGAAGAGTTATCGCATCAAGATAAGTAGCTTTTGGGCTTGAACCTTCCAATGCAACAACTATCAGACTTACTCGCTAACTAGTGAACTTGATGTCTCAAACTACTCAGACTTTCATGTAAATCCAAACAATAGGTATTACACAATCCCTCTTCAAACACCATTGGTTTTCATGGTTATGTTCATTTTAGCCTTGAGAGTGCTCTGGAATTTAGCCTTATAAATTCTCATAAAAATGCATATGTTTCACTCACATAGGTGATTTCTTATTAAGAGTATCCTGTAATAACCCATTTGATCTGATCAAGCTATAAGAATCATTAATAGCATAACTTAACTCTTTTACAGGCAGGATTGATTCACGATAAGAATGGGTAGAAGTGTTTAACTCTTTCAATACTCACTCTAAATTAGCATAATTTGGTTATCCTTATGAACCTAGATCTTGGGATCTCTAGTCAACTAGGCTAGGTTGCCATTATGTAACTTTGAATTTGTAAGTTTAGGTCCCATTCCCCTTGATGATTTAAAGACTTACTCTTTTGTTAAGCCTTTTATAAATGGACCCATGATTTTATTCTTTGATTTCATATTATCAATAGAGATTATTCCATTTGAGAGCAATTATCTTATAGTATTATGTTTTCTATAAATGTGTTAAGGCTTGTTGTTATACAAACTATTTTGTGCCCTATCAATAGCAGATTGGCAATTACGGTATATACATATTGCCAGCATAGGTTTCAGCCAACTTGGAATATCTTTAAAATTTGCAAAGCCATTTAGCTTCTTCCCTAGCTTTATCTAAGGCTATAAACTTAGATTCCATAGTAGATTCGGCTATATAAGTTTGTTTAAAAGATAAATGACATTGTAGCTCCTTTGATAGTAAGACATATCCACTAGTGGATTTCAAGTCTTTAGTGCTTAATATCCAATTTGCATCGCTGTATCCTTCAAGTACAGCCAGATATCGAGTAAAATGCGATCCATAATTTGAGGTGTATCTCAAGTATCAAAGTACCTTCACGATAGCCTTCTAGTAATCTTGTCCAATATGACTTGTAAATCTACTAGTTTACTTACTAAATAGGCTATGTTTAGTCTTGTGCAGTTTTTGAGTTACATGAACCTATTGATTGTCGCCACGTGCCCGCCTTTAAAACTTAGGATGATCCGAAGGGCATAACGTGCTTGACTTAAAAATAAATGATGGTTGGTTATGGTCGAGCCTTTGAGTTATCCTATGATCAGGATTTGGATTAGGCATAGTAAGATGAAGGAAATGGAGACTATTAGAGGAATCACTCATCCAATCAAGTCTCAAATGGCCACCACGAAGTGGCCATAAACTAGGAGTCGCCATCAATTATTTTAGGCTAGGCAGGATCGGATACCTATTGAAAATAATATTCTGAGTTACAAAACTTAGGAATCGATTTCATGGTCTACATGGTCCAAAGGTTTGATGGTTGGGTTCTGGAGTTGGTTACGCACAAGGAGGTACAAACCTCCCTATGACACTCGAAACTAGTACCCACTAATCATATCTCACTTTGGTCTTGGTTAAATCGATTTCGTTTAGTCTTTATTTAGATATAATTCCCTTTAATGCATGAAGTTTTGTAAAAATAAATCCGGTTTTTCTTTTTTTAAAAAAATTAGCTTATCTATGCATTTCGTAGATGTGAGGAACATAAGAACCTTTTATGAATATAAAGTCCAGATTTGGGTTTTGAAAATTCTGATATCTCGATTAGGCACTAGAGAGACACCAACACAAAACATTGCCTTGTAAATTTTATTGGAAAAATGAATTTTAAACATGGATGCACGATAATAACTACAAAAGGAAATGAGTTAGTAAGGCGAAAAAAGAAAAATATAATAATATCATAAAAAAGCAATCATACACAAAAGAACATAAAAAAAAGGGGCGATCGAAATGGATCTCACAATTACTTTCGATTATTGAAGAATAACCGAGATGACAATTTTAGAGACCGGTTTGGATTCGATGGTAATTTGAAGAACAAAGATGATTTTTATCTAAGTAGTCTAAGGCATCTGGAAGAGAGAAAATTTTAGATGTTTTCGAGGCAAAGTGGGGTTAGAGTATCCTCAAAGATGAAGTTAGGAAAATATTTAGAAATAAAGAAAAAATTTATATATCTTTTTAAAAAAATCGGGGTTGGAATATCCCTTCAGAGTCGTGGGGTTGGAGTATCCCCAAAGTTAAGAAAACATTTAGGAACAAGGATAAAATTTAAATTTTTTTAATTAAAAATAGTGTTGGAGTAGCCCGTTTAAGTAATAGAATTGGAATAAAATTTAAATTTTTTTAATTAAAAATAGTGTTGGAGTAGCACGTTTAAGTAATAGAATTGGAATATCTCCATTGGCGAAAATTTTAATATGAAATCCTATTTTTGTGTTTTAATTTTAATCTGAATCAAAAGGGGTTGATGTTGTGGGGGAACCAACATTTTGAGACATAGGACTCAAGATCAAGGCTTCATACTGAAAATGATCTCTTTTTATTTTGAAAAATGAACTTATTCCACCAGAAATCCAGAGCTGAAATGTTATCTACTCCCAATATTGGAAGACCAATTTTATGAAAGCATTAAGTTCATGCTATTCTTCATTTATAGAGGTAGCATGAACTTAACTTGGGGATTTCTTTTAAAAATTAGATTTTTAACAAATAGGCATACATCTTGACAGGAATGACATAAACAAAACATAACGTGCACTAAGATAAACAAGGACTAAACATGCAAACACACACAAGTGACATGTTAACATGGAAATAAGTGACAAAAATCTGAAAAGATGACAAATAAGGTGTATGAACATATTTAAACAAAAGAATATAGGCTGAAGTTGTCAAGATAGCATTTTATGTCATGAAACTCCTCAAAACACAAGAAAATGCATGAATATACATAAGACATGTTAAGGTGGACATTTAATCATGTGTTAAGCATGTGAAAATAGATGAAATATGACAGAAAATGCATAGATAAGGGGGCTGTTTTGATGTCAGAGTGAAAAATAAGATGTTTGGCCTACCATGCAACATCAAGGCAATAAGAGAGCATCAACACTTTACAACTACCATAAACAAGGTAGCGACAATGCATGATAACTTTAGAAGGGTCATGATAACATAAAGAGGTCACTAGGATGATGATAATGTTGCAAAATCAAAGAATATGTAGAGTAAAGTGGAGAAAATATACCATAAGTTTCAAGCTTCAGCCTTTTCTTTGAAATGCAATTTTGAACTTCACCTTTTTGGATTGAACAACAAAAGAGTGATGAAAATGAGGGGCTTTTAGTTAGGTATGGATAAACGAGAGTTTTGAGAGGGACTACGCGTAAAATGAAGGTTTTTGGAAGGACTTTTGGTGATGGTTTTAAAGGGATCCGAAAATGGAGAAGAATTTTTTTTTTTAGTTTTTGGTGGGAATAGAAAATAGAAGGATTGAAGGAGTGAGTGGGAGTTTTTATGTTGGGAATCTCTTTTTTTAGCTAAGTCCAAGGTTGGCTTTTATAGCCATGTGGCATGAAGACAAAAGATAAAACGGCAAGGGCATTTTAGGGTTTTGGTGCATGTACCTTATGTAGAGATTAGGTACAGTGCTCAACTATCATGCAAACCCATTGGTTTGCTCAGCAAAAGTAGTGCTTCTAGACTACTTTATTCAGCTGAGCATTGGGTAAGTTCAGCCTTACCCTTTAACAAATTGCCTAATATCATCAAATGTCCTTTGTCATTAGCTATTTAGACCTTAGGATTTTGTTTAAATCCAATCACAAGCCCAAAGACAAAGCCTGGTATGAATTTTGATGATTTTTGGTGCAAGAAATGTGTTTGAATCACATCTTGAATCAATGGTGCAGTGGCTGAAAATTGGCTCGAACTAGGCAAATTATCTTCATGTATCGATACACAAGGCAATTTTACCCATGAGTATCGATACAATGAACTGAGTATTGATACTAAGAGCAAAAAAATGTTTCCAATCTCGAGACTTAGAGGCATGTATCGATACTTCATGGACTTGTATCAATACTCATACTTGTGCATCGATACATTTTACCAAAAATCATAACTTTAACTACTGCCAAGGTCTGTATCGATACAGACATGCTAGGTATCGATACCACATCTTAGGTATCGATACTAAACCCTCTTGTATCAATACTACATGTGAAAATTCAAAATTTTGGTGCCATAAAACCTTGTATCCAGACTTATGCACCAATAAAACTTGCATGTACCTACGGCTTCTTGATTTTCCTCAACTTGGACACAAATAAAGGGAAATTGGTTCAGGTACTCATCTGAATGACTTTGATGACACCATGAAAAATGACCTTTGATACCTCATTTTACATTTTTCTCTTAGGTGACCTATAGGCATTTCAGACCTTCCAAAAAAATATTTTCGCCTGGCACCATGTCGCCTAATAGTGCCTTGCAACATAGCACCTGACAGTTATCCCCTAATTTTTATTTTTATTTTCTAATTTTGTCATCTTTCATCTAAGTCCTAGGATGCCAAAACTGGCCCGAACAAAATAAGGTGTCTACAGCTGTCCCTCTTTGGCTGTTGCTAAGTATTAGGAATAGGGTAAAGATAAATAAACCCCATTTTGTTCAAATGGGATGATGGATCCATGTGCTAGGCTATTTTCCAAGTTTAATCCCCAACAAGTGCCATCAGCTGTGTAGGTTTCAAGGTAGGTAAAGAAAGACATCCAACTTTTTGTGGACTAAGGTAGACAAGTGCCACTAGCTTGTGTGGGCTTTAAGATAGTGATGTGTCCTATTCTTTGAGGACTAAGGTAGATAGGTGCCACCAGTTTGTGTGGGCTTCCATATGCATCCTATTTTTTAAGGACTGAGGTAGGTAGGTGACACCAGCTTATGTGGGCTTTGTTAAGTATCCTGCTCTTTGAGGACTGAGGTAGGTAGGTGCCACTAGCTTGTGTGGGCTTTTTTAAGCATCCTGCTTTTTTAAGACTGAGGTAGATAGGTGCCACCAACTTGTGTGGGCTTTACGGTAAGTCAAGAAATGTGTCATGCTCTTTGAAGAATAGAAGGAAATGAGTTTAGATATCCCTTTTAGGCGATTTTCAATGAGCACATAAGGTCAAAGGTATTTACTTAAGGTCTTTCAAGGTTTTTTGAAATAAAAAAATATACCTTAGGTTCCCTACAAATTTGACTTTTGTATATGGGAGCTGGTCCTTGCAGGATGTTAAATGTTGTATAGAGGGTGCAAGTGCCTATCTAAATGATGCAAGGGTAATGACTTTAAAAGCCTAATCTAGTGGTTGGTTTTGGCCTTTTTCGACTTTGATGAGGTGGCCTTTTGCCCGGAGTTTATCAATCTTGCTCTAGATTTTCAAAAGCTTTGAATGTTAAGGTTGTCCATTTTTCAAAAGTACAGAGGGTCCATGATCCTTTACTGGGAGGAGGTTTTAAGTAGATTTTTAATATGTGAAGTCCTAAAACAAGACCGGTTATGGCCTTAAGAGTTCATTCTTAGTCTTTAAACATGAAACAAAGTTCTTATAAAGTTTTATCTTTCAAAATAATGCTAAGAAATCCTGTTATCAGTTTTATTTGCTTATCAAGCATTATCAATTAGACGATAAACGTGATGCAACATGAAATATAGTGCTATGAAAAGACTTTGCAAGAAATCAAGTAATATTTTTATTCACAGAAAGAGAGTACAAGTTGTGACAAACTTATAAGATTGCGAAAGGTTTTAAAATATGAAAGAGATAGGAGAAGTCTTCTTGGTCAATTGGCTTAGAGGCTAATGACATGAATTCTCCACTGAGTGCTTTTGGAGATTTCTTTTGAACAATTGATCCTTTTGGTGCTGGCAACTCATAAGAAAATCCTTTAGATTTCCCCATGGTGGGATAGAGGCCTCAAAGTTAAGAAGTTTCCATTTTTCGAGTGTAGGTGTGGATAAGGTTTGGTGGGGTTTGGTCGGTATAAAACAGATGGGTTAATTCTAACTTGGTTTAATCAGAGTGATGAATATGGGGAATAGGGTCTGGTTGCTTAAGCAGACTTTTTGGGTTTTCAACTTAAACTGGTTTTTTCTTTTTTTTTTCTCTTTTTATTTTTGTTATTTTTTTGTATTTGTTGTTTTTTTTTTTGTGTTTGTTTTTTTTTTGGTTTTTTTTTATAAAGTGGAAAGAGAAAGAGAAATAGGATACCCTTTTATGTTTTCATCCTAAAATCTTTTTAAGCATAGTATTTTTTAACAGAATTATAGTTCATAAGGTTGGAGAGGTCACTACCGTCCATCTCGGTTAAGATTAGGGCTCTTCTAGAGAATACACATTTCACAACATATGGCTCTTCCCACTTTGGGGTTCATTTTTTGCAAGCATCTTTATGGATCAAAAGAATTTGTTTGAATACCAAATCACCTTCTCAAAATTTGCGAGGACAGGCCTTTTTGTTATGGGCCCTCATCATCTGCCTTTGATACAATTGCTTGATAGATAGCCTTAATTCTTTTCTCTTCAATGAGATTGAGTTGCTCATATCAGCTCTTAACCCATGCAGCTTCTTCAAGTTGAGATTCCATCAAGACTCTAAGTGAAGGGATTTCCACTTCAATTGGCAGGATAACCTCTATGCCATAGACCAAAGAGAATGGGGTGGCACCCAGGGAAGTTTGTACTGCTATGCGATAGACGTGTAAGGCAAAAGGCAACTTCTCATGCTAATCTTCGAATGTCTCAGTCATCTTTTCAATTTTCTTCTTAATATTTTTGTTGGTTGCTTTAATTGCCCTATTCATTTTTGGGTGGTATGGAACAAAGTTTTGATGTTGAATCTTGAACTGAGAGTAGACCGCTTGCATCATTTTATTTTCTAGATTACGTGCATTATCAGTAATGATTTTTTCAGGAAGACCATATCTACAAATGATGTCCCATTTCACAAATTTGCACATGATAGATTTGGTGATGTTGGCATAAGAAGCTACCTCTACCCACTTGGTAAAATAATCGAGTACGCCCAAAATAAAGCTATGCCCTTTAGAAGCCTTAGGGGTAATTGGTCCAATCATGTCCATGCCCTATGTAGAAAAAGGCCATGGAGCTGTCATAACATGTAGGGGTGTTGGTGGGACATGGGTTTTGTCAGCGTAGATTTGGCATTTGTGACACTTTCAAGCATAGTTAATGCAATCTTTTTTGAGAGTCAACTAATAGTAGCCTGATCACATGACTTGTCTTGCCATTTGGTGTTTATTGACGTGCATACCATAAATCTTTTCATGAACTTCTTTAAGTATTTTTTTGGCTTCAGAGGCATCCACGCATCGGAGTAGCACCTGATCCCAACCTTTTTTGTACAGAATCCCACTATCCAAAATGAAGCTTATGACTAATCGTCGGATGGTTTTATTATGAGTTCTGGTGGTATCTTTTGGGTATTATTGACCCTTGATGTACTGAAGGATGTAATTATACAATGACAAACCATCTTTCTCTTCTTTAACATTCTGACAATACACCGGGGATACATAGATACTTATTTGAAAAAGAATGACATCTGATTCTCGATTGACTTTGAACATGGATGATAAGTGGCCAAGGCATCAGCAATTTGGTTTTTTTCTCGGGTTAGGTGTTGAAAGCTGATATCATCAAACTTTTTCTTAAGTTTTAATATTAGATTTTTGTAGTGGATTAGTTTAGCATCACCTACTTGCCATTCTCCCTTTAATTGGTAAATGACAAGGGCTAAATCTCTAATCGCTTGCAGCGTTCAAATGCCCCTTTCAACGGTTGCTTGGAGTCTCATGATGCAGGCCTCATATTTAGCTATGTTATTAATGCAATCAAAGTTTAATTTGGCTGTGAAAGGGTAATGGTTTCCCTTAGGCGAGATGAGAATTGCCCGAATTCCATGCCCCAGTGCATTTGAAACTCCATCGAAGTACATTTTCTATGACAACCCACACTTGATAGCTTTCTCTGCTTCAGATATACACATCAAGTCTTCGACAGGGAATTTGAGTTCTAAAGGCTAGTAGTCATCCATAGCTTGATTTGCAAAAAGTCTGCTATTGCACTACCTTTAATGGTTTTTTGATTTACATATGCTATATCATACTTAGAAAGCATAACCTGCCATCTAGTTAACCTTCCGGACAAGGCAGGAGCTTCATACAAGTACTTAATGGGATCAAGCTTGGCGACTAGCCATGTGGTGTGCTATAGCATGCATTGCCTTGACCTCCAGGCTAAAGCACAATATAGCTTCTCTATGAATAATAGTTATGTTTATATCTGTAAACTTCTTTTTCAGGTAATAGATAGTGTGTTCCTTTTTTCTTGATTCATTATATTGCCCTAATACATAGCCCATCAACTTGTCAAAAACTGATAAATATAAGATTAACAATCGACTGGGCATTAGTGACACAAGTACCGAAGGGTTCAAAAGGTAATTTTTGATCTTATCAAAAGCTTCTTGGCATTCTTCATTCCATTTTCTAGGATTTTGTTTTTGAAGCAGTTAAAAGATTGGATTACATTTGTCTGTGAACTAAGATATGAATTGAGCTATGTAGTTTAACCTTCCCAAGAAGCTTCTCACTTTCTTTTGAGTTCAAGGTGGTGACAGATTCTAAATGGCCTTGATCTTGTCAGGATCAACCTCTATTCCTTTCTCACTAACAATGAAACTCGATAGTTTACTAGATGTGGCACTGAATGTACATTTCGCAGGATTTAGCTTGAGTTTGTATTGACAGAGCTTTTTGAAGAGTTTTCATAAATGGGCTATATGTTCACTCTTTTTTGGCAAATTGACTATCATATCATCCACATAGACCTCTATTTCCTTATGCATGAGATCATGGGATGATGTTACCATCGCCCTTTGGTAGGTTGGCCCAGTATTTTGAGCCCCAAAGGTATCACTTTGTAGCAAAAAGTACCCATATGGTTACAAAAGTGGTCTTTTCCATGTCTTTATTGGCCATTTTGATTTAATTATAGCCCGTAAACCCATCCATGAAGGAAAACAGTTCATTTTTGGCAGTGTTGTCTACTAAGGTATCAATGTAAGGTAGGAAAAAATTATCCTTGGGACTGGCTCAGTTTAAATCCCTGTAGTCCACACACATTATCACTTTACCGTCCTTCTCAGGAACTGGGACTATATTGGCTACCTATTTAGGATATTTGGCTACGTCGAGAAATCCTACTTCAAATTGCTTATTCACTTCTTCTTTGATCTTCAGAAGCATTTCAGGTTTCATCCTTTTGAGCTTTTGTTGTATGGGCCTACATTCGTGTTTAAAATGAAGTTTATGAACTACAATACTGGTACTTAATCTAGGCATGTCTTGACAAACACGTTTCGATATTCTTGAAGGAGGCTTATTACTTTAGCCTGAGTTGATGGTTTTATGGAGGTTCAGATTTTGACTTCTTTTAGGTCTTTTTCTATTCCAAGGTTTATGGTTTTGATGGGTTTTTCATGAGGTAATATCTGCTTTTTTTCCTATTTAACTCATCTCAATAGGTCTAGAGGTATGGGGTTCTTTTCAGGATCCTCTTCAGATTCAACCTCATCGACACAGATTGGTTGCTCGAAATTGATTTCTAAAGTTTTAGTATGAAGATTCATGTCACCTTCATCGAGGTACCTGAAAATATGAAAAAAGAATAATATATATGGAAAAACATGTAAAGAAAGGTGTAAAGTTGGCAAAAACTATGAATACAAAGAATGGATGAAAAATGCTTAGTCATTTTCATTAATAATACTTAATAAAAGTTGCCTATACAAAGGATTCTACAATGTTTTTGGGCGAGAACATGTAGGTTTAGTTCATAGCATTATTTTGAAATAAACTTGAATAGTACAAGAATTTCGGTCTCAGTCCAAACACTCAAAACAAATCCTGGAGGGCATAAACCAATCTCTGAACTTGTAGTTGACATCTTTGGCTCATCAATTGCATTGATGGAGACATCCTCGAATGCTTTGTTCAATATGAGCACAGCACTAGTGGAGTAAGTATTTACATGTCCCCCTGGGCAAAAACTTTCCTGAAGTAGTGGGAATATTATTGACTTATCCTCAATGTCTCATTCTGACAAATGAGGCATTCTCTTCTCATGGTTCTTCTGAGATTGGTTTTTTCTACTATGCACTAGGCTTGATCCTAACCCTCTTTTGTCGATTTGGGTGACTACTTTCAAGGCTTCAGAAACTCCATGAAGGTGTTTTTTGAGTCCCTTTCCTACCTGGGCACCTTTATCGACAGTTAACTTTAAACCCATGTAAGTACTCTCTGATAAGTGAGGCTGAACTATTAGCAACCCTTCCTTAATATAAGTACCATTGACAAACTTGAAGGATTGGAAAGAGGATTCTGGGATATCTTCATCAGGTTTGACATAGACGCATCAGTTAAGGTAGTAGTAATGATATCTTCTTCTCCTCCAATGCTGACAACTTTATTCTCGATGATGAATTCAATTTTTGGTGCAAAGATGATGGTACTACCGTAGCAGAATAAATCCAAGGCCTTCCTAACAGGCAGTTATATGATGGAGCAATGTCCATCACATGAAAGTTAACTTCATTAGTACATGGGCCTATTTGGAGTGGAATGGTGATGTTTCCTACAATGTTCCAGTAAGTTTTGTCAAGCGCTTGCATAATCAAATGATTATTTTGGATATGAGATGCATCGATGGGGGGCTTGTTCAAGCGTGACATGGGCATGACATTCAAAGTCAACTCGTTACCTATGAGCACCTTAGGCAATGACTTCTTTACAATATGTGGTGATATGAAGGGCTTTGTAGTTGGATCTCCCTCTGAATGGGATTTCATCATCACTGAAAGATATATAATTATCGGTAGGTCTCTTCTCGTCAGCGGCATTAATAGATGGGTAGTCATGTCCATCCTACTCCTCATAAAACTCGATCTCAGATCGATCCATCATTGTTTGGACCATTTTCAAGATTAATGGATAATGTTACAAATCGTGTTCTCAACCATAGTGGCAGCAAGATGTTTCAACGGCATTTTTATCATCTGTCACTATTTTAGCTTTTGCAAAACCTTGCTAGACCTCGCTCATTAGGGTTTTAACTTTTTTAACTCTTTTTTATACCCAACAACCTTTCTCATTAATTATTGCATTCACTTTCAGTTCAGTATGATTAGAGAGTGGATTGGCCCCAACATTGGTTCTAGGGCCCCAGTCGATCTTGATCACTCTTTTTCTTAGTAAACCCTACACTTTTCTTTTAAACGAAGCGTAATTCTCAATGGAATGGCTTAGTGCTCCAGCATTAAGCGTTCTCATCATACCATCTGAGGTACGGTGGTGATCTTAGGTTTGTGAATACTGGGGCTACTAGTTTACCTGCTAATAAGTGAGAGTAAATCTCTTTATGAGAGTAAGGGAGTGGTTCAAAGTGCTTCCTTTCTCAGGGTGTTTGTTGGTTATTCAGAGCTCTTGCATTGTGCATATTGCGAGACTATGCATTTTGGGTCGCATTTTAAATGGGATTCGGTGTAAAGCTCATTGTAGGAGCAAACTTGATAGCGTGACTTGTTGCGATGCTAATGAGCAAGGAGTAAAACCCGTATTCAACATGCTCATGAGGTACATAGGCTTTGCTGGATGCAGACTTTGATTAAACCTGGCATGATTTTGTCGACAACATTCACCTTCTTTTCCTTACCCTTGCTTACGACCTTCTTGATTGATCCAAATGTCTCCCCAATGGATATCTTGTCACTTTTGATAGTATTCTCAATAATTTCACCTGATATAACCATATCAGTAAAATTTTTCGTGGTGCTTCCTACCAACCTTTCGTAATAAGGAGCTCGTAGGGTGCCAATAAACACGATTGTCATTTCTTCTTTTGTCAAAAGAGGATGAAGTTGAGCTACCTCCTTTTTCCATCTCTGAGCATACTACCTAAAGCTCTTAGAAGATCTTTTCTTCATGTTCGTGAGAGAAAGGTGATCCGGAACATAATTGACACATGCTTATATCGTTCAAGAAATGCGCATGTCAAATCTACCCATGTTTGAATTCTTATAAGATCAAGTCCTATGTATCATCGAAAACTGCTCCAGTTAGTCTATCCTAGAAGCAATGGATCAGTAGCTTCTCATTCTTTTCATGCCTCGCCATCTTACGATAATACATGTGAAGATAGGCAATAGGGTCGGTAGTCCTATTGTATTTTTCAAAACCAGGCATCTTAAACTTAGGAGGGATAATGAGACTTAAAACTAGCCTTAATGATTTTGCATCTACGATTCCAAACTTGTTACTTCCTTTCACAGCTTGAAGATGCTTCTCTAGTGACTGATACTTGTCCAAATACTCATCATTTTTCGAGGGCCTTTTTGTTTTCTCTTGCTCCATTTACTTATCGAGGTCCGAGACTATAGGCCTTGCCAGTGAAGAGCTTGCACCTTGAAATCCTTGAATTAAATGGGATGCTATCGTAGGATTGATGTAAATGAATGGTTAAGTTGGTGAGATGTTTGCTACCAAAGGATGCTGCTCATGTAGCACCCCTTCCTGAGCATTGGTTGCCTTAGTACCGCCATTTAGATTGCTTTTGGGATTGGCTGGATCTTTTTCTGCCTTGATCATACTTGTTTGCCTATTTTCCTTCAACGCATCAGACAATGGCTTGGTCAGGTTGGCAATATAAGCTTAGAGTTCCTTGTTCTTACAGAGTGAATGCTTTTGGGACTCTTTATACATGAGTTTGAGTCTTTTGATGCAAGCTTGATGATCATTTTCCATCACTCTTCACTTTAAATTATTTTGGTTTAGGCCTTTACGATATATTCATGTATATGTTTGATACAATGAAAGTGAATATGCGATCATGAAAATAAATGAATGAATAAAACTATGAAAAACAGATTAGGTTAGTCATGCAAATGCGAAAATGACAATTGGATTTTGGGGCAACTCCACAAATAACATCTTTCATTAAAGCAACAAAATGTCTCAATTACATGTGACTATATTCAAAAATGCCTGACACGGTTACATTACCTAATTACGTGGTCCAAGAAATACAACAAATCTTGCTCATGGGCTTCAGTGGGCAAGATATCACATGTCGGGGATCGGGCTACATCCATCATGTTTTTTGCCTCCAACTGAGCTGCTTGAATTTGCTATGTGAGACGGTGATGATGGTCTTGATAGTTTTGGCATGCATGATCAACCAATTGAAGCAATTCTTGTTCCCGCTGTTCGGAGGCTCTCACCAGTGCATGGACTTGCTTTTGGCGAGCTTAGAGAGAATGCTCTAACTCTTGAATTCTGAGTGTCAGAGCTTTATTTTTGGCTTGGTTTCCTCTCAAATCTTGGACTCGAGCTTCTATCGCTCATTATTCCTTTGACCAGTTGATGTAAAAACCTGGGTTCTAACAAGCTTTTCCATATTGACCCTAGCATCTTCTCTCCATTGGTGTAGTTCCTTCTCAAGAGTAGTAATTTCTGTCGTCCACTCGGCTGATGACTTTCCAAGTCTTTGAGACTTGCTTGCTTTGTTAAGAGCCATATAGTCTTTTTTCAAACTCTTAAGGTCCTCATTGAGGTGATTTTTCTCCTTGATAGCCCTGTTCATCTTGCCATCCCTAAGGTAGAGGTACATTTTCAATTGACTATTTTTCACCTTTAATTAAGTAATCTCTTTGGCAAAGGTCTCCCTTTCTTATTCAAACTCTCGCTTGAGTAATTCAACTTCAGAAGGAAATTCATCAACTAGCAATTGCGATGTCCTGATACCAGACTAGGGCATGGTGTCATTAATTCATTGGACCTTCATTCATCATATCCTAGGGTCATACTACTCCCTCTCTAATACCTTTTCCATGCAGTGAGTTTGTTTCCATGCATGAAAGGCTTATTAGACTTTCGACTTGTAATCGGGCTCACCATAGTCGAAATCCCATACTCTAAGTTTTAGACAAAGGGGATGAACTGATGGGATTAGAACTGTCAAAGGACTAAAAAAGGGATGTAGCTAGTATTTCCCTATAATCCTATGAGCAACATACAACTGTAACTTCTTTACCAGTATATGACTGTTTGTGGTAAAAACCAAAAGGCCTTCTATGTTACCTTCTCCCCCTTGAGGTTCTAGAACTTTTGGATCCATTGTTCAGATTTATCTTGGGGCCATTCTTTCTCAAGTACCTTAGAGATAGGGCAAAAGCTAGGTAAAAAGTACTGTAATGTTTTACTTTCTTTCGGGCTAAAATGACTGACGAGCTAAATGTGAAGAAGCGATGCACACCTAATGAAATGGCCTGTTCTTATTTTCTTATAAAAATTAAGAGCTCGAATAGTTTTAGCAATGATGGCCGGGGTAGGATTGATGTTGCAGCATAAACGAGAAAAGACATTTCCTATCGTAGCTTCAACATAGCTTAATGTCTTAGGGAATATAACTAGACCATATATCGCCAAAGAGTAAAAATCTTGGATTTTTTAGATGTCAACGGTACTTGCCATTGCTTCTTTCAAGCTAGCCCATGAGATGCATTCACTGTTCCTCTTTGTTTTGATATGACTCTTAATCCAAGACTCGATTACCTTGAGGATTTGAGCCAATCTTTTCTTGAAGGTTGGAGGATTCAATAGTTTACAGTATATCCTGTTGACCTTTGCCCTTTCAATGTTAAGAAATGCAGTGTATTCATCAACCATGGGGACCAAGTCTTCATGATTGAAAGTAAACCACCAGTATGCTGGATTCAAAAATTAAGAGGTCACTTACAACAAACTAACATCCAAACGAACTTAAATCAGAAGAGCAATATCTTCATATCTCTTAGTGAATGATTTCCTTTTTAATACTGTCATAGATGGTTTATACAATCTTTAGATCTTGCCAATCATTTTGACAATACCCTATCTTGATCCTTTTATGCACCATTGAGACATACCCTAGTTTAAGGATGTCTCTATCTTCACACTGTCGGCATTCTGACCATGCTAGAACTTCCTTAAAGGCTTTAGCTCTGAAGCGGACTGTTGCTCCATGAAAGACATCCCTGGACGAACACTGAACCCTTAACTAATTATCCCATAGTGATGGTAATTATGATGAAATGATGCATGGTGGAAAAGAAAAGCAAAAAAGGAACAAGTTAGTAACCCATACGAAATAATAGGTAAAAGATAAAGAAAATAAGGAATAGCAATAGAAGCATATCACACAATTTGCCCTGAGAATGGGCTATATGATGCCTAGGGGCAGATTAAAATGATTATAAATGTTGAGGCATTGAATGGCCAATATATCGGCATGTCCATGTTAAAATTGCCTTTTCAAAAAGTAACATAATACCTCGCGAGGACTAAAACTGACCGCTTAAACGATGACATCCGTTCATCACCATCTATGTTAAGTCCATGCTAAGCCATCGTTCGGGTAGCATGATGGCTTACTTTGATCAAATATAACTATTTCAAGATGGCATTGTAGGTAATGGCATTCACTTATCTTTATCCACTTATTAAAGAAGACTTACTGTCAACGTAATGGCATATCCTAAAGGAATAATCATAAAAATGACAAACGTGGGTGACAATGTTCACTCATCATCGCCTGCATAACTATAGTATATAGGAGTAAAGGTAAGAAATGTTTCCCTAAGTGATCCTACTCTTCCGTTTATTCTAGCAGCATACAGTATGGTTTAACATGGTTTAGCTTGTAGGGCTCACTATATGAGTTTAAGTCGATGCCTATTTTTATATTCGAATCGCTCCTACGTCCAGTAAGAATAGTTAAGGCACCCTGATCCTAGGCCCATCGTAGGCTTGGCAAAATGAGTTCAATCTAGTGGATGTATTTCCCTATGCAAATACAAAGGGGTACTCATGAGAGACATAGGTAGTTTACATCCCATAAGGTTATGCCATGCCTAATCGGAGGGTTATTCACGAAGGTGGATGGCTCACTTCCTCCTAATAATTAGGATATTAATCGCACCTTCGTGTTTAGTGGGAATCTAGTCCAAATGTAAGTGCACAGTGTGTGTCGAGGAAATAATCAAACCTTTTTGTTTCACTTCCATAGTACCATATTTGTTCAAATCGATATTCATTCTGAAACGAATAATCCCTAACAACCACAGGACAAAAACATGAACAATAGAGATTAGTAGACAAAAATAAAAGAGAATTATATCTAAATAATTATAGAGACCAAAAAACCAAGAATCGAGTAAGAAATAGCCAGTCATAGGCCTAACTCTATAAGTCCTTGGTAGAGCCGCCAAGCTGTTGCCATGTACCCACCTTTAAAACTTCGAACAATCCAAAGGGCATAGCACGCTCGACTTAAAAATAAATGATGGTTGGTTATGGTCGAGCCTTCGAGTTATACCATGATTGGGATTTGGATTAGGCATAGTAAGATGAAAGAAAGGGAGACCATCAGGGGAATCGCTCATCCGATCGAGTCTTAAATGAGCCACCATGAAGTGGCCATAAACTAAGAGTTGCCACCGATCATTTTAGACTAGGCAAGATTGGATGCCTATTGAAAACAATATTTCGAGTTACGAAACTCTGGACATCGGTTTCATGGTCTACATGGTCCAAAGGTTTAATGGTTAGGTTCGGGAGTTGGTACAAAGCTGTTAGTGACACCTAAAATCGGTATGCACTAACTAAATCTCACTTTGGTCTTGGTTAAATCGGTTCAATTTAGTCTTTGTTTAGATATAATTCCTTTTAATGCATGAAGTTTTGGGGTTATTGATCCGGTTTTTTTTAAAAAAAATTAGCTCATTTATGTGCCTTGGAGATGTGAGGAACATAGAGAGTTTTTAAGAATATAAAGTCCAAATTGGGTTTTGAAAATTTTAATATTCCGTATTACGCATTGGATAGATACCAACATGAAACATCACCTCATAAATTTAATTAAAAAAATGAATTTTAAATATGGATGCAAGATAATCACTACAAAAGGAAATGAGTTAGTAAGGCGAAAAAAGTGAAATACAATGATATCATAAACAAACAATTATAAATAAAAGAACGTAAAAAGGAGGGGCGATCAGAATGTATCTCATAATTACTTTCTATTATTGAAGAATAACCACGATGATAATTTTAGAGATTGGTCTGGATTCAATGGTAATTTGAAGAGCAAAGATGATTTTTATCTAAACAATCTGAGGCATCCGGAAGAGAGAAAATTTTGGATGTTTTCGAGGCAAAACGGGGTTGGAGTGTCCTCTTGGAGAGGTGGGTTTGGAGTATCCCCAAAGATAGAGTTAGGAAAATATTTAGGAATAAAGAAAAAATTTATATATCTTTTTTAAAAAATGGGGTTAGGGTATCCTCTCAAAATAGTGGGATTAGAGTATCCTCAAAGTTAGGAAAACATTTAGGAACAAGGAGAAAATTTAAATTTTTAATTAAAAATGGGGTTGGAGTGTCCCCTTTGAGTATTGGAGTTGGAGTATCTCCATTAGCAAAAATTTTAATATGAAATTCTATTTTTGTATTTTAATCTTGATTCAAGTCAAAAAGGGGCTGATGTTGTGGAGGGAACTAACTGGATGCATTTTGAGACATTCGAATGTCTTAATGAAAGGAGACTCAAAAAATAAGATAAAAATAGGAGACAACATCATATCATCTCTTTTCTTGAATTTATTTTAGGTGCATCGAGGCTTTAGGGAGTAAATGAGGGACCATTGGAATGGTAACTTGATAAGGTTTAATGTAAAAATATTGCAAGAATCCTAGGAAATAAAGTTTTATGTGAATTAATTTTTGAAGTTGGTCTATCTTGACACTGGCAGCATATGCAAGGGAAATGACACACTGAACTTTGAAAAATCGTTCCAAGCTTATCCGGGATCGTTAGATCATGAATAATACCTTTTCAAAAAAGGAATTTTGTGAACATTTTAGGAAAAATATTTAACAATTTCCTAAAAATCATTTGATGGACCAAAGTGGCTCAAATAGAATATTACATGCTGATTCTAGGGGTTCAAGACAGCAAAAGTTTGAAAAATGATAACTCTCTCATCCGAGATGATTCAAAGGTAAATAAGACACCGTTGGAAAGGTAATTTGATGCCCTTTAAGGGGAAAATAGTAGAAAAAATGAAACAAATATGTTATGGTTTGAAAATGATTTTTCAAATCTGGACTATAGTGCTGCCAAAGCAAAAACATGGGGATTATTTGATATTCTAGGTTTTTTCGAAGATAGGCTCGAGTTTAGGACGTTTGAACGTCTGTGACAAAAAGTAACATGGGCTTCGCAAGTTCATTTCACAATCCCAGAGTAGTTTGGGATGATGGAACAACCCGTTGACCGTGTTACTAGAGGGGACATAGGACTTAAGATCAAGGCTTAATACCAAAAATGATCTCTTTTTATTTTGAAAAATGAACTTATTCCATTATGAATCCAGGGCTGAAATGTTTATCTACCCCTAAGATTGGAAGACTAATTTTATGAAAGCATTAAGTCAATGCTATTCTTCATCTATTAGGGGTAGCATTAACTTAACTTGAGAATTGGTTTTAAAAATTAAATTTTTAACAAACAAGCATACATCTTGACATGAATAACATAAACAAAACATAACGTGCACTAAGATGAAAAAGGACTAAACCTGCAAACACACACAAATGACATGTTAACAAGGAAATAGGTGACAAAAATCTGAGAAGATGACAAATAAGGTGTATGAACATATTTAAACAAAAGAATACAGGCTAAAGTTGTCAAGACAACATTTTTATGTCATGAGACTCCTTAAAACAGAAGAAAATGCATGAATATACATAAGACATGTTAAGGTGGACATCTAATCATGTGTTAATCATGTGAAAATTAATGAAATATGATATGAAATGCATAGATAAGGGGGCTGTTTTGATGTTAGAATAAAAGACAAGATGTTTGGCCTACTGTGAAACATCAAGGCAACAAGAGAGCATCAACACTCTAAGACTACCATAAATAAGGCAGCAACAATGCATGAGAACTTTAGAAGGGTAATGGTAACATAAAGAGGTTAGTAGGATGATGAAAATGGTTAAAAATTAGAGAATATCCAGAGTCAAGTGGAGGAAATATACCAAAAGTTTCAAACTTTAGCCTTTTCTTTGAATAACAGTTTTAACTTTCACCTTTTTGGATTAAACAACAAAAGAGTGATGAAAAGAAGGGGCTTTTGAGTTAGGTATGGATAAAGGGGAGATTTAAGTAGGATTATGAGTGAAATAAAGGTTTTGGAAGGACTTTTAGTGATGGTTTTGAAGGGATTTGAAAATAGAGAAGAGTTTTTTTTTAGTTTTTGGTGGGAGTGGAAAATAAAAGGAACGAAATAATGAGTAGGAGTTTTTCTGCTCGGAATCTTTTTTTTTAGCTGAGTCCAAGGTTGGCTTATATAGCCATACGGCCATGAAGACAAAAGATAAAAAGGCAAGGGCATTTTGGGGTTTTGGTCCATATACCTTATGTAGAGGTCAGGTACAATGCTCAGTTACCATGCAAATCTTTTGGTTTGCTTAGCAAAAATAGTGGATCTAGACTACTTTATTCAGCTGAGCATTGGGTAAGTTCAGCCTTACCCTTTCACAAATTACTTAATGTCATGAAATGTCCTTTGTCATTGGCTATTTGGACCTCAATATTTTGTTTAGATCCAATCACAAGCCCAAAGACGAAGCCTGGTATAAATTTTGATGATTTTTGGTGCAAGAAACTTGCTTCAATCAGATCTTGAATTAGTGGTGTAGTGGCTAAAAAATGGCTCGAACTAGGCAAATGTGTCTTCGTGTATTAATAAGAACATTGTGTATTGAAACACAAGGCAATTTACCCATGAGTATTGGCACAATGAACTGTGTATCGATAATAAGAGCAAAAAAAATGTTTTCAGTCTCGAGAGTTAGAGGCATGTATCAATCCTTCATGGACTTATATCAATACTCATGATTGTGTATTGATACAGTTTGTCAAAAATCACAACGTTAGCTACTGCCAAGGTCTGTATCGATACAAACATGCTAGGTATCGATACCACATCTTAGGTATTAATACCAAACCCTTTTGTATCAATACTACATGTGAAAATTCAAATTTTTAGGGCCATAAAGCATCATATCAATACTTGTGCACCAATAAAACTTGCATGTACCTGCAGCTTCTTGATTTTCCTCAACTTGGACATAAATAATGAGAAATTGGTTTGAGTACTCATCCAAGTGACTCCGATGACACCATGAAAAATGGCCTTTGATGTCTCATCTTACTTTTTTTCTCTAAAGTGACCGATAGGCATTTCAGACCTTCCAAAAAAAAAAATTTTCGCTTGGCACCGTGTCGCCTAATAGTGCTTGGTGACACGGCACCCAGTAATTGTCCCCCAGTTTTTATTTTTATTTTTTGATTTTATCATCTTTCACCTAAGTCTTAGGATGCCAAAAATGGCCTGGACAAAATGAGGTGTCTACATTGATTATTCATGAATATTCTACTTGAGATATTACATCACCATATTCTTCATTAGATGTAAATTAACATCTAAAGGTGTTTTAGCCACATAGGTTCCATTTTTATTAAACTTCTCAAAAATCTTATTCATATAATGAACTTGAGTTAATACTAAGTCATCTTAAGAATTAGAAATTTTAATTTTTAAAATCACATCTACTAAACCCATACTTTCATATTAAATTTTCTGGTCAAGCATGTTTTAGTAGCTGTAATGATCTCATCATTACTAAAAGATAAGCATGTTGCTACATATAGACAAACAATAACATATTCCTTACTCGTATATTTTATGTATACACATTTATTGCATTCATTAATGCGAAACCCATTTAACAACATAGTTTTGTCAAATTTTTAATGCTATTCTTTTGGAGCTTGCTTAATAAGCCTACACACCTTCTTTTCCTGACCCAGAACTATAAATCCCTTAAGTTATTCTATCTTTGTCTAAATCTTTGTTTAAGAAAGTCATCCTAACATCCATTTGGTTATCTTGAGATTATTAAGAGCTACTATAGCTATTAACATTCGAATCAATATTATTCTCGTATCTGGTGAGTACATGTCAAAGTAATTAAACTTTTTCTTTTTGCTTGTATGCCTTTATAACAAGCCTAGCTTCATACTCTTCTATAGATCCAGCTACCTTTATCTTTCTCTTAACTATCCATTTAGATGCCATAGGCTTATGCTCATGAGGAAGATCTACTGGTTCCCATGTATGATTTTGTGGGCTTTATTCCACTATTAACATCCTCTTATGGTGCTTCTCGAGATGACATAGTCTTTTTAAAAGTTTCAGGTTCATTTTTTAATAGATAAGTTAGAAAATCTAGACCATAACTAGTCAATTTTTAGCCCATTAACTCCTTCGGGTTTGATTTTTTCCTCCTCATCTCATAAGCTCTCTCAGAAGTCTTATTTTTTTTTGTTTCCTTGTATGGAAATAAATCATCAAAAAATAAAGCATGCCTCAATTTAATGATAGTATTGACATGAATGTTAGGAATGTCCGACTTATACATAAGAAAACAATAAGCCGCACTGGTGTTTGCATATCTAATGAGTACACAATCTATAGTCTTAGCTTCGATCTTGACTATTGTAGTCAAAAGAACTACTACCTTAGCGAGACACCCCCATTCTTTCATGTATTTATAGTACGGCCTTCAGCCCTTCCTTAACTCATACAGGATCTTTTTTGATTTCTTATGGGGCATTTTATTTAAGATATAATTGATTGTCAAAAAAACCTCTCCCCACAAAATCTGAGGTAACCTCGAAATTATCAACAAAGCATTCATCATATCTTTCAACATATGGTTCTTACGTTCTACAATACCGTTTTGTTAAGCTGAATAAAGAGTGGTAGTTTGATGGATAAGTCCATGTTTTGTGCAAAATGCATTAAATAATGAATCCAATGCATCACCACGATCACTCTTTATTTCTTTAATTTTCTTACTTAGTTGATTTTCAACATCGATTTTAAAAAGCTTAAAAACTTTTAAGGCCTCCTTTTTGCCTTTTAGCAAATTGACATAACAGTTATAAAATACTTTTTACCACCTCTAGTTTTCATAAACTTTAAATCACAGATATCTGTGTTTATTAAATCTAAAGGTTCACTCTATCTTTTTATCAAACGTAAAGGAGTCTTAGCAAATTTAGATTCCATATAAGTCTTATACTTGTAATTTTATTAATCCATATTTTTGGAAGTAAATCCAAGTTACCAATTCTTAACAAAGTCTTAAAGTTTGCATAACCTAATTTAACATGCCATAGATTAAAAGACTCAAGCAAATAAGTGAAAAAAAGAACTTGCTTTATTAACTTTTTTTTGTTTCATACAATAGTCATGGTATTGAGCTTAAAAAGCCCATTACAAAGATACCTTCTCTTTGAAAACATGCCACTTTTCGGGAGTACGAACTTATCAAACTCAAAAACATACCTAAATCTATTCTTAATCAATAGTGAGGCCACTAAGTTCTTACAGATTTCAAGAGCATGAAAAACATTGTTCAAGGTTAGTTTTTTACTGAAAGTCATCTTTAGCACCATCTTCCCATGGTTGAAAACCTTGCAGACTGAAGAGTTTCCTATAAATAATTGCTCATCCTAAGCAGCTTCTTTGTACTTAATAAAACTTTTCCTATTAGAACATACATGGCATGTGGCACCCATAATCAACCCACTAAGTTTTCAAGTTTTCTACCAAGTTTACTTTCACCACAACAATAAGTTCAATACCATTTTCATCAACTAAGTTGGCTTCAGCTTTCTATTTCTTGTTTTTGTTCTAATTCTCACTACAATCTTTAGCATAGTGTTAGGCTTGTTACAAACAAAGTAAGTTCCTATAAACTTCTTGACACCCATACTCTTATTCCCATAGGAAAACTTTAACCAAAAAGTTTTCTTTTGTTATTTTTTTCAAATATTTTACGACATTTGCTTTGGCTTCCATCATCTGAGCCCTGACTCATTTCTTTGAACCCCAATTATCTTTCTCAATTCTCAATTTGATATTCAGGTCCCCCAAGTTCATCTCTTTTCGCTTATGCTTAAGATAATTTTTAGAATAGTTAGACGAAGATGGTAGTTTCTCAATCAAAGTGACTATTTGAAATAGCTCGCTTAGCACCATCCCTTCAGTAGTGATTTCATGAAGGATCAACTAAAATTCTTGGACTTGACTAATCATAGTCTTAGAGTTCACCATTTTGAAATCTAGAAATCTACCAACCACAAATTTCTTCATGCAAGCATCCTTGTTTTTATATTTTTAGTCTAAAGATTCTGACAGATCTCTCACTGTCTTAATCGAACTATACATGTCATATGCCATGTTGTTTAGTCCATTTAGGATGTAGTCCTTGCAAAAGAAATTGAAGTGTTTCCATGCTTCAATCAAGGCCACAATTGTAGATCCATTTCTTCTTCTTGAAAAACTAGGGCCTCATCCCATAAAAACTTGGCCAAATTCAAAGCTGTTAGATAAAACAACATTTTCTGCTATTATCGCTTGAAGTCCACCCCACTGAACTTCTTGGGTTTCTCTCCATGTGTTACGTGTGGAAGTAATTGCGTAACAGGTGCACTCACATTACAAATACTCGATTCAACCATTTGTTATAATAAGATAACATAATCAACTTTTAGTCATAGTTTTTAAATTTATTTTAAAACCCAGTTGAAACTTATAGTCATCAATAGTAATAATTATTTGCAGATGATTCAAACACAAATATTTATATAAAAAACATAGTATTAAAACCAAAACAACATAACAAAGTGAACAAACCAGTACATAATTATATGAATATTAATGCTTGAAAGATATTTTAAAAATACAAGCACTACTATAGAATTAACTCACTATAGAAATATCTATACTATAATAAAAAGTGTAAACAATATTATATATATAAAAAATTATACATACGTATATATATTAAATCATCAAATCAATAAGAATAATAAATACATAAATATTGATAGCAAATAACCAATATGCAGAATGATGAAAATGTGTAATCAGTATAGATAAAACACTTTAAATGCATAGAAAAAATAAAAAACGAAATTTCCAAGATAGTACTTATAAGTGCACTATAAATATAATAATGAAATCAATCAAAGAATTCAAAACAAATACAGTACCCAAAGATTAAAGCAATGTCAAATTAATTATTAAAGACATAATAAAAAATTGAAAAAAACACGTTATAACATATTAGTAAACTGATTAAGAAGTAAACATATATAGAATTGAAGAATTCAATACGAACTAGATATTTAAAATCAACATGCAGTATTGAAAAAAGGTCAATCAAAAAAATCAAGCCTGACAGAATGACAATTATAAAAGCAGCATATTGAAATACACCATAAACATCTTAAGTTGTTAGAAAATCTTTATTGATTATTTGTACAATAGAAACTGATTAAAATAATGTTGCATTGAATTAAAAATATTACAAATGAAATAATAGGAAAATTTATTTTACAAAAATTGAAAATCTAAAAGATGAAATTCTCTAATTGAGTCAAGGTTTGAAACCTCTAATTTTAAGAGGTTTATCGCTTGCGTAACATGTTCAATAGATTTTGAAATATCTCTTCCAAACCTCTCCAATCTCGTTATCAGTTGACAACCCTTTCAATAGTAACACGACGTACCAATAGAATGAAGTGGTTTTTCTCTCTCGAAGATGGCATAGCACACAGAATGCCAGAATTGGATTTTTTTTTTTATTTGCTTATTTTTAACCTATTAGAAAAATTAACAGTTTTGGTTGTAGTTTAATACCATTAAAACCCATTTTAAAATCATACAAGACTGTTTTGAAAATTAAAACTAGAATTAAAAAGAAGTTTCGACAAATTTTTTTAAAACAAAAATTAAACGTGAAACTATAATAAAAATATTTTATCAGACAATGGGTTGGAATTAATCAATGTGCTGAGCTCCAAAAAGATAAGGTCCATTAAAGCTTTAAGCCTAGCCAAGCCCAAGCCCAAGCCCAAGTCCTGCTTGACCTAGCCGACTCAGCTCAGTGGCATGTGCTTATGGTGTGGTTTAACCTCGTGTAGACCTCAACTTTCAAGCAAATGCTTAGGTGCCCCTTCTGGCCCAACCCTATTTAGGGACCAAGCTTATGTACACCACTAACATAAGTTTTAAGTATCCAATGTGGGATTACATACACCACCCAACACTAACTAGGGGTGAGCATTTGGTCTATTCAACTAGTTAGATTCTAAAATTCTTAAAATGATTAAATTGACTAAACTTTTAAAATTGATCGAATCAACTAAACAAGCATCTCAAAACCAATTCGGTTGATTTATTTGGTTTCAAGGTTTTAAAATATAATTATCTATATTATATATAAAAATAATTGTATATTGTACATTTTATAGTATATAATATAAATGATTTATTATATTATAGAATTTTAAAATATAATTAAAAAAATAAAAAAATGGTCAGTTTATTCGATTTATTTAATTATCAATTTTTAAAATAAAAAACCAAATGAACTAACCAAATAAAATGATTTTCAAAATTGTTCAATTTCAAAAATCGAATAAACTGAATTTGATCAGTTTGATCAATAAATTAGTTTAAACCAATTAATGCTCACCCCTTAACACCAACCAATTTCTTCCTCTTTAAGTGAACACAATGAGAGCAATTTTTCATTCACCTAGAATATCAATTATGTAAATTAAACATATATAGTGTATTTAGGTATGACAACCTGTATATACCACATGATCAACTTCGTATGCATATAAGTATATATTTTTTTATTTATACACTCTTAAAATGTCATTGATATCCAACAAGAACAATAATATTGAATTTCAAGATAAAATCCAATCTTGCAACATGGAAATAGAAGCGTTTATTTCATGACCATAATGCATGGAGCAAATCACATATTTTTTACATACCAAGACATTTGTGGTCAACTATTATGTCATGATAGCAACATTTCAACATTTGTTCAAATTTTCAATAATTAATTTTTATTTATTTTCTTTTACTAAAGGTACAGTTTGATCGAAATCATTAACACTATTTTGTAATGAACCTTAGTATCACTAGTTTTTGGAATGTCTTTATTATTATTATTATTGTTGTTGTTGTTGTTGTTGTTATTATTTTGCAAAACTCCAAATGACTATTAAACTCATTCAATGGTTTCTTCTTAAAGCAAAAACCTTAATTATTTTAAGATTGATTTATGCATCCAACTCACTAATTCAATTTATAAAGCATTGGATGCCGAAATCATAACTAATAAATATATGATGCAATCAATCTATCTGAGATTGTTTCGGCCAATTTTGACTAAACCATCTAGTTGAATAATAAAATGCACAAAATAGAAAATCATTTGATATATCATATATTTTTTGAAAACGTTTAGAAACTTTTTAACAAATTGTAGTGGCAAAATTCTCTCTTTATCAAACCAGAATACAATTGATCACAACAGAACAACAAAAAGCAAACCTTGATTTAATTATGAATCAGTGATACAACATATCTCATATGATTTAATCATTTGCTAATTCTAAGGTTCTAAAACAATTAAAAATAACAAAGAGTAATGCACAATAAAATGGAAAAAGTAAGGAAGTGCGATTTGAGAAATTAAAAACAAAAATAAATAACATAAATATAATAGAAATACACTGACTTAAAAGCACAAGCAATTGCAAAATACCCAAGACAAAACCCAAATTGTGAAAATGTAAATGTGAAATGGTTTTTTTAATAATCAAGATTACTGAAAATGTATAAAAACAAATAAATTCAAACCAAACCAAATATGGCAAAATAAAAGATTGATCGTAAATAAAAATATATCAAACATAAAAGAACAAAATTATATAAAGCTAGTATCTTCCAAATTAAATAACTTTGAAACGTAAAAATACGTAAATTTAAAAAAATGGCTCCATAAGAAAGGGTGGAGCAAATGTTGATAGTAAACCTATACATGAAAACCAAATCTCAAAGTATGCTATATACTTTGAGTTGAAGATAGAACCAAAAAGAAAAACAAAGCTTTTTAAATAAAATCAAAGCATTTAAATAAAGACTAAAGTCGTAGAGACATAAAAAGTAATAAGAAATAATAAACATATGCAAACAATAAGAAAAAAAAACTCTGAACATATGTTTCAATGACAAAAACAATAAAATAGAAAAAAGGAAATTGAACAATTCGCATGATCTTGCAAAATAGGTAAAAAATATAAATGTATTAAGAAAACATATCATGTAAAACTCAATAAAAAATTCATAAGATTAAGTGAAAAAAATAACCAAATATTTTTTTTAGCAAAACTTTAGCTATTGTCAAGATTATAACATGAATAAAACGTTAACTATAAAAAATAACTAAATCACTAAGTAAAACAAAACAACAAACCAAACGAATTAGAGAAAATATAATTTTAGATAATAAATTTGCAAATAATTTGAAAAAAAAACAAATAATAATTTTTTCAAATAAAAAAAGAAGTTTTAAACAAAGAGGAATCACTTGTAACTAAAGCTAAATTTATAAGAAAAACATATCTCAACAATAAACCAAGCAAAAAAAATCTTCAAAATGAAAAGGAATTAACTATAATAACAAGAAGAAAAAATGATCAAAAATAGAAGTGAAATCCAAAAACAGAGCAGGAAGAATATAAGCTGTAATAATAGAAGAGAAAATAGAATAACTACTTAAAGAAAGCAAAAAAAAAAAAATAGATAAAACATAATAATGATCATCCTAAAAACCATACTAATGGAAATTGAACTTAATTTCTCTACAAACGGTACCCCTTTCACCTTATCTCCAACTGCTTAAACTAATAAAAACAAAACTATGAACAAAAAAACTTAAAAAGTAACAAGAAAAACCAAGAAACCATAATGCAAAATGAGAACAATAAAACCTTAGGCTAGCATACTCAATAAACTTAAAATTAACCCAAAAATTAGAGAAAATAAACTTAAATTCAAAACTATTAAAGCTTATGATATATATTAAAGGCTAAAGGAGAAAACCCACATGCAAAAAAGAGACTCCAAACAAACCTTAAAAACATTGAAAATAACTTTAAAGTCCCTTAGGACTCAAAATTAATAGATAACTAGACTGAAAGTACATTTGATGTAGGTTAATAAAAATTTTACATTGCTATTCTTTTTTTGCTTATATATAAAAAAACCACTAAACAATAATTTAGAAATCAAGTGATCCTTTATTTTCTTTTTTTTTTTTTTTTTTTGCAAATAATCAAGCATTCAAACTTCTCACCAATTAATCATTTATGTTAATAGAAACTGTAATTATTGACCATTATGATTTTTTATAAGAAAAGGGCTTAATTGGTGAGAAATAAAAAGTTTAAATGTTTGATTAATTGCAAAGAAACAATAGGGCCTCACATGATTGTTGGATTATTATTTAAGGGTTTTTTTTTTTATATATAAGCCTTTTTCTTTCAACTCATAAAAAAATTCCAAAAGAATGGTCTAGTTAATCTTGTTTTGGATATTTCAAAGTAGAAAATCTTGAATAATAAAAGCTAAATGTCATTATTTTTAACTATTTACATCATACAATGGAAAGAAATAAAATCATAAACTAATTATATTTAATAGATGCATAAAGGAATTTATACGCAAGGCTGAAAGCCTGCTTTTTTGGCAAAGTATTTTTGGATATTGCATCCTTGCAATTGGTAATTGAACCCATAGTTGCCAAAAATGATTCCTTAATGCTGTCAAATAGAACATAACTTCCTTTAGACTTTACAGATTATTTTTTATTTAAACTGCAAGATTAAATAATAAAAAAGTTAAGATAAAAGAAATAAAAGATTGTGTTAAATGGTAACAAAGCAAACCTAATTCTTTTTTTTTTTTTTGCTAAGTGTTTTTAAAGAAACAAATCGATGGAAACACTAACATGGGAAATTGGTTTTTGCTATTGAATGTCCATCGTAGGAATTCCTTGGTAATTATTGCACCTAGAACAATCACAATATTTGTTGTTGATTTTACCATCTTGTGTCGCTTTATTATATGCACATTGTAGTTCATAATGTTACAATAAGAAAGTTACCACTAAATAAACAAAAAAATAAAAACTAAGAAATTAGGATGTATGATGTATGAGCATAAATGAGGGAAAACAAATAATGTAAAATAAAACCATTGGTTTATAAGAAACCTAGTTGTCATTCAGCTTTTTACTCAAGACATTATACTAGTGGGATGTCTATTTGGCCTAACTCATACTACATAGGTCAAGAAATCAAGAAAAGCATGTATACAATTATCAAAATACAAATAAACAAAATTTGCTCTCAATAATGTCTATTTCAAACCAGAACTGAGAAATGAATATAACTTGAAAAATAAGCTTATTATACTACAAAAGGAAACCCTGAAGAATATGAAAGCAATTGCCATCTTTTGAACTATACAATAACATTAATTAACTAAAATGTAACCGAAGTGACAAAAGATGCACTTTATTATAATAAAATTAGAACAACATTATAAATTTAAATGAGTAAAAACAACTTACCTTGTTATCAGCAAAGAGAATTTGTTAGTTGAAGAAAATGATGTATCCAAAGAGACTTCAAAAGATGCTAAAAATTGGCTCTATAAAATAATTATAGATAATAAATTGGTGACAGAGTATTCAAAATGATAGTAACCAACCAATTAACATCCCAAAATCCATAGATAAGGCAAAAAGAAAGGGAAAAAAAGCATTTGTAAATATAGTACAAGAGGTCTTCTACTCTTGTAAGGAATGATAAAATCCATGAGATACAAAGTTCCACATGTCTAAACAGCAAAGAGATTCATTGTCAAATTTGATAAAAAAAAAAAAAGCAATAAAAGGCTTTTGTCTTGCCATTTTCCCATTGTAGTAGCTCTCACAATCTAGTATTACCCTTTCTTCATTAAAAATAGGAATTTACAAATCCATAACAATTTTTGGTAACCAATGCATATTCAACTGTTTACAAAATTAACCTGATGCCATAGCCTCTAACATTACTAAGAGCATCAAGATTTGGCTTTCACACAAATGTCATTCTTAAAAAATTCTAGACTACCAAAAAAATGTAAAGTGGATATGTACTTAAAGAAGCCAAAGTTATTAATCAATATTGTCATTTTTAATTAAAAATGAAAAATAATCATCTACATGACTAAGAATAGTTGCTATGTCAACCTCTTCCATTTAAGGTGAACATTAAATATCAAGAAAAGTATTTATGTGAAGCTTGTTATGGTGTAAGTTGTATACCCGCTTCTCTAATGCTTAAAAGCTTTAGTATAGTAGATCATGCAACAACTTGAACTTCTTAAGTGATAGAGACTAGCAAGCCTCTAATAAGTTTCCAAAGGATCATTATCAATGGTAAATTTTCTACTTGCAAGAACATTAGTGTTAAAAGCATATCTCAAATGGTACTTAAGTTGTAACATAAGGCGATTCAACCAAAAAAATACAAAAGAAATGTTGCAAGTTGTGGACAGATCTTTCAACTTAAGTAGAATGACAGCATAAATAAACAATCATATTAAATTATAGTCAAGTTTCTACAATTAAGTATTTAATTACATAAACAAGTTGCAAGATAAGGTAAATACTCTTAAGCTTTTACACTGAATTGTTGGTAAAAATGTCTTAGATCTATCAAATTGGACTTAATGGCATATAATCAATAATGCAAACCCATCATTATATCGTAGTGATATGAGGTTTTCCTTCATATGAGTGGCATGATTGACAATTATGAAATCACTAATTGGATGAAGCTCATGGAACATATAAGGCCTTGCAAAAGAATTGTAATAAGTTACCATTATAGGATCTTTTTGCATGATAGTCATGTTCCTAAAATTGTTCCTAGTCATTGTAATACGAAGACAGGGCATTTGATAATGATCAAAGACCAACACATGTTATGCCTTCTAACTTATGAACTAAGCAACTAATCTTATTTATTGATATATAAGGATACTTGGGATGGCATGTAAGCACTTGTTTTTTGGAAGCAAGTTCACTGAACATGGCTCGTGTGAGAACTTTATTTGGTATTAGTCACTCTTGCATCTATGGACATTTTTTCACATTTCAATCGTGTAACTAGTCTTTAGATTTGTGATACTAAGTCATTGTGTATATAGAGTGTCGTACTTTGATTAATCTTAAATACGTCACAACGTGATGCCTAAAGTATGGTACTTGTATGACGTGAAGCTTATGAAGATAGATGAGTGATATAAAGGGATTAACCATTCCTAGTGACATCGAAGATTTAACTTATTTATTCTTGACTATGGTTATTAGGATTAAAGTCTTTGGCTTAAGCATGATGAATTTAAGAGAAATAATTTCTCTAAAGTCATATTATTAACCATAAGTAGCAAGAATGAATATAGATTGAAGCATGAGTAGACACTGGATCAAGCTTATGCTTAATCTTGGATATTTGGTGAAAGGACCAAATTATACTAAGAGGTTGGTCACTGAAAGGTTTTAATGAGGTTACATTTGACTATTCAACATTTGAATGATCATGATGGGTTATTAGATCTCGCTCTTGATTTATGAATATAAGTAAGGGGATTAATTATATTCATTGCTAATATGTTAGGAACCTGATGGGTGTAACACAATAGGACCGATTAGTTGGATTAAAACTAAAATTTAATTAATTGTGAATTAAATAAAAGATATATTATAAACGACTTAATTGAATTAGTTTAATTAAGATTTATTTAAGACATAAATTATATTTATGAAATCTAATAAACATTTCTTAATAAGGCAAGAAAGATACCTGTGACTTATCTAGATAATGTCTAATAGTAGACATGACATTAGGTTGTCTTAATAATGGCTAAATTTTGTTCTTGATTACTAAGATAATTATTTATTTGATAATTATTCTTGGTAAATTAAATAATTAATTGATAATTATTTAATTATTTGATTGAATTTACGTAATGTAAAATTGTTTTACTTAGGCAAGAAATTAATTAGGAATTAATATTCTTACATGTAAATTTAGGATTTGTTAAAACTTTAATTAATTAATGTAATAGGACTTGTTTTGAACAATTAGACATGGACTAGGGTTTGATATAAATAATCCAAGCCTAATAATTGTGGAAGTAAGCCCAATCTTGGTTGGACTAGATAAACAAGTTTTACCTATCTCGATAACAAGCACTAATCTGGACTGGCCATTGGGCTAAGTAGATCTTGGTCCAGCCTTCAATAGCTTAACCTAATTTACAATTTATAAATATATTCTTAACGTGATTTGGCTCGCTGAAATTTTTATAAACCCTAATTCAGCCAATGCTACCACTTTTATTAAAAAAACTCCTTAATTTGTTTTGATTAATTCTAACCTAACTAAACAAATTGTAAGAGAAAAGAAGAATACAAATGTAATAAATAAAGCAGGAAAAGAGAAAAAAAATTAAATACTGATTCATCTCACCTAACCCTTTTTATAGCATAAACTAAGCAAAGCAAAAAAAAAAAAAAAGAAAACCTTTTCTATAGCATAAGATCAAAATGTTTTGCACTAAAGCTATAACCTCTTAGCTTGATATGTAAGCTTGGATTTTTTGATTCCAGGTATCCTTTACCCATTCCTTATTTATCAAAAGAAAAAAAAGGCTAATGACAACATAGTCATGTTTCAAGAAAAACAGAAGTGATTTACCTTACTATCAAATTAAATAACAATATGATTTGTTTGACCGAGAGCGGTTGACGGAATATATCCCAAACCATACATGACACAGGATATCACAATTCCAACATTTTGAAAAATATAAAATATAGCAATACATGATACAAAAGAAAAATTAATGTATAAAACATACCAAAAAAAACAACATAAAACTGAATATCACATTGACCTATAAGTAAAAACAACCACAACCAATCAAAGAAACAATTTTATCAAAGCACAAAGAATACTAAAGTTAAAAACTCAACAATGGATCAATTTAACATGAAATATAACAAAAAATGTCAAAATACACTGGGCATTGAATCTACACATGTTAAAAGCAAAATATGTGAAAAACAAAGTGAAAAAGAAGATTTTCAAATCAAAAACCTTTCTTTTGGGTTTCAAAAAAGGATTTTTACAGCAAAACATATATATATATATATATATATATATAAAAGCTATCATGTTTAACTACAATAATAAGATAAAAATCTCAAACCACATTATGTTGTTACAAAATTGATATGCAAATATAAATAGAATAGCATAACTAAAAGAGGGGACAATTATAAGAAAAAGAAGAAGAAGAAGGAGAAGGAGAAAACAATATTTTAAAATGAAAGAACAAAGCCTAAATGAAAAAAAATGACACAAAGGCAAAGTAGTTTAATAAAAGCAAGAAATCAAAAGCGAGAAAAACAAAGACAACATAGATAACAAACAACAAAAATCATTTTTGAAAATAAAACGACAATAAAAAATCACGAATTAATAAAAGAACTAATCTTAAATAAAGACAACCACTAACCAAAAAACTGATAAAAAATGAAGAATAACACAATAAAAGAAGAGCATGAGAGAAAAATTAAAAAATTGAAAAAAAATAAAAAAAGGAAAACTAAAACCTTGACAAAGGACATGCCGCATACTAGACCCTAATCAAATAACACCTAATTTTCCTGTCAAAAGTACAACCCTTTCATGCTGTTCAATCACTTCCATTAAGAAATCCAATAAAATGAGTGAAAATTAGAGAACAAACAAAAAAATTTGAACACAATAAATTAAGAGTTGGACTTGATCTATAATATAATAATAGAGAAAGAAAGGCAAAAAGCAAGAAAACTTGAAAACCTAAATGAAGTAATTTAGTTAAAAACTGAATAAACCAAAATAACTTTAAAAATTCTGATAAGGCTTATACATCTCAAGATATATGGACCTAAATGGCCTGAAAATTTTGAAAATAGTTTTTATGTCTCTTCAAACTCAAAATTAAAAGATGGTAGAGATATTACAAAGAGTACTCTTCCTTAGCATATTTGACAAATGCCTTAATTGATAAAACTAAAACTGTGAACAAAAGAACTTGAGAAGTAATAAAAAAAATCCAAGAATTGAAATTTAAGATAGGAAAAATAAAACTTCTATCCAACGTACAAATAAACATAAAATAGACCTAAAAGTCAAATAAAAAACTTAATAAAGTCGAAACTTCTAAAGCTTAAACATAATACCAATTAGAAGTCTAAAGGTAAACACACAAAAAATAGAGACACCTAAAATTAAACTTGAAAACATTAAAAATAAGCTATGAATCCCTCAAGACTAAAACTTAGTAGATAATAAATTTAATGACAAAATAAAATCCCAAAATGTTTGAGTGTTGAGGGAAGGATTTCCCATTATTGGACAAGACACCCACTGGGATACACCCCTAATGAAGATTAAAGCGTAGCCTCTAAATGAAGGAGTAGGAGTCTAATAAGTTCATAGGACCTTTATTAGAGGAAAATCTCCCTTTTACCCCATTCATTTTTTTATTAAAAAATTTATTTATTTTTAAAATTTTAAGTTAATTATATTTTTGAAACTTTTATATTATTTAATATAAATACAATTTTAATATATATATTTTATTTTTAATATAAATATAATTTTAATCATTTTTAGTAATTATTATTTAACATAAATATAATTTTAATATATATTTTATTTTTAACATAGATATAATATTAATAATTTTTAATTCTTTGACTTGTATACATATTTTAATCCAATATTTTCTATAATAATTTTCTGTTCTCACCTCACTACAGCATTTGAATCTAAGTATATATTTTGCAACTGATTTTACTCTTACCATTGCAATATCCTATCTGACTGCTGTAGTAACTAATATCACCAATCTTATCGTTCATTCAAATGGAACATTAATAAATAAACTGTTCAAAACATGTCATTAGAATTCATCTATTTTTTTTGTCCATTACTTTTTTGTTTATTATTTTTCAATGCATCTATTATCATCATTTATACGTATAAAATCTACTTATTAATTGCAAAATTCATATTTGTAAAAAATGATCAAAGATATTTTAAAAATAATAGATTAAAATAGAAGAAGCCAAACCCCAAAGCATGACCTAAGTTTATAATAACGAAAAACTAGTATAATAGTTTTAGTTGCTCTTAATACTTCGTATATTCGTATAATTTTTATATTATAATCATATTTAATATATTTTATATTTACATAAATTTTGATACATTAGTAATTTACTTTATATAAATTTTGAAATATTGGTGCATTCATGTTTTCACATTGTGTTTCAAATTTTTGTAGATTTTTTTTCCAAGCTCGAAAGCTCGAATCATTTTGTAAATATTAATAATTTTTTTAAAAATTTTATATTAATATTTATATATTTTTATAATTTAATTTAAATATTTTTATTATTAAATATAATTTAAATTAAATTGAATTGTCATAAATTATTATTAAAGACCTTTTCAAAGGCGTGACTCGAGCGAGCTATGCCTACTTAACTAACTCTAGAATAAGTTTTAATTTTTATGAAAAATTTATAACAAAAAAAATTAAATTGCTAAATAACTTTTCCTTTATTTTTACGAGAATTTTATTTCTAAATGAATCCTTTGTCCTAATTTCCCCCCTTATTTGATACCCATAACTCATTTCTTCTGCTCAAGCTCCGCTGCAGCTGCCGCCGCCGTTGCAACTCACTCTCCCTCTTATTCTCGTTCCTCCGCAGGGTCTCCTATTTCTTTTACTTTTAATTTCTTTTAAAAGTGATTTTGCCGTGCCTTGAAGCTTTAGAAAGAAAACACCCTCTAGTTCTGTCTTTGCCGGGTTCGAGCGATTTCCGTTGACGATGAGC
>JBBYHK010000012.1:12814624-12889161 GCA_038382065.1 Adansonia grandidieri | reverse complement strand
GAAGGAGGTAAAATTGTTGACTCTAAACTTTATAGGTCTATGATAGGTTCATTGCTATATCTTACCGCAAGTAGACCAAACATAATATTTGGTGTATGCCTATGTGATAGTTACCAATCATCACCATGGGAGTCTCATCTAATTGCCGTAAAAAGAATCTTTAGATATCTTAGAGATACTCTAAATCTAGGCCTATGGTATCCTAAAAAATCATCCCTTGTCTTACATGTTTACTCTACTGCGGATTCTGGTGGATGTAAAATTGATAGTAAAAGCACTTCCAGAACATGTCAATTTCTTGGAAATATGTTCATATAATGGTTTTTCAAGAAACAAAATAGTGTTGCTTTATCCACAACCAAAGCGGAATACATATCTACAGGTAGTTGGTGTACCCAAATTTTATAGATAAAACAACAAATGAAGGATTTTGGCATTACTATGGATCATATTCCAATTAAATATAACAATACTGTGCCATTTGTCTCACCAAAAATCCAATCTAACACTCTAGAACTAAGCACATAGCAATTAGACATCATTTTATTAGAGATCATGTGCAAAAAGGCGATATAGTGCTTGAGTTTGTTGATACCCTGCATTAATTGGCAAATATTTTCACTAAACTCTTGACAAGGATAGATTTTGCACAATTATAAGAGAAATTGGATTAATAAATACACCCTAAAATTCATAATTTGATCCTATTCTGATACTGTGCCTCACTATTTTTTGCGTAATGCTTAGTTTGATAAAACTAGTTTTACACACTTGCTTGTTTGATAATGCTCAACTGTCATGACTTTATTGGATAATTTTGTTAAATCTTGATTAAGCTTTGAATGATCTTGATTTTGGTCCAAGTTATATTTTTTAAATGTTTTAAACAAATAATTGGATAAAATACATCTAATTTGATGTCATCTTATTGAAAATGACCCCATATAGGCCATCTGTATCAATTCCTGTACATTCTTCTTCCATGGATCGAGACTTGTTTCCATTGTATTGATACAAACCCATATTTGTTCTTTGTATCGATACCTGCCCTTCTATATCAATACATCGTATCGATACTTCCAAGTGTGTATCGACACAATAGTAATTTGATCTAAGTCTCGAGACCAAGTTCCTTGTATCGACACAAAATGCAAAAATGTTCTTTGTATCGATACTCACTATTCATTTAGAACCCCCAGCGCGAAATTCTCTCATTCGAAAACACTGTTCATAATACCATCACTCTTTCACTCCATCCTCCAATTTTTAAAACTCATCATCCTCATTTTTTTTTTTCAAAATTGATTGATCCATTAACCTAATTCTTTTATCCCACTTACCCAAACCATTTCAAAATCACTCATCACCATCTAAACCATCAAGATTTCAACATTTCCCATCACCCTAACCCTAACCGTTTCCTTCTCTAAATCCATCCTTTTTGTCCAAATTTTTTTAAAAAAATCAACCCCCTTTTATTCCTATATTGTTCCCTACCATTGTTTGTGCGATTGATTACGGATCTACTCCTTCCATCACACCAATTGCAAACCAATTTTAGCACCCATCACTTGTTCGACAAAACTCCTCAAACAGCCTTTTACCCACTTAACCTGTTCCCTCACCTCTATTTGACAAAAGTCCTAAAACACACCCATGGCTCCCAAAGCCAAACAAACAGCACGCTGTCAAAGTCCCGTCACCCATGCCTCCACCTCTTCTGCTCGTCAACCACTTCCAGCCTAAAATCAGTCCTTCTTTGACTTGTGCTTTCACGATCCATGGGCTCGAGAGCATTTCACCACTATTTATGCCTGCATGCCCATCCAACAATGTCGTGTCATCGACTTTCCTTTTCTTCGGTCTATTAACTATCCCTATCTTCAGACCTTTAAAACTTTCAGATGGACAAAAATCATTTCCTTAAATGTTTCGGTATGTGAAAATCTTGTTCATGCCTTCTTTAGCAATGCCTCTCTCGTTATTGATGACCTTGATAATGTCATTGCTATTCGATCCTATCTTTTGGGACAAGATCTCCTAGTCAACATGGCTTTTTTTGCTTTTGCCTTTGATTTTTGAATGAAGGCGTCATCCATGAAGGCTTAATACCCCTCGCATTACGTACCTTCTACAACAAAGCCACGCTCCTTCCTCTGGTCGATCGCTTACTCCATTTTATCATTTCATATGTGCTTCGTTCATACGAAACTAAACATACTTTGATTAGTGACACAGATTATTAGTGGTTGCATATGATTCAATCCGGCACTCATCCAAATTTAGCCTATTTCATATTTATGGACCTTGTTCTATGCGTATGTGGTTGTCACAATCTTCTCCATGGCATGGCTTTGAGTTACTACTTTGACACTCAAGGTCTCGATCTTTCATGCGACCCGATATTATGGTAACCACATATTGCTACATTGGTCATAAATCTATGGGACTTGCCGGATATGAAATTGAAGGTGGCGACTTTGTTCTAAAGGCTCATCGACAGCCACCACTTGAGCAACCAGATGCTCCCGCTCTCGATGATCATGATGAAATAGAGCATGATAAGCCTCTTCCACCTCCGGCACTTGTGCCCATGGATATTCGCACGATGTTCACATCTATTATGGGCCGTTTTGATGCATGGGAGGGACGATTTGACTCCATCGATGCTCGTCTCTTTACTTTTGAGCAAAGTCACTGAGCTCTAACGGAGCAATTCCATGCTTTCTCCGCTGCCTTTCCCAGTGCGCCTCCACCTACTCCTCCACCCGCTGAGGATCCTTCGATCAATGACATCTAGTCAACTTAGACACATTTCTTAAAATTGTCAAACTTTATGTCTTTAGGATATTGTTTTAAGATCGTTAGGATTTCTCTTTACTTATCGACCTTTATGATTTTAGGTCTCTATGCACTCTATGTTTTGCATTGTCTTGAACATCTTTTGCTTGCTTTATTAATTTATCCTACTTATGCTTGCTTATGCCTATTTATCATTGAATTCTGTTTTGATATAACAAAAAAGGGGAGAAAGACCTTAAATTTGCAATATGTCACTTTTCATGAATTGATTATGCATATGTTAGAACCCGAATTACATGTTAAACATAAACTTGATTTCTTAAGCTTAATTTCTAACCTTGGGCAATTTATTAAGGGGGAGTTATTCTTTTTTTTTAATTAAACTCAAAACACAAGCAAATTATCTTAAGTTTTGTTATATCAAAAAGGGGGAGTTTGTTAACCTTGATTTCAGTTTTGATATAACAAACAACTTAAGTTAAATTAATGCTCAACTTGGTATTTGTGTTTAAATTGAAAAGCATCTTTAAAAGTACTAAGTTTTAATTTGTCAAAAATTACATATTTATACTTAAAACAATTCTTGAGATTTGTTTAAGTCAACAAAAATCATTTCACAAATAGTTTTGAAGGTTAGTATCGATACAAGGAACAAGTGTATCGATACCATGCATAAAACCCCTCAAATGTGTCGATACAAGTATGTATGTATCGATACAAGCTGCTTAGTGTCGATACTCACTCCATGAGTATCGATACAAGGCTTGGCAGTAGCCAAGCTGTGTATGAAACCCTCAAATGTATCAACACAGGCTACTTAGTATCGATACTCACTCCATGAGTATTGATACAAGGTTTGGTAGTAGCCTAGGTTTGGCTGAAACCCTCATATGTATCGATACAAAGGTATCTGTATCGATATAGCTTGCTTAGTATCGATACTCAGACCCCAGTATTGATACAACAAGTTGTAACAGTCACCTTTTTGAATTGTGTATCGATACTATAGCGCGAGATTGAACAAAAATAAGCTTTGATGAAGGCTACAATGGCTTTCCAACCACCACATTAAATGCCCAACGTCTATAAATCAATTTGCAGCTGTAAATGGAGGTTCCAAATAGCTGATGAGGCATAGATATAGATTTCATTGAATCATTAAACAATAAAAACTCAAAATCATCAAATTCATTATTTTCCACTCATATCAATTCATACTATTCAAGTCTATTTTTATCTCATTCATCTTGTACTTAAATTCCAATAAACACCTTCTTACTAGAGGTTCAATTTGTTTGCAAAACACTTCTTTCATTTCACAAAAGAGGTTCTATGAAAGTGAGTAAAAGTATTTGAGAGTTTGGGGTATAATTCTCAAAGTACTTAAAAGGTTCTATCTAAGCCTTAAAAAATAGTTGTGTAAGGTTATACTTTAGCCTCAAAGGTAACAATTTCCTTAGTGAATTATGGAAATCACCTTGGTAAGAAAGTACCAAGAAGAGAGGACATAGGTGCCGAGTTAAAGGACCAAACCTCTATACATCCATTATTGGTTTTTTTCTTCTTTATCTTATCTTTAATTTTTAATTTACTTTAAATTTACAAAGTTTCTATAGAACCAATTCACCCCTCTTGGTTCAATCTCTCTTTTAAAGTTAACATTACCATCCCAGATAAGGTTAGAATGATTTTTTTAAATCCATCATGCCCTTTTAATTTTACATGCTACCAGAGTTGAGACGAATCTAACTTCAAAAATTAATATCAACTAAAAAGCAATTTTCTAGAATTTTTGGAATATTTTTATATTAAACCTTGTTGAGTACTTTCCAGAAGTACCTCCTTGACCCTCTAAAGTCCTTGGATACAGCTGAAAAAAATCTAGAAATGGAGATGACACGATGTTGCCTCTATTTTCAACCTAATTTTTGAATCTCCTTTTATTAAGACGTTCAGATGTCTCGAAATGCACCCGTTTAGTCTTCTCACAACACCAGCCCCTTTTAACTTGGATCAAGGTTAAAATACAAAAAAAAAAAGGATTTCATAGTAAAATTTTTGCTAGTGGAGATACTCTAACTTCATTACTCAAAAAGGATACTCCAATCTTGTTTTTTAAACAAAGTTTAAATTTTTTCCTTGTTCCTAAATGTTTTCCTAACTTTCAAGATACTCCAACCCCACTACTCCTAGGGGATACTCCAACCGCATTTAAAATTTTTTTTTCTTTATTCCTAACTATTTTCATAACTCTATTTTAGGGGACACTTTAACCCTACTTCTCTAAGGGGATACTCCAACCCCGCTTTTACCTAAAAAATTTAAAATTTTCTCTTTCTGATGCCTCAAACTATTTTGATAAAAATCGTCTTTGTTCTTTAAATTACCACTAAATCCAGACTGGTCTCTAAAATTGTCATTCGATTATTCTTCAATAATCGAAGGCAGTTATGAGATACATTTTGATCGCCCCTCTTTTTTATGTTCTTTTGTTTGTGATTGTTTGTTTGTGATATTATTATATTTCTTATTTTTTGCCTTAATAACTTGTTTCATTTTGCAATGTTATTATGCATTCATATTTAAAATTTGTTTTCTAATGAAATTTACGTGGTGATGTTCCGTGTTGGTATCTCTCCAGTGCCTAATAAGAAACATCCAATTTTTAAAATCTAATCCGGACATTGTTTTCATAAAAAGTCCCCATGTTCCTCAGATCTCCGAGACGCATAGGTGATGTAATTTTTCTTAATAAAAAACCCCGGATCTACATTCCAAAACTTCATGCATTAAAGAGGATTATATCTAAATAAAGACCAAATGGAACCAATTTAATCGAGACGAAAATGAGATATAGTTATTAGGTACCGATTTCGGGCATCATTGGGATGCTAGTCCTTCCCTGCACATAACCAACTCCCTAGCCCAACTAATGAATCTCTGGACTTCGTAGACCTTAGAATTAATGTTTCAAGTTTTGTAACTCATAATATTATTTTCAATAGGCGTCCAATCTTGCCTAGCCTAAAATGATCGGTGGCGACTCCAAGTTTAAGGCCACATCATTATGGCTATCCGGGTCCAGTTGGATGAGCAACTTATCTGACGGTCCCTACCCCTTCATACTATCATGCCTAATCCAAATCCCAATCAAGGGATAGCTTAAAGGCTCAACCATAACCAACCACCATTATTTTTAAGTCAAGCACATTATGCCCTTCGTATCATCTGAAGTTTTAAAGGCCGGGCACATGGCGATAGCTTGGCGACTCCATTGGGGACTATACAGAGTTATGCCTATAACTAGCTATTTTTCACTTAGTTCTTGAGTTTTTTATCTCCATGATTATTTAAATATAATTCTCTTTTATTTTTGCCTACTAATCTCTATTGTTTATGTTTTTGTCTTGTGATTGTTAGGGATTATTTGTGCCTAAATAAATATTGAGTTAAATAAATATGGTAATTTGGGATTGAAACAAAAAGGTTTAATTGTTTCCCGAACACACACCATTTACTTGCATTTGCACTAGATTCCTACCATACACTATGGTGTGGTTCGTATCCTAATTATTAGGAGGAAGTGAGCCATCCGCCTTCATGAGTAACCCTTTGCATAGACATGGCAAGACCTTCCATGATGAAAACTAACCATGTTTCTTGTGAGTACCCCTCTGCACTTGCATAGGGAAATACATCCACTAGATCAAACCCATTCTGCCAAACTCATGATGGGCCTAGGATAGAGGTGCCTTGACTATTCTTACCGAACAAAGGATCGATTCAGATACTGAAATAGGCATCAACTTAAACCCATGTAGTGAACCCTATGAGCTAAACCATGTCAAACCATACCGGATACTGCTAGAATAACCTAAAGATTAGGGTCACTCAGGAAAACATTTTTTACCTTTACTCATATATACCATTGGTTACGTGGGTGATGATGGGTGAATGTTGTCACCTGCATTTATCTTTTTACTTTCATGATCATTCGTTTAGGATATGCCATGACGTTCAGTGGCAAATCCTTTTTAATAATTAGGTAAGGATAAGTGAATGCCATTACCTGCAATGCCATCTTGAAATAGTCATATTTTACTAAGATAAGCTGTCATGCTACTTGAAGAATGGTTTAGCATGTGTTTAACATAGATGGTGATGGATGAACAACATCGTTTAGATGGTCAGTCTTGATCCTCACGAGTTATCATGTTGCATCGTGAAATATGGACATGCCGGTATACTGCCCGTTTAATGCCTTAACTTTTATATTCATCATGTTTGCCCTTGGCATCGTACTGCCTATGCTCAGGGCAAATTTTGTGATACACTTTTGCTACTATTCTTTCATGTCTTTATCTTTTACCTATTATTTTGTATTGGTTACTAACTCATTCTCTTTTTGCTTTTCCTTTTCACCATGCATTATTTCATCATAATTACTGTCATTATGGGACAATTGGCTCTAATGGATCAGTGTTCACCAAGGGGCGTCTGTCATGGAGCAACAGTCCACTTTAGAGCTAAAGCCCTTTGAAGAAGTTTAAGCATGGTCAGAACACCAATAGCATGAAGATGGAGACGTCCTTAAACCGGGGTATGTCTTAATAGTGTATGAGAGGATCAAGATAGGGTACCATCAAAATGATTGGCAAGATCTAAGGATTGTATAAACCAATTGGGATAGTATTGAAAGGAAATCATTCAATTAGAGACACGAAGATATCACTCATCTACTTCAAATTCATTTGGATGTTGGTTTGTTGCAAGCAGCCTCTTAGTTTTGGAATCCAGTATACTGGTATTTCACTTTCAATCTTGAAGATTTGGTCCCCTTGGTTGATGAATACACTGCATTACTCAACATTGAAAGGGCAAAGGTTGACAGGATATACTGTAAAGCATTAAATCCTCCAACATTTAAGAAAAGGTTGGCTCAAATCCTCAGCACAATGGAGTCTTGGATTGAGAGTTATATTAAAACAAAGAGGAATAATGAATGCATCTCATGGACCAGTTTGAGAGAAGCTATGGCGAGTACCGTTAACATCCAAAAAAACCAAGATATCTACGCTTTAGCAATATATGGTTTGGTTATATTCCCAGAGACATTAGGCTATGTTACAACTACGGTAGTAGATTTCTATTCTCATTTGTGCTACAACATCAATCTCGAATTAGCATCATTGCTGAAACTATTCGAGCTTTTAATTTTTGTAAAAAAATAGGAATGGGCCGATTCATTAAATATGCATCGTTCCTTCAAATTTGGCTCGTCTATCACTTTGGCCCTAAAGAAAATAGGACGTCATGTTGCTTTTTACCTAGGTTTAGCCCTATTTCCAAGGAACTTTAGAAATAGGGCTCGTAACCATGTGATCAAGTAGTGTAACCATGTCAGGCATTTTTTAATGTAATCCACATGTAATTAAGGCATTTTGTCGCTTTAATCAAAGATGCTATTGGTGGAGCTGTCCTTTTATCCAATTGTCCTTTTTACATTTACATAACTAACCTAATCCTCTCATAATTTTTATTTATTCATCCTTATGATATAAAACATATGCATGAACATACCATAAAGGTCTAATTCAAAAATAATTTAAAGTAAAGGTAATCCAAACACGGAATCTATAGTTCACTATTGGTACAACACTCGTAATAATTGAAAAGCGATGGAAAACGATCACTAAGCCTGTATCAAAAGACTCAAACTCATGTAAGAGAGTCCCAAGAGTAGGCACTTTATAAGAATGAGGAACTTCAAGCACAGATCGCTGAGCTAACCAAATTGCTATCCAATGCGTTAAAGAAAAAAAAGGCAAACGAGCGCAATTAAGATAGGAAAAGAATCGACCCACCTTGAAAGCTATTTGAATAGTGGTACTGAGGCCACCAATGCTCACGAAAGGGTACTACATGGGCAACAACCTTCGACGATGAACATCCTGCCATCTCAGACATTTATTTATATCAATCCTGCAATAGCATCCCATTTAATTCAAGGATTTCAAGGCGCAAACTTTTCACTATTTAGGCTTATAGTCCTAAACCTCAATGAGCACATAGAGCAAGAGAAAACAAAGAGGCCCTCAGAAAATGATAAAGACTTGGACAAGTATCACTTATTAGAGAAATACCTTCGAGCTGTGAAAAGAAATAACAAATTTGGAATTGTAGACGCAAAAACATTATGGCTAGTTTTGAGCCTTGTCATCCTATCCAAGTTTAAAGTGCCCGATTTTGAAAAATATAATGGGACTACTGACCCTACTACCATCTTCGCATGTACTATCGTAAAATGGTGGGGCATGTAGAGAACAAAAAGCTACTGATCCATTGCTTCTAAGATAGTCTAACCGGGGTAGCCCTCTGATGGTACATAGGACTTGATCCTGTAAGAATTCAAACATAGGCAGACTTGGTGTGTGCATTCCTTAAACAATATGAGCATGTGTCTGATTGGGTTCTAGATCATCTTTCTCTCATGAGCATGGAGAAGAAATCTTTTGAGAATTTTAGATAGTTTGCTTAGAGATAAAGGAAGGAGGCAGCTCAAGCTCACCTTCCTCTAACTAAAAAAGAAATGATAGTTATGTTTCTTGGCACCTTACGAGCTCCTTACTATAAAAGGCTAGTAGGAAGCGCCATGAAAATTTTCATTGACATGGTCATATCAGGTGAAATGATTGAGAATACCATCAAGAGCAGTAGGATATTCGTTGGGGAAGCATCTGGATCAGTCAAAAAGATAATAAATAAAGGTAAAAAGAGGGAAGTGAATGATGTAGACTAGAATCGTGCTAGGTTTAATAAAAGTCTGCATCCAGCATTGCCTGTATACTTCCCAAGCAAGTTGAATATTGGTCTTACCCCTTACTCATCAGCACTGCAACCAGTCTATACCACTAGTTTCACTCCTACAATGAGCTTTGCACAAAATCCCAAAGTGTGACCCAGAATGCACAGCCCTATAATATGTACAATGCAAGAACTCTGAATAATCAACAAGCACCCTGAGAAATAGAGCACTTTAAACCACTCCCTTATTCGTATAAAGAGATTTACACCCACTTGTTGGCAGGCAAACTAGTGGCTCTAGTATTCATGAACCCAAGATCACCACCTTACCCTAAATGAAATGATGAGAACGCTTATTATGAATACCATGCGAGAGCGCAGGGCCACTCCATTAAGAACTGCACTTCATTCAAAAGAAAAGTGCAGGGTTTACTAGAAAAAAAAGTGATCAAGATTGAGCAAGGTCCAAGACCCAATGTGGGGGCCAACCCACTCCCTAATCACATTGAACCAAGAGTGAATGCGATAATCGATGGAAAAAGCTATCAAATTAAAAAAAATAAGGCAAAAGTCAAAACTCGGGTGAGTAAGTTTGGCAAGCTTTCGTGAAAATTAGAATAGTAACAGATAACATAAGTCAAAGAAGAAATGCCATTGAAACATCCTACTGCCACTGTGGTCAAGAACATGACTTGTAACATTGTCCATCATTCTTGGAGATGGTCTAAGGGATGATGGATCGGTCTGAAATCAAGTTCTATAAAGAGTGGGATGGACATGACGATTCATCTATTAATGCTACTAACATGGAGAGACCCATTGATGGTTAGATCTCTAGTTGTCTGTCTCTTATGGGCATGAGAAAAAGAGCTAATGAAAGTTTCAAGCAGTACGCTACAAGATGGATGGAGGAGGATGCCCAAATTTATCCCTTACTAGCAGAAAAAGAGATGATGGTTAGATTCATTTACATATTACCAACCCCTTATTATGAAAAAGTATCAAGAAACTTCCTAAAAAACTTCACGGACATGGCCATACTCTGTGAGAGGATCGATGAGGCCATTAAAAATAAATTAATAATAAAAAGTATCTACAAAGATAAAGGGAAAGGAAATATGGAGGCTAGTAAGCAATCAAAATCCAACACTGAAGCTAGTTCATCTCAAACTTATGCTGAGTTAGACCTAAAGGAAATGATCATTGAAGAAAACTACAAGATTGTGGAAAACATGAAGAAGTTCAGACACTGATGAATTCAGTTTGGCAAATCCTGGTGCAAGCTAAGTTACTTAATGCAACTGATAAGATAGAGGAAAGGATTGGCAACTTTTGTGACTTCCATAATATTTGCGGCCATACTCTTCAAACATGCAAAGAGTTTCGCACAATGGTTTAAATGATGATAAATGAGGGTAGCATCAAATTCTATGATGAAAAGCAAACCCCACATACTGAGTCTGCAAATGCAACATCATTCGTCAACTCATTAGAAGAAAAAGAGGGCAATCTTTCTTATGGGATTGTAAGGCCATTGATTTTTTACAACAATCGATCTAGAGTTAAAGTTGACATTGTTCAACCTCTACCAAAGATGACCATTCAACTTTCATCTCCCTTTCTGTATGAAGATGATAAGGCAGTTTCTTAGAACTATGAAAGCAAAACCTTAATCATCAGAGAATCTAGCCAACAAGCAGCAAGTGTTGACCTTTCAGGGGTAAGTCACCTAAATTAGAGCCAATGTTATGCCTCAACAATATTGAAAAATAACACATAGTAAGAGAATGCCAATCTTGTTTCTCAAGCATCGAAGTTTATAACTAAGAACTCTAATTCAATAAGTGTTTAGGATCCAGTAAGCGAGAAGAAGCTATGAAATTCCTCAAATTCATCAAGCACAGTGAGTACAGCATCGTTGATCAGTTGAATAAGCAATCTGCCATGATATATGTGTTGTCATTGCTGTTCAATTCAGAAGCTCACAGGAATGCCCTCTTTAAAGGTTCTGAATGAGGCTTATGTCCCTTTCAACATCTTTATAGGTTAGTTGGATCGCTTAGTGAACAACATCACCGTTAATAATTATATATTTTTCAACAATGATGAAATCCTGCATAAAGGAAGAAGAAATTAAAAGGCCCTCTATATCACCACATATTGTAAAGGCACCATGTTGCCCAAAGTGCTTATTGATAATGAGTCGACTTTAAATGTAATGCTTATGTCATGCTCAAACAAGCTTCCTGTTGACGCATTTCATATCCAGAACAGTCATACTATTGTGTGAGCATTTGATGGAAGTTGTCAAAACATTGTCAGAAACATCACCATTCCACTCCAAATCGGCCCATGTACTTACGAAGTTAACTTCCACGTGATAAACATTGCTCTTTCATATAACTGCCTATTGGGAAAGCCATGGATTCATTCTACTGGAGCAGTGCCATCATTTTTGCACCAAAAGCTAAAATTTGTCATTGAGAATAAAGTTATTAGTATTGGAAGAGAGGAAGTTATCATTGCTGCTACCTTAACTGATACCCCATATCTCAAACCCGATGAAGATAGCCTAGAATCCTCTTTCTAACTTTTAAGCTTGTCAACGCAACTTATATCAAAGAAGGATTGCCAATAGTTTAGCCTCACCTATCAGAGAGTACTCACATTAGTTTAAAGTTAACTATCGGTAAGGATGCCCAGGTCAAAAAGGGGCTTGGAAAACACCTTCAAAGAATTGCTAAAGCCTTGAATGTGGTCAATTAAATCAATAAAAGAGGGTTGGGATTCAAGCCTAGTGCACAGCAAAAAAGAAAGCAAGCTTAGAAGAACTGTAAAAAAAATGGTTTATTTGTTAGGACGAGACATAGATGATGAGCCAATGATATGCCCACCACTTCGGGAAAGTTTTCGCCTAGGGGGACATGTAAATACTGGCTCTACTAGTGCTATGCTCATATTGAACAAAGCATTCGAGGATATCTCTATCAATACGATTGGCGAGCCAAAGATGTGAACTACAAGTTTAGAGACTGGTTTATGCCCTTCAAGGTTTGTTCCAAGTGTTTGGACGGAGACCAAGATTCTTGTACTGCTCAAGTCTATTTCAAAGTAATGCTATGAACTAAACCTATATGCTCTCGCCCAAAAACATTGTAGGATCCTTTGTATGGGCAACTTTTATTAAGTATTATCAATGAAAATGACTAAGCATTTTGTATTCATTCTTTGTGTTCATAATTTTGACCGACCTTAAACTTTTTTTCCTCCACATATATTATTCTTTTCCATATTTTCAAGTACCCCAATGAAGGTGACATGAATGTTCATACTAAAACCTTAAGAATTGATTTCTAGCAACCGATCTATGCTTGTGAGGTCGAATCTGAAGATAACTCTGAAGAGAACCCTATACCCTTAGACCTATTGAGACTAGTAAACAGGAAGAAAAATAGATATACCTTATAAAGAATCCACTGAAACCACAAACCTTGGAACAAAAAAAGACCCAAAAGAAGTCAAAATCGAAACCTCAATAAAGCCATCAATTCAAGCTAAACTAATAAGTCTCCTTCAGGAATATCGAAATGTGTTTGCTTGGTCCTATCAAGACATGCCTGGACTAGATATCGACATTGTGGTTTATAAACTTCCCTTGAAACCTGAATGCAAACTAATCTAGCAAAAGTTAAGGAGGATGAAACCAAAAGTGATCCTTAAGATCAAGGAAGAAGTCAAGAAGCAATTTGAAGTAGGATTTCTCGAGGTAGCCAAACATCCTGAATGGGTAGCCAACATAGTCCCAATTCCTAAGAAGGACACTAAGGTGCGATTGTGTGTGGACTATAGGGACCTAAACCGAGTAGCCCTAAGAATAATTTTCCTCTGCCTCACATTAATACCTTAGTAGATAACACTACCAAAAATGCATTATTTTCTTCATGGGTGGGCTTTCGGGCTATAATCAAATCAAAATGGTAGCTAAAGACATGGAAAAGACCACTTTTGTAACAATGTGGGGAACTTTTTGCTATAAAGTGATTTTTTTGGGTTAAAAAATGCCGGGGCAACTTACCAAAGGGCTATGGTAACATTGTTCCATGACCATATGCACAAAGAAACAAAGGTCTACGTGGATGACATGATCACCAAATCACCAAAAGAGAATGGACATGTTGCCAATTTATGAAAACTCTTTAAAAGGCTATGCAAATACCAGTTCAAGCTAAATCCTGCCAAATGCACATTTGGCATCACCTCCAGTAAATTATTAGGGTTCATTATGAGCAAAAAAGGAGTAGAGGTGGATCCTGACAAGGTTAAGGATATTCAAAACCTACCACCACCTTGAACACAAAAGGAACTGAGAAGTTTCTTAGAAAGACTGAACTACATAGCCTGATTCATATTTTAGTTAATTGACAAATGTGATCCGATCTTTAGGCTACTGAAAAAACAAAATCCTGGAGAATGGAATTGAGAGTGCCAAGAAGCTTTCAATAAGGTCAAACATTACCTTTCGAACCTTCTAGTACTTATGCCATCAGTGCTCGAATGACCACTAATTCTGTGTCTATCAATACTAGACAAGTCGATGGGCTATGCATTAGGACAACATGATAAATCAAGAAAAAAACAACAAGTTGTCTGTCACTTGAGCAAGAAGTTACAGAATATAAAAATAATTATTCATTCGTAGAAAAGCAATGTTGCACTTTAGCTTGAACGGCCTGAAGGTTAAGGTTATACATGTTATACCACACTACATGTTTAATCACCAAGCTTGATCCCATCAAGTATTTGTGCAAAGCCCTCGCCTTGTCTGAAAGGTTAGCTAGATGGCAAGTCGAGCCACATATGACTATTAGCCTTTAAACTCTAGGTTCCCTGATGAAGACTTGATGTGCATATCTTAGGCAGAGGACACTATCAAGTGTGGGTCATCGTGGAGGATGTACTTTGATGGAGATTCAAATGCACTGGCACATGGAATTGGGGCAATTCTCATCTCACTCAAGGGAAACCATTACCCTTTCACAGCCAAATTAAACTTTAACTGCACCAATAACATAGCCAAATATGAAGCTTGCATCATGGGACTCTAGGCAGCCATTGAAAGGGGCATTCAAACATTGCAAGTGTTTAGAGATTTAGCCCTCATCATTTACTAACTGAAGGGAGAAAGGCAAACACGTGATGCTAAACTAATCCACTATGGGAATATGATATTGGAGCTTATGAAAGAGTTTGATGATATTAGCTTTCAACATCTACCTCGAGAAGAGAACAAAATCACTAATGCCTTGGCCACTTTATCTTCCATGTTTAAAGTCAATCGAGAATTGGACATTGCTCTTATCCAAATGAGTATCTATTTAACCCCGGCACATTTTCAGAACTTTGAAGAAGAGAAAGATGGTTTGCCATGGTCTTATGACATCCTTCAGTACATCAAGAATCAACAGTACCCAGAAGGTGCCACCAAAACTAATAAGAGAACCATTAGACGATTAGCTGCGAAATTCATTTTGGATAGTGAGATTTTGTACAAGAAGAGCTAGGATAAAGTGTTACTCCAATGTGTGGATGCCTCTAAAGCCAAAAGAATACTTGAAGAAGTTCATGAAAGGATTTATGGTATGCATGTTAATAGACATCGAATGGCAAGACAAGTCATGTGATCGAGTTATTATTGGTTGACTCTCGAAAAGGATTGCATTGACTATGCTTGAAAGTGTCACAAATGCCAAATCTACCTGACAAGATCCATGCCGACACCTCTACATGTTATGATAGCTCTATGGCCCTTTACTCTTTAGGGCATGGACTAGACTGATTACCCCCAAGGGTTCTAATGGGCATCACTTCATTTTGGTCATAATCAATTACTTCACCAAATGGGTAGAGGCAGTTTCTTTTGCCAATGTCACAAGATTTGTCATGCATAAATTTGTGAAATGGGACATCATTTGCAGATATGGTCCTCCCGAATAGATTATCACTGATAATGCATGCAACTTGAAAAATAAGATGATGCAAGCAGTCTATTCTCCATTTAAGATTTATCATCAAAACTCTATCCCATACTGTTTAAAAATGAATGAGCAGTTGAAGCAGCCAACAAGAATATAAAAATGATAGTTGAAAAGATGGCTGAGAAATATAAGGATTGGCATGAGAAGTTGCTTTTTACTTGACATGCTATCACATAACGGTACAAACTTCTACGGGTGCCACCTATTCTTTTTGATCTACCGCATGGAAGTTGTCTTGCCAATTAAAGTTGAGATCCTTTCACTTAAAGTCCTAATGGAATTGCAACTTGAAGAGGCTGAATGGGTTAAAAATTGATACGAGCAGCTCAATCTCATCGAAGAAAAAATGATTAAAGCCATCTATCATTGGCAGATGTATCAAAAATGCATTTTGAAAGCCCATGACAAAAAGGTCCATCCTCGTTAGTTTCGAGAAGGTGACCTGGTGCTCAAACAAATTCTCTCAATCCATAAAGATGCTAATGGAAAATGGACCCCAAATTAGGAAGGGCCATACATGGTGAAACATGTATTCTCTAGAAGAGCTCTAATCTTAACCGAGATGGATGGCAATGACTTGCCCAACCCCGTGAACTCTGATTCTGTTAAGAAATACTATGCCTAAAAAGGCATCCTTTTAGTCCTTCGCCTACCACTCACAAAAAAAATCCAAAAAAAAACCAAAACAACAAAATAAAACAAAAAAATAATAAGAAGAAAGAAGAAGAAAAAAACTAGCTTAAGTTGAAAACTCAAGAGGGCAGCTTAAGTGATCAGACATTCTCATTCAAACAAAGCCAAACCCAAACCATCATTAGCCCAAAACCAATCTTCCTTATATTCATAACTCTAATCGAGACACCCGGTCATAACCTAACCTATCTGTCCTGTGTTGACCAATACCACCAAAACCTCATCCATACCTGCACCCAAAAAATGAGAACCACCTAATTTTGAGGCCCCATTCCACCATTGGGTAATTGAAGGAATCTTCTTATGAGTCAACCAACTCTAAAAGGATTAATCGCTCAGGAGAAATCTCCAAAGATAGTCGGTGAAGAATTGATGTCATCAACATCAAAGCCAATTGACAAAGAAGACTCATTTTATCTCTTTTGTATTTCAAAATTTTTCATAATTTCATAAGTTTGTCACAACTTGTACCATTTTTCTTTGAATGGAAATACAACTGTTTGATTTCTTGCACAATTTTTTTGTAACCCCACATTCCATGTTGCATCATATTTATCCTTTAATTGATAATGCTTGATAAGTGGACAAAACTAATGGCAGGATTTCCTAGCATTACTTTGAAAAATAGAACTTTGCAAGAACTTTGTTTCATATTTAAATACTAAGAATGAACTATTGGGGCCACAATCAGTCTTGCACTGGGACTCCACATCTGGAAAATATGCTCAAAACTTTTCCTCAGTAAGTGGTCATGAACCTTTTATACCTTTAAAGATGGGATAAACTTAACACTTATAGCCTCTAAAAATCTAAAGTAAGATTGACAAACCCTGGGTAAAAGGCTATCTCACCAAAGCTGAAGAAAGCCCAAAACCAGCCATTGGATTAGGCCTTTAAAATCATCACCCTTGCATCCATTAGGCAGGCATTTGCATCCCCATGCATTATGCAACATTTAATATCTTACAAGTATCAGCTCTCATATATAGAAGTTAAATTTATAAGGAACCTAAGGTATAATTTTTTAATTTTGAAAAACCCTAAAAGGCCTTAAGTAAGTATCTTTGACCTTATATGCTCATTGAAAATCACCCAAAAAGGGTATCTAAACTCATTTCCTTTTACTCCTCAAAAACTGAGATGCTTACCAAGGCCCATAAAAGTTAGTGGCACCTCCCTACCTTAGTCCTCAAAGGACAAGACATTTAACAAAGCCGACACAAGTTGGCAGCAACTATCTACCTTAGTCCTCAAAGAGCAGGACGCTTCCCTACTTCAAAGCCCATACAAATTAGTGGCAGCTACCTACCTCAGTCCTCAAAGAGCAGGATGCTTCCCTACCATAAAGCTCATATAAGCTGGTGGTAACTACCTACCTCAGTCTTTAAAGAGCATGATGCTTCCTTACCTCAAAGCCCACATAAGCTGGTGGCAACTACCTATCTTAGTTCTTAAAGAGCAAGATCTTCATCAAGGCCCATACAAGCTGGTGGCACCTATTTACCTAAGTTCACAAAGTGCTGGATGTCTTTCTTTACTTACCTTAAAGCCTACACAAGTCAGTGGCACTTGTCTGCCTTAGTCCATGAAAAGCTAGACATCTTTCTTTACCTACCTCAAAGCCCATATAAGCTGATGGCACCTGTTTGAAAAGAAAACAAAAAATAACCTAGTAGGGAGGTTAAACCCTACAAAACTTATCAAAATCTTCTTTTTTACAAGTTGTTTAACCCATCTCGACATGATACTAAATAACTATCCACTTCTCAGCAGACATACAAATCCATCATCCATCATCCCATCCGAATAAAATGGTGTCTATTTATCTTTGCCCTATTCTTAATACTTAGTAACGGCCAAATAGGGGCAGCTGTAGACACCTTATTTTGTCTGGACTAGTTTTTGGCATCCTAGGAGTTAGGTAAAATATGATAAAATCAAAAAGTTGACATGGTGCCAGGCAAAAAATTTTTTTTGAAAAGCTTTAAAATGCTTATAGGCCGTATTAAAGAAAATGTAAAAAATAAGGCATCAAAAGCCACTTTTTATGGTGTCACCAAGGTCATTCAAATGAATACACAAATCACTTTCCCATTGTTTGTGACCAAGTTGAGGTAAATCGAGAAGCCATAGGTATGTATAAGTTATATTAGGGTGCAAGTATTGATACAAGGCTTTTACGATGTGAAAAACTTAAATTTTCACATGTAGTATTGATACAAGAAGGTTTAGTACCGATACCCAAGGTGTGGTATCGATACTTGGCATGTTTGTATCAATACAAACCTTGGCAATAGCTAAAGTTGGGATTTTTGGCAAAATGTATTGACACACAAGCATAGTAACCATACAAATCCTATAGAGTATCGGTAATGGCCTCTAAGTTTCGAGAATGGAAACATTTTTGGCTTTTAGTATCGATACACAACTCATTGTATTGATACTCATGAGTAAAAAGTAGCTTTTGTATCGATACAACATGTTTTGTATCGATACACCAAGGCATTTTTGCCCAGTTCGAGCCATTTTTTAGCCTTTGAAAACCCAATTTAAACATGTTTTTACACCAAGGAACTATCATAAAACATTGCAAACCTCAACTATGGGTTCATTACTCGATTCTAACAAAATTTTGAAGGCTAAACAATTAATGACAAAGGTTACTTTCATAAGATATATGGGTGTAAGAAGGTATGGCAGGCATATCTCTAGTTGTAGGTTTTCATAGCCTTTCTGCCTCCTTGCTCAGCATGGTAAAACCAATAAGAAGAGACTCAACTAAACATGGCAACTGGAGATGTCCCCTGGTGAAAAAAAAAATAAAAAATGCCCTTTGCATTGTCTTGTAAAAGGAGGGGCTTAGCATTGAATGAGGACAACTAGCTATCTTAGAAAAGAAAATTTTCAGCCATCCAAAAAAGCTCTCTAGCAATTCCAAAAAATTTTCCATCTATTCCCAAAGATCTTTTAGCAACTCTAGCTCTAAAAGTTCACCAAAAACATTGTTTAATTGCTTTTCACCTTTAAAAAACCTCCATTCCTGTAGCTCCCTAAAACCACTACCATAACACTTTTAAAAACTTAACCTTTCACATATTTTCATCCTTAAAAAACTTCATTAGCAACCATATTACCAAAAAGCTTCTTTCTTTCACCTTTTTCTTACTAAACAATAACAAAAAAAGGGAAAGGACCGAGCTTAAAGTTACTACTTTAAAAATGAGGAAAGTTCAAGCTTTTGCTGATTTTTTTTTTACCTTGCTCTAGACATTTTCTGTTTTGATCATCCATTTCATTTTAGTGAACCCTTCATGTTGCCATGACCCTTCTAATACTACCATGCATCTTTGTTGCCTTGGTTGGGGTAGTCCTAGGATCTTGATGACCCTCTAGACACCTTGATGTTGTTAGAGATATAAACTCGCCATGCTTCATTTTCATCATTATACAGCCTCTTTTCATGCATCTTTTGCCATGTTTCTTCCATATTCACATATCCATTACATATTTAAGTGGTCACCATGACATGTCTTAAGTATGCTTAAACATTTTCTTGTGTTTTAAGGAGTCTCATGAAATAAAAATCCTATCCTAACAACTCTAGCATCCATTCCCTTATTCAAACATGTTCATATCGTCTCCATGCACCTTATTTGTCATCTTCTTATATTTGTGTCATATATTTTTATGTTAAAATATCATCTTTGCATGTTTATATGTTTAATCCATGTTTATCTTTGTATGTGATGTATTTTGTTCATTATATCTCCATTAAAATGATTGCTTGTTTTTTACAAACTGATTTTTAGAAACATCCCCAAGTTAAGTTCATGTTACCTTTAATAGATGAAGAGTAGCATGGACTTAATGTTTTCATTAAATTGGTCTCCCAATCTTAAAGGCAAATTGACTTTTCAACTCTAGATTCACGGTGAAATAAGTTCATTTTTCAAAAAAAAAAAAGAGAAAATCCTTTTTAGTATTAATCCTTGATCTTAAGCCTCATGTTCCTTTTGGTGACATGGTCAATAGGTTGTTCCATCATCCCAAGCTATTCCGGGATTATGGAATGAACTTGTGAAGCCTATGTTACTTCAATCGTAGCGTTCGGACATCCTAGTCCCTAGTCTATTTTCAAAAAAATTAAAATATTAAATTAATCCTCCTATTTTTGCTTTGCCAGCACTGCAGTCTAAACTTGAAAATTTATTTTCTAACCATAAAATATTTCCTTTGATTTTTCTAATATTTTTACTTTAAAGGGAATCAACTTACCTTTCTAACGGTTGCTTGTTTGCCCTTGGATCATCCAGGACAAGGGAGTTATGATTTTTCAAGCCTTTGTTGTCCAAAACCCTTGGAACTAGCGTGCAACATTTTGTTTGGGCCATTTCGGCCTATCAAATGATTCACACGAATGTTCTAAATATTTTTCCCAAAAAGTTTACAAAATTCCTTTTCCGGGAAGTTTCGCTTTCTAACGATAGCAGATAAGCTCAGAATGATTTTTTGAAATCCATCATGCCCTTTTAATTTTACATGCTGCCAGAGCTGAGATGAACCTAACTTCGAAAATTAATTCCACCTAGAAAGCAATTTTCTAGAATTTTTAAAATATTTTTATATTAAACCTTGTTGAGTCACATTTCCAATAGTACCTCTTTTAGCCTCTAAAGTCCTCAGATACACCCAAAAAAATCGAAACTGAAGATGACACAATGCTACCCACTGTTTGTAACCTAATTTTTTAATCTTCTTTTATCAAGATGTTAGGATGTCTTAAAATGCACTCGTTTAGTCTCCCTCACAACACCAACCCCTTTTGACTTGGATCAAGGTTAAAATACAAAAAATTTTCGCTAGTAGAGATACTTTAACTCCACTACTCAAAGGGGATACTCTAATCACGTTTTTAATCAAAGTTTAAATTTTCTCCTTATTCCTAAATGTTTTCCTAACTTTGGGGATACTCCAACCCTAATACTCTGAAGGGATACTCCAACCCTTTTTTTTGAAAAAAGATAAAAGTTTTTTTCTTTATTCCTAACTATTTTCATAACTCTATTTTTGGGGACACTCCAACCCTACTTCTCCGAGGGGATACTCCAACCCTACTTTTACCTTAAAAACTTAAAATTTTCTTTCTTCAGGATGCCTTAAACTATTTTGATAAACGTCTTTCTTCTTCAAATTACCATCGAATCTAGATCGATCTCTAAAATTGTCATCCGAGTTATTTTTCAATAATCAAAGGCAATTATGAGATAAATTTCGATCGCCCATCTTTTTTTATGTTCTTTTGTTTGTGATTGCTTATGTATGATATTATTATATTTCTTTTTTTTGCCTCACTAACTTATTTCCATTTGTAGTGTCATTGTGCATTCATATGTAAAATTCATTTTCTAATGAAATTTACGAGGCGGTGTTTCAAGTTGGAATCTCTCCAGTGCCTAATTGAAACATCCAATTTTTGAAATCCAATCCAGACATCATTTCATAAAAAATCCCTATGTTTTTCACATCTCTAAGGCACATAGGTGATATAATTTTTCTTAATTAAAAAACTTGGATTTACATTTTCCAAAACTTCATGCATTAAAGAGGATTATATCTAAATAGAGATCAAATGGAACTGATTTATCCGAGACGAAAGTGAGATATAGTTCTAGGTACTGATTTCAGGCGTCGTGGGATGCTAGTCCTTCCCTGCGTGTAACCAACTCCTTAGCCCAACCAACAAATCTCTAGACTTCGTAGACCTTGAAATCAGTGTTTTGAGTTTTGTAACTCATAATTTTGTTTTTACTAGGCATCTGATCTTGCCTAGCCTAAAATGATCAATGGTGACTCCAAGTTTATGGCCACTTCATGGTGGCCATTCGGATTTAGTTGGATGAGCGACTTGTCCGACGGTCCCTACCCCTTCATATTATCATGCCTAATCCAAATCTCAATCAAGAGATAGCTTAAAGGCTTGACACAACCATCATTCATTTTTAAGTCGAGCATGCTATGCACTTTGGATCATCTGAAGTTTTAAAGGCCAAGCATGTTGCGACAATACTAGGATCGATTTTATGGGAGCTTTGTCCTAACTACTTTGCTATTTTTTTAGTAGTCCTTCATCTTTTTAGCTAATAAGTACATCTAATTGGGGTCATAGGTACTAAGTTGTGCATTGAAAAAGATGTTTGAAGGTAAAAGCTTGAGTATGGATTTGATGGAATAGTACCTCAAGCTGGGTGAACCATTTGACTTGTGACATAAGGGTGGTAGGGATTGGGTTTAAGGTATGAGTCTAAGCCTGGTTGTGACTAATTTTCATTGCTGACTGTATTGGCTTTTACTTTTTTGTTTATGGATTTCTTAGCATTAGAGTCAAGGGATGGTTGAGAGGTAACAGGAAGGCATCCTTGGTTAAAGAGCGCGTCAATCAGCAATGTAAGGGTAATGGTAGTGGGACTCAAATGTCGGTTAGAGTGCAAAATTAGAAGCCTTTATGTAGGTCATATCCGGTTCAGCTACATTGGTCTCTGTTCTTCACATGACAGAGGGAGAGGGTGACTCACAGAAGTAATCTATCTTTAGTTGATTAAGGTTTGAGATCATCCTTGTCAATTTTAAGATTTATCTCTTTATTTCCTAAACATTTTGTCTAATTTCTTCAATAATTCTTTCCAAGGCATTAACACACATTTCCAATAGATTTACCACACTGTGACCTATTTGGCCAATTATAGATGATGACACCCCTTTTGTGGAATTTTTTTTAGCATTAAGAAAGTCCCTAACTACTTCTACTAGTTTTGTAAACTGTTCTTTCAATTCCTAAACATCATGCCTCAGCTTCTTTTGGATGACTTGTTTCTAATTGAATTCCCATGTTATACCCTTTTGATGTAAGTAGCATATGCGTTTAGTGTTATGAATGATTAATGCATGAATATATTAAGGAATGATGAATAAGGATAGCAAATATGACATGTTAGGTTTGCTTATTTAAACATATGAGACCTCAAATGTTATGGGATACATGCATGCATACATGTAAGTGAGTGCAATATGGATGTTAATGTAAGGTGTGAGAAAAAGACATGAACATGAGAAAATCATCATGAAAATCTACCTTTAAGATTACAAAGAGTATTACAAATAATCATGGAATGCATGAAATGCACGATGTTGCATCCTTAATGCACCGACCATGGTAGTATGGCTCATAAGGGGAAGGAATCCATACAAATAAATGAATTATTCCTTGGATCTTATCAAGGCAATATAATGTCCATAAGGCAAAAATCCTTTATCATTGTGGTGTTCATTCGTTATTGCCTTATGTCAATTGTCTCTACATGTTTGATGCAAGAAATGATGCATGGGATGTAAACACGAGGACTAATAAAGTAGTGAAGGACTAAGAAAATACTTATAAAGAAAGAAAGCACAAAAATAAATCATAGAAATTGCCCTAATAATAGGCATTATGATGCCGTAGGGTGACCTAGAAGGTAAAAAAAATTACTCTTCCTTCTGGTACAAAATGACATGAACAACAAAATAATGTGTCTGAGTCAAAACCTCACAATGAGGTTGCATTTTATTAGGGATTAAAACTAGCAACCCAAGTGAAAGCATTTGTTTATCATTACCTAGAGGTGATACGTGTGAACCATCAATCGGATAGCATAACAGCTTACCCAAGTTAAATTCTATGCCTTTGAAGGTAATACCAAGCCTTAAGGGGAATTTTAGATGATAGCCTTCGCATGCCATCATCTACAAGAGTGCAATAGTTGTTAGCTATCTATTAGACAGTGTTAACGAGGTGATATGAAAACCTCAAGTCGCAGTTGACCAATTAGGTAATAACGTACATCTATTGTCACTTATTGGTGAATATGCTTTAAACCATAAATAGAATAGTATAATGGCTTGAATGGTTAACTTTATTGGTTTGAAGGTGACCTGAATGATTATGGATGATAACATTCACGTGTTTCTCCTAAAGGAAAGATGAGCTTTAGCCATTTGTTAGATAGAGTAACAACGTGCTCCAGTTATCTATTAAAAAGACTAAATCGAAAACATAGGCAATGATGTACGTTCACCATTGCCCATGTAAAATAATGGTACAAAGGAGTAAAGGGCAAAAATTATTTCTCTGAATGATCCTATTATCTGGTTATTCTAGCAGCATTATGGTATGTTTTAACATGGTTTGGCTTATAGGGCTTACTATATTGCTTTGAGTTGATGCTAAATAAGTATTTGAATCACCATTCTATTCGACGAGGATAGCCGAGGCACCCCAATTCTAGGCCCATCACAAGCTTGGCAGAACAGTTTGATCTAGTGCATGTATTTCCTTATACAAATATGGAGAGTTATTCATAAGAGACATAGGTACTTTACACCTTAAAAGGTCTTGATATGCCTATGCGAAGGGTTACTAAGGAAGGCGGATAGCTTATTTCCCCTAATAAATAAGACCATAACCTCATTATAGAGTTTGGTGGGAATCTAGTGCAAATGAATGTGCACAATGTGTGTCATGGAAACAATCAAACCTTTTTGTTTTCATCTTATTATCATAATTATTAAATTAACATTTATTCGAAAGTAAAGTAACCCCTGACAAATGAAACAAAAAGTACGGGAGATAAAACATTAGTAAACAAAGGTGAAAGGGGGTTATAAGTAAATAATGACCAAACATCAAGAGAACCGAGAAACAAGTAGACACAGCTAGTTGTGGGCCTAACTCTCTAACTTAAGTCCCCAGTAGCGTCATCAAGTTGTCACGACATGCCCCTTACTCAGGCACAGCACTGACTGAATCGCTCGAAATGGTGACCTGTATGACTTAAAAAAGAATGTCAGGAATTGCCATTGGGTTATCCCTTGATCAGGATTTGAATTAGGCATGATGAAATGATAATAAGGGGAAAACTATTAGACGAATCGCTCATCCAATTGGTCTTGGATGGCCATTATGAAATGGCCAAAAACTTAGAGTCACCACTGATAATTTTGGGTTAGGCATGATCAGATGCCTATTGAAAATAATATTCCAAGTTACAAAACTCGAAACACCAATTTTAAAATCTACAAGATCTAGAGATTCATTGATTGGGTTCAGGAATTGGTTACATGTGGGTAAAGATTAGCACCCTTACAATGCCTGAAATTGATACTTGCCACCCATGTCTTATGTTGATTTCAATTTCATCAGTTTTGACTTGTCATTATTTTGATATAATTCTATTTTAATGCATGGATTATGTTTAAAAATTATAAACCTAAATTTTAAAGAAAAATTCTAAATCGCATATGCACCCCAAAGATGTAAGGAATGAAGGGATTTTTGGTGAAAACAATCTTCGGATTTAGCTTTAAAAGTTAGATATTTTATGTCAAGCACTAAAGAGAAACCAACAAGGAATTTGCCTCATAGTTTTCAAAAATGATTTGGAAAGATGAGTGAAAAATGGGCGTCATAAAAGGAAACATGTTGTAAAACAAAAAAATATAATAATATTGCATAAAAAAAACACATAAAAGCATAGAAAAGATAGGGACGATTGGAATATATCTCTTAATTCTCTTTGATTATTGAAAAATAACCATGATGGCAATTTTGAGATACGTTTACACTTAGTGGTTGCTTGAGTTGTAAAAAAAATAAGCTTTGATTATAAAAGTCAGGGATACCTAAGAGAGAATTCAGATTTTGAGTGAATTTTGAAAATAGGGTTGGAGTATCCATTTAAAAGATGGGGTTGGAGTATCCCTAATGATGAATATATTTGGCATGTACAAAAGAAGGGTGTGATTAAAACAATTGGAAAAGCTCAAAAGAGAGAAAATTTAGATTCTTGGGTGAAAAGTGAGGTTTGAGTATTCCTGGTCGAGAGAGAAAAAAATTAGATTTTGAATGAAAAGCGAGATTGGAGTATCCCCACAAAAGGTGAGGTTGAAGTATCCTTAATAGTGAAGATTTTGGACATGTTTAAAAGTGAGTTCTGACTAAAAGTTTGAAAGGTCTAAGAGAGAGAAAATTCAAATTTTGAACAAAAAGTGAGGTTGGAGTATCCCCTCAAAAGGTAGAGTTGGAGTATCCCCACTGATAAAGATTTTTATATCTAATAAGGAAAGGGATGTTTTAGTGAAATGGTATTTTAAAGATTAAAAATAAGGATTTGAGTGAAATTTAAAATTTTGTTTTAGCCTTGATCCAGCCTAAAGGGCTTGTGTTGTAGTATGTGACTCCATGGGTGCATTTTGAGATGTTTGAACATTTCAATAAAGGTGGTTCAAGAAATTGCATTAATTCTAATTCCAAAAGTAGGGGACAACATCGTGTTGTCTCCTTTTTCAAATTTATTTTGGGTCCATCTGAAGGCTTTTAAGGATAAATAAGGTACTGTTAGAAAGGTGACTCAATGAGGATTAGCATAAGAATATTTTAAAAATCCTAGAAAATCACTTTCTTAGTAGAATTAATTTTTGAAGTTGGGTTTGTTTTAGCATTGGCAACATATATAGGGGAAAGGGTGTAACGTACTTTAAAAAATTGCCTTAGACTCATTTGAGATTGTTAAATAAAAAATGATACCTTTCTAGAAAGGGAATTTCACAAAAGTTTTACGAAAAATATTTAAAAAATTTAGAAAAAGTTATTTGATGGGCCGAAATGATCCAAACAAAATGCAAATCATTGATTTTAGGTTTTCACACAGCAAAGATTCAAAAAATCATAACTTTCTTATCTAGATTTGTTCGTGTGCAAACAAGTCATTATTGGAAACTCAACTCGATGCTCTTTCAAGGAAAAATATCAAAAAATTATAGAAAAATGTTTTTGGGTTCAAAAATGATTTTTAAGTGATGAGCATAGTGTTGCCAGAGCAAAAATAAGGGAGTTTTTTTGGTATTTTTGAGTTTTTTAGGACTAAACTTGAGCCAACGACATTCGGACATCCATGACAGAAAAGAATGGTGACATGGGCTTCACAAGCTCATTTACACAATCTAAATGTAGTTTAGGATAATGGAATAGCTCATTGACTATGTCATCAACAAGGGCATTAAGCTCTAGATCAAGGCCTACACATTTTAAAACAAGTAAAAGGCTATTTTATTTTGGAAGCCAGAACATTTAAGTTCATTTGACCATTAATCCAAACATAGAAAGCTTGATTTATCTCTAAGATTGGAGGACTAATTTTGTGAAAACAGTAAATCCATGTTATTCTCCATTTATTGAAGGTAAAATGGATTTAACTTAGGGTTTCTTAAAAATCAAATTTTTGCAGTCAGCAAGCAAATGTTTTGAGACAAAATATGAGATGCTTGAAGATGAACATGGATGACACATTTAAACATTGGTAGGAAAAATGGAAAAAATGCAAGGAAATAACTCGAAAGGATACATGGACATATTAACTTCATAAATGACGTCAAGAATCATGCTATGAAAAATGATATGAACATGTTTAAACATGGAAAAACATACTAAAACTTTCAAGATGACATTTTTGTTCCACGAAACCTATCAAAATGCAAGAAAATGTATGTATATGTTTAAGATATGTTAGGGTGAACTTTCAAGTATGAGTTGAACATGTGAAGGTGGATGAAACATGATAAGAAATGCATTAACAGGGACTATTATGATGGTGAAAATATAACATGGCATGTTTGGCCATCAAATCATCAAAGGATCATCCTAAGCCTTAAACTACCATAACAAAGGCCACAAAATGCGTGAGAATCTTAAAATGGTCATGGTAACGTCAAAAATGTCCCTAAGATAATACAAACACTGAAAACAAGAAAATAAAAATAGTAAGGAGAAAAATATACCGAAAAGCCTCAAACTTTGACATTTCTTTTAAACAGTAACTATGTTACTATTTTCCCTCTATTCGTTGTTGATTAGCAAGAGAGTGAAGTAAAGAAGGACCTTTTTAGTTATGGTGTTGATAAAGGGAGATTCAAGAGAAATTATGAGTGGAATAGAGGTTTTGGAAGGGTTATTAGTGGTGGTTTAGAGGAGCAAGAGGAATGGATGAGGGTTTTTGGTTTTCTAGTGATTGAGGAATGTTGAGAGAATGTATCAAAGTGAGTGTTTCTGCTGAGAATGTCTATAGAGAGCCCCTTTTTAGCTGAGCCAAAGTTGGCATATATAGCTATGTGAATATGAAGACAAAAAATGCAAAAAATAATATTATAGGGTTTTGGCCATGAACCATATGATAGATCTAGGTATTATACCTAGTTGGTTATTTTTCATTGGCTACAGCAAGCAGAACGGTGGAGTAAAAAAGCTAAAAATGTTTACAACATGGAGAAAACAAAGTATGCCCCAAACAAACCATTTTTTCATGTAAATGTCCTAGTTTTAAGCCATTTTGGGCTTCAAAAATTTGTTAAAACCCAACCATAAGTCCAATGTTAAGGTCTGGTATGAATTTTGATGATTTTTAATGCCAATGACTTGTTTAAATCATATTTTAAGTTTAATGGTGCAAAGGTATGAAAACAGCTTGAATTGAGAAAAATGCCTTGTGGTATTGATTCAAGGCTTCTTATATCAATACCAAGGGCCAATTATGGCTTCTGGTATTGATAGCTTCTGGTATTCATATCATGAAGCTGGTATCAATACCTAGGCTTTCTGTATTGATGCAATGACGCTTGGTATCGATACAAAGAACAAAATTTTCCTAAGTATAGCGACTTTTTCATCTGTGTTGATACAAACTCTTCTAAAATCACTTTTAAGCTTTGAAACAACTTTGTGTCGATACTAGAACCCTCTGTATTGATGTAGCAACCAAAATTTGTCAATGTATCGATGCTTCATGTCTTGCATCAATACACCATGGCCATGTATTGATATTATGCCCTTTGGTATCAATTCAAGTAGCATGAACATGAGTTTTTCTTGCCTTCGACTCTTTGGACTCCTTACTTTGGCAAGGAATAGGGGGAAACTGACCCATGCTTATCTAAATGACCTCGATGATGATTCACAAAATGACCTCTAGTGCCTTGAATGTTGGCCCAGACAAAATGGGGTATTTACAGCTCCAAACTACTTCAAGATTGTGTGAATGAGCTTGTGAAGCCACTATCACTGATCCATTGTTGTGACATATGTTTGAGCATCCTTAACTTGAGCCTTGTTATAGGAAATCTGAAAAACTAAAAATTTCCCTATGTCACACTTGTAGCATTATAATCAAGACTTAAAAAATTATTTTCGAACTTTAAAATTTTTTCATGAATTTTTTAATATTTTTCCCTTAAATGGCATTTGATTAGTTTCCCAATGGTAGCCTATTTGCCCTTGAATGATTCCTATGTGGAAGTTATGATTTTTTGAATCCACGCTATCTTAGAATCAATGATTTGCATTCTATTTGGGCCATTTTAGCCCACCATATGAATTTGTTGATTTTTCAAATATTTTTCCCAAAAATTTTATGAAATTTTACTTTTGAAAATGTATCATTTTGGGATTTAATGATTTCAAATGAGTCCAAAATGATTTGACAAACTTCACTACACCATTCTTTCCACATATTCTATCAGTGTTGAAATTGTTCTAACTTTAAAAATTATTTCCACCTAGAAAGTGATTTTTGGGGATTTATGGAATATTTTTAATCTAATTCTTATCAAGTTATCTTTCAAACAGTACCTCATCTGACCGTGGAACCTAGATATTAGCCCATAATAAAATCAAAAAAGGGATTAGTGCTATGTTGTCCCTTTTTTACACTAATTAAAGGTAATTTGTTTTTCTAAATTCCTACTCTAATGCATTGGAATGCCTTTAGTGACTCGATCAACCCCATAGAATCAAAAAGTGCATGTCAGTCCCTTTTGGCTTGGATCAAGGCATAAATATTTTTACAAATTCTATCAATTTGCATTTCTTATCAATTCTCGTCTTTTAAACCGAAAATTTTTAATTTTGTCAAAAAATGCTGATATTGTTAAGAAATGTAAAAAATGTCATTTTTTCTAGAGATAGTCAATTTTTGTCAATTGAAGTTTTTTAATCTCTCTTTTTCAAAAATCATCAAAAACCAGATTTTCTCCCTTCCAGATTTTCTCTGAACTTTTTCAAAACTGAAATCTCATTTTTCACATCTCAATCAACCAACAGATCCAAACATGTCTAAAAATTTTTTAACTTGGTTATTTTTAGGTAACCGATGACAATTATGATACATACTGATCTCCCTTATTTTCTTTACTTTTTTGTGTTTATTTCTATGCTATATTTATTATATTTCTTTTCATCTTACTAATTAGTTTCTCTTTGTGGTGTCTACTTTTGCATCCATATTTTCAAATTGTTTTTGAAAAAATACAAAGCAATGATCCTTGTCAATATCTCTCTAGTGCTTGACATAGAATATCCAATTCCCAAAAGAATTAAATCTAGATATCATCTTTTACTAAAAAATATCTGTGTTCCTCACTATCTCTAAGGCACATATGAAATTTAAATTTTCTTCAAAACTTGGGTTTACTTATTCATACAAAATTCATGCATAAGAAGGTTATATCAAAATAATAACAAGTCAAAACTAAAGAAACCGTAATTAAATTAAGTCATGGCTAGAAGGTACCTATTTCAAGCATCATAAGGATGTTGATACTTCCCCATGCATAACAAACTTCTAGAGCCAACCCTTAAATATTTCCAAGCAAACCATCAAATCGATGTTCCAAGTTTTGTAACTCAAAATGTTGGTTTTGATAGTCATTCGATCATGCTTACTCCAAATGGCCAGTGGCTACTCCAAGCATTAGCCATTTGAGGGTGGTCACCTAAGATCGATTGGACAAGCAATTTGTCTAATGGTCCCTATCATGTTAATGAGCCAAGAATCCATATTTTCTCACTCCTATTATGTCAAAAAGGAAGAGTCCTAGTTGAAAATACATTTTTTCATTGAAAAAAATTATATTTTAAGTCATATGTGCTTCCTCTAGCGAAAAGGGAAGACACGTTACTATCCCCTGTCTTGACCTACATTTAGGAAAGCATATTTGACTTTAAAGAAAAATACCATGACTTCATTCCTAGGCTCAACCTACTTCTAGGAAAATAGATTTGATTTAAAAAGAAAAAGACATAGTCTTCAATCATATGCTTGACCTATTTCTAGGAAAATATAATCAACTTAAATGAAAAATAGTTAGACTTTGCTCCTGGGCTAGACCTATTTTTAGCAAAGTAGTTTTAATTTAAAAAGTAAAGGACTTAGAGTTTGATCCTACGCCCAGCCTACTTTTAAGAAATTAAGTTCGACTTAGAACAAGGAATACCTATCACATGGGTGAAACTAAGGTTGTAGAGATTTTAGTGACTCAAATGAAACCTTAAGTTTGAAAATAAAAAAGTGTATACATTAAAATAATTTAAGGCCTACTTCACTAAACTAATCCACCAGATTCATTAGGCTTAACTCCTAAATCAACCAATTAGCTGAAACTAGCCTATTGGAATCATTGGGCTTAACTCTTGGTATGGGCCTATTAGCTGGAACTAGCTTGTCGACATTATTAGGCCTAACTTTTAATGGGGTTTAATTAGCCAAAACTAGCCTATTGACATCAGTAGGTCATTCTTGTTAAGGGCCAATCATCATAAACTAGCCTATTGGCATTATTAGGCTTACTCTTAATATGGCCAATTAACCAGAATCAATCTATCGCATTATTAGATTTAACTTTAAATATGGGCTAGTTAGCCAGAACTTGCTTGTCGATGTTATTAGGCTTAACTGTAGCATAGGTTGATTAGCAAAAACTAGCCTAGCAACATCACTAGGATTAATCTTGATATAGGTTCAAAGACCTTTACCTATGTGATCTTTTGTTTTGTGGACTTTTGAGGTTAAGAGTCTTTATATGGGGGTTTTCTTAAAGTTTAGCAAGTGCTACCTAGAATAGTATTACCTGCTATGTTTAAATGATTTATAGATATGTGCTGCATAAATGATGTAACTACATGATTTATGTCATAAAGCCTAATTTGGCATTTAGTTATGTTACTATCAATTGTCTTCTTGTTCATAAGTTTTGTTGGTTGTCTTCCTGACTCAAGTACTTGGTTAGTTCATTCTTGAAATTCAGGAGTTCTGATTATTTTCATTGGTCTAGAAGCTATTGGTGACCTGTGGCTTGATATAGGATTTTGGTTACCTTTAAGTTAAAATGCCTGGTTGGCTCATGTTTAGGTTTATTGGTTCATGAGTTCATTGGGTTGATTTTCTAAGTATATGCTTTATTGGCTCATAAGGCTGATTTTTAAAGTCTAGTCAACCATTTTACAAGTTCTATTGGTTATTGACTTTTATAGGTTAAGATTGGTTTTTTATGGTAGGAGGACTTTGGCTGTTCCTTTTTTTCTCATTAAAGTTTGTCGGAAAAGGTTCTATGCATGTCTATAGGAATGTGAAAATCTTTAAGGTTGGCCTTAGTTTCGAAATTAGCTTTTAGCACTAGGACATAAGCAAATTTTCTTGTAAAATCTTTTTCTTTTCTAGAGTAATACTAAGAAAGCATGCTATAAATTCTATCCATTTATCAAAGATTATAAATTAACTTATAAACATGATGCAATATTGATTGCAAGTCGAATAGAAAAAGATTGAAAGAAAAATAGGTAATTGTATTTTATTCATAAAAATAAATGGTTCAATTTAAAAAAAAACACTATAAAATATATAAGTAAATTTAAAAAGATAGATTCTTTTAGGCAGTATGCCCCTGATTTTAATGACATGAACTTTGTGTTTGATGTTTCATAAGATCTTTCCTGAAAGGTCTATCTATCTGGTGCTAGCCAACATTCAAAGAATCCTTTAGATTATCCCATGTTATCCTTGGGCTTGACTTGAATTTGTTTTGGTTGGGTTAGATAAGCTTGGATTAGCTTGGGTCTAGTCATTTGGTTTGGTTAAGGTATTATGGCAAGTTGGGTCTGAGGTAATCTTAGTTTAGCTAGATTTGGATTTAAATAGGATAAGTTGGTTCAAGGTCTCTAGTATTTGGTTAGGTTTGGTTTAGCTTATGCTTGGATTACTTAAGCCACTTTTTTGAGTTTTCAACTTAAGCGGGTTTAGTTACCTAGTCATCAATTTGGGTTTTCATTGAAGGCTTTTTCATTAGAACCATAGGATGCCCTTTCAAATTTCATCCTAAAATCTTTTACGCATAATATTTCTTCTTCTATAGATCTTTTAGGCATAATATTTCTTCTTCTATCCACATTCATTGGGTCTAGGAAGTCACTATTTTTCATTTCAATTAAGATTAGGACTTTTTCTAAAAAAAGCTGATTTCACGATAAGGTCTTTCCTAGTTTAGGGTCCCTTACCTCGAGCATTTTTGTCGATCAAGAGGATTTTCTTTAGCATGAAGTCACCTTCTCGAAATTGATAAAGGTGGACCTTCTTATTCTTGGCTTTCATCATTTGTGTTAGTACATTTGCCCATGACAGATAGCCTTTATTTTTTTTTCATCAATGAGGTTCAGTTGGCAATATTGATCCCCCACCTATTCAACCTCTTCAATTATGCTTCTATTAAAACCCTTAGTGAGGGGATCTTAAATTTGATAGGTAGAATAAGCTTCATACCGTAAACTAAGGAAAATGAGGTAGCACCCGTAGAAGTCTAGGTTGAAGTACAGTAACTATGCAATGCAAAGTGTAATTCCACATGCTAGATATTGTATGTCTTAGCCATTTTCTCCACTATTTTCTTAATGTTCTTGTTAGCTGCCTTAACTTCCCCAGTCATTTTTAGACAATATGGCACTGAATTATGATGCTAGATTTTGAGCTAAGAGCACACTAATTGTATGAACTTCTTTTTTAGATTATGTGCATTATTTGTGATGATTCTCTTAGAAAGCCCATATTGGCAAATTTTTCTTATTTGAAAAATCTGTACACAACTAACTTGGTGACATTAACATGTGAAGTTGCCTCTACCCACTTCATGAAGTAGTTAATCGCTAGTAGGATAAGCTGATGCCTGTTTAAAGCTTTTAGGGTGATAGGCCCAATTATATCCATGTCTTACATAGAATAGGACCATGAGGCGACCATAACATGAAAGGTGAAGATCAGACGTTGATTTTATCTACATCAATTTTGCACATTGGCATTTTCAAGCATGGCTGATACAATCCCCCTCGAGAGTTAGCCAGTAGTAGCTAATCTCATAATTTGTTTAGCCATTTGGTGCTTATTGACATGTGTACAACGAATCCCATTATGGACTTCTTCTAAGATTTTTTTGGCTTTAGAGGCATTGGCACACCTAAGTAATACATGATCCTAACCTTTCTTGTATAAGATTCCACCATCTAGAACAAAACCCATAGCCATTCTGTAGCTAGTTGTCTTATCATTTTTAGTAACATGTTCAGGGTATTATTGTTCTTGAATGTAGCAGAGGATGTGATGATACAGTATGCCAAGGTCTCATAAATGCTCATATGAATAGTGTGACCTCTAACTCTCGATTTACAATGAACAGTAAGGCTAATATGGCTAGAACATCAGTTTTTTGGTTTTATTCTTAAGGCAAGTTTTGGAAACTGAATTCATTAAATTATTTCCTTAGTTTAGAGATTAGCTTTCTGTAATGAACCAATTTAGCATCTTGTTTTTGCCTTCCCTCTAAGCTGATAGATTACTTAGGTCAAATTCCTAAAATGCTACAAAACTCTAGCACCCCTTTTGATAATGGCTTATAGTCCCATGACACAAGCCTTATACTCAACTATATTGTTAGTACAAGCAAAGTTGAGTTAGGCAGTAAAATGATAATGGGAGTAAGATCAATATTGTCCCAATTCCATACCCTAATGCATTTGAAGGTTCGTCAAAGTACATTTTCCAAGACTCTTTTTGGTCGAAAGTCCTATCTCCTTTAGATATGTACATTAGGTTTTCATCTAGGAATTTGAAATCCAATAGTTCATAGCCGTCCATTGTTTAGCTTGCCAAGAAGTTGGCTATGATGCTACCCTTAGCAGTTTATTATTTACATACATGATATCATACCTGGAGAGTAAGACTTGCCACTTGGCTAACCTCCCTAACGAAGTAAGGCTTAACATAAGTATTTAATGGACTGAGCTTTGCAATTAGCCATGTGGTATGGTCTAACATATACTATCTTACTATTTGAGCGGTCCAAGCAAGAGCATGATAGAGTTTCACAATTACAAAGCAGTTGTTTTCACACTCCGTGAAATTCTTGCTTAGGTAATAGATAGGCTACTCTTTTATACCTGACTCATCATGTTACACCAAAACACATCCCATAGACCTATCGAAAACTGATGGGTACAAGATTAGAAGCCGATTAGAAACTAGTGGTACTAGTATTGGCGAGTTCCAAAGGTAGTGTTTTAAATTTTCTTAAGACTATGATTAAACAATGTAGCCATGTTCGATGATTAAATAATGTATCCATGTTCGATACTTTCTGATATAAAAACATTTTCAAATTGGATGGGTTGTAATTAATGGATGTTCTATATGTAATGGAAGATACCCAATTGTTTCCCATGCATTCACATACTAACTCAATTTATTTACTTGCTTAATTATTCATTCATTTATTCACATAATACTATTACGTGTACATATTTACATTCTTTGGCATCACATGAATACATTCGTCATGTTGATCCTATTTGATACACAACATGCCATAAAAGTCTAATTCAACATTGTTTTAAAAGTGCAAGGATTTTAAAACACGTGATCCACTATTTGACACTAGTATAATACTTGTAATCACAGAAAACCATGGAAAATAATCACTTGGAAGGAATCAAAAGGCTTGAGCTCATTTATAAGGAAGTTCAAGAGTGAATAATCCATAAAAATGAGGAATTGTAAGCCCAAATAGCCAAGTTGATTAAACTATTTTTGACAGGCATAAAAGACAAAAGGCAAACTAGTACCACTAACACTGAGAAAGGGCTAGCAAACCTCGAGGTACATCCATCTTATTGTACTAAAGTTATTAACACTCAAGAAGGGCATCCTAAGTACAGCAACCTTGACCAATGTCAATCCCACACGTCCAACCTATTATTTATGTCAAATGTTGGGCCTTAGCTAACTGCCTATTGGTCTTAAATCGAGATGATTTGGTTGAGCAAAAAAAGACTAACAACCAAAAATCCACATGAGCTCTAAAAGATGTGAACAAGTATTAATTATTAGAAAAATGTTTTAGGGCCATCAAAGGGAATGACAAATCTGGGGCCATTGATGCTAAGTCTTTAGGTATGGTGTCTGACTTGGTTATTCCCTCTAAGTTTAAATCCTTGACTTCAAGAAATATAATGGGACCATCAATTTGATTGCCCATATCTGAATATACTGTCAAAAAATGGACAGGTATAAAGAGAATGGAAAGCTTTTGATTCATTGCTTTCAGGATAGCCTACCCAAGGTAACCACAGAATAGTATATTGAGCTTGATTGGGTCAAGATCCAAACTTGGGTGGACTTAGCCAGGACATTTCTAGACCAACATAATCATGTGTTCGACAAGGCTCGAAACCGTCTCTTCTTGATAAACATAGAAAAAAAAGCTTTCGTGAGCTTTAAGTAATATTTACAGTGTTGGAAAGAAAAGGCTGCTCAAGTTCACCTTCTATTAACGAAGAGGGCAATGGCTTTCATATGCTTCAATACTCCTTGTGCACCTTACTATGAAAAACTGGTGGGGAATAACACAAAGAACTTCATCGATATGGTCGTATCGGTAAAATGATCAATAATAACAATAAAAGTAGCAATATATCAAGATATGAATTATTCAGATTAGTCAAAAAACCTATTGCTAATAAGAAAAGAAGAAGCAAATGGCATAACCTGTGTTGGCAAGCCTAAGGTTGTTCCAAATCCATGCCAATGCCAAACCCGTACTTCTCCAACACAACCTATCCTAGACTCACCCATACCTATATCCTCTAGCTCCATAACTATTATAATCTGTTAGATATAATCTAACATTTAGCTTTCCACCAAATCCTATCCAAAAAATTGCCTAAATGCTCAATTTAACAACACACCAATGCCAATGCCTAGAACAACCAACAAATATCTCCAGAGAAGCCAAAGTTTAACCCAATTCCCATGTTTTATGGAGAACTCTATCCACGATTGCTAGAAGGCTAGCTGGTTACATCAAAATACGTGGCCCTGAGGAATCCCTCGTATCATGAATGGGTTGACATTAGCATCCATTATGAATACAATGTTAAGATATAGGATCATATAATTGAAAATTGCACTGCTTTCAAGAGGAAAGTACAAAGCTTATTAGAGGTTGGTGTAATCAAATGTAAAGTAGAGCTAGGGCTAAAATGTAGGAGCAAACCTACTTTTGAATATGTCAAACCAAAGATAAACATAATCATCGAGAAAGAAGACCACTGGGTTAAAAAAACTATTAAAGAAGTAAAAACATCAATGATTTGGTCTAGCAAGCTTTGGTAAGGCCAAATTGGTATCGAAAACAAAACACCGAGGAGAAAAGTGTCAATTGTTGCTACTACCACTATAAAAAAGGGCATAGCCTATGGTACTATCTAGATTTTTTACATTTGGTTTAGGAAACAATGGACTAGGACGAGATGGAATTCAATGAAAAAATTCACAAAGCTATGGATGTCTTTGTTAATGTTACTGAATGAGAAAGAACTCATTATGGGATTAGGAAGCTAAAGATAATCTATTATGATCAGTGAAGTTTAGTGTAACTCTTATAGAACTTGTACCTAGAATGATCATTCAGCTCTTGTCTCCCTTCTCATACAAGGAAAACATAAAAGTACCTTGGAAATATGTGAGCAAAGCACTGATCACCAGAGAAGTCAGTTAACGAACTACCAACTTGGCCTATGGGAATGAGTAACATAACCTGTAACAATAGATATTATGCTTCAGATGCACCAAAAGTAGAAGTTCAAAAAAAGACTCCTATACTTGTTACTCGAGCACCAAAAATAATAATGAAAGAATCAAACCTGAGAGTGGTCTAAGAGCCAATCAATTAGAAGGATGCTATTAAATTATTCATATTCATCAAGCACAATAAGTACAGCATTATGGACTTGCTAAATAAGCAATTGATAAAGGTATCTGTTCTCATTGCTCCTAAATTTTAAAGTTCATAATAACACTCTCTAAAGGTCTTAAATGAAGTTTATGTGCCTCATGATATACCGATAAGCAAATCAGATTACCTAATGAGCAACATCACTATAGACAACATCATCTCTTTCAGTGACAATGAGATACCCTATGGAAGTAGGGCAACTACAAAGCCCTTTACATCACTACTTATTACAAAGCCAGCATCCTATCTAAGGTTTGTGTCAATAATGGTTAGCACTCGATGCCATGCCTTTCATCTTTCTAAACAAGCTCCCTATTAATTTTTCCCATACCATGCATAGCTGTACAGCTATGATAGGACATGTTGAGAGGTTATCAGAAACATCACCAACCCATTGCAAATAGGCCCATGCAGCTATGATATTGCTTTTAAGTGATGGACATCACTCTATCTTAGAATTACGTATTAGTGAGGCCTTGGAATTCATTTTATAGCGGTAATGCTATGATCGTTGCACCAAAAGTTAAAATTTATGATTGATAAAAAAGTGGTAAGCGTTAAGGTTGAAAAAGACATTATTACTGCAACCTTAATCGATAACCCTTGCATTCTTGAACTTTCTTTTTAGTCATTTGAATTCATGAATGCCATATATGTCAGGAATGGCCTGCTAAAACCCAAACCTCAATTATCAAAGAATAGCATTATGTTGGAATTGGCAAAAATGCTTGAGCTCAAAAAAGATTGGGAAAATGTCTTCAAGGCATCGCTATAGCTCTGAGGATGGTTAACAAGATTGATAAATAAGTGGTTAAGGTTTAATCCTAATGCACAACAGTTACGGAAACAAGTTCAAAAAGCTAAAAAAAAAAGAGGATGACATTACTATCAGGTATAGGATTTAGGATGGAAACTAATAGTGTTTCCCTTTTTTCGAGAAAGTTTTAGTTCGAGAAGACTCATGGATCCAGATCAGGAAAAAAATTAGCTTTGGGATGTAATAGTCATACTAAATAGGGCATTCAACAACTTCTTCATTAATGCCATCAACGATAAGCCGAAAGCATCAGGGCCTAACAATAAGATTCATTTATGTCCATCGGGCTTTGTTCTTCACAATTGGACTAAAAGTAAAATTCATGTATTATTTAAGTTTAATTCAAAAGTAATGCCAAGAACTTAGACTTACTTGCTTCTGCCCAAAGGCTTGTAAGATCCTTTGTATGAACCTTTTTTTTTTTAAATATTATCAATAAAAGTCACTAAACATTATTCATGTCACCTTTTATGTCCCATTTTTACTTTTGTTTATCCTTATTAAAACCATTTTACTCATATTTTTGCCTTTATTGTTCTTTTCTCACTTTTCCAATTACCTAGATGGAAATAACATAGGTAATCTTACCAAGACTTCAAAGATCAATTCTGAATGGTCAATCTATGCTGGTAAGGTTGCTTTTAAAGAGGATTCTAAGAAAATTCCATACATTGGATCTATTAAGGTTAATTGATCAAAAAGAAAAATGGATTTTGCCTCATTAGGAATAAATTTGAGAGCAGAGGAGGATCAAAGAGAGGTTAAGATTAAAACCTCCACAAACCTTTTAACTTAAACTGAACTAATAACCTTCCTCCAAGAATGTTGAGATGTACTTGCCTAGTCCCATCAAGACATGCTCGGACTAGACACTAACATTGTAGTTCATAAAATCCCCCTAAAACCCAAATATAAACTAATCAAATAAAAGTTAAAGAGGATTAAATTAAAAATGGTTCTAAAAATTAAGGAAGAGGTGAAAAATAATTTAAGGCAAGATTTCTCGAAGTAGCCTAGTATCCTGAATGGATAGCCAACATAGTCCCAATCCCTAAAAAGGATATACGAATGTGTGTCAACTATAAGGACCTAAACCAGGCTAGTCCAAAGGATAATTTTCCATTACCTTATATCAATATCTTAGTGATAATACTATAAAGAACTTTTATTCACCTTCATGGATAGATTTTTGAGTTATAATTAGATCAAAATGGCATCCAAGGATGTGAAGAAATCTATTTTCGTACCATATTGGGCATATTCTATTAAAAGCCATACTTTTGGACTCAAGAACATCGAGGCAGCATATAAAAGAACCATAGTGACATCATTCCATGATTTAATGCATAGGGAGACTAAGGTTTACATGGATAACATGATTGCCAAACCCAAAAAAGAGAGTGCACATGAATATGAAAATGCCAACTCAAACTAAATCCTACTAAATGCACTTCTTGGCATCATCTCCAGGAAGCTACTAGCTTCATTGTCACAAGATAGAAGTCAGTCCAATCAAAATCAAAGCCATTCAGAATTTATCACTACCTCATACCCAAAAAGAGGTGAAAAGCTTTTTAAGGAGATTAAACTACATCACCAAATTCATATCCCAATTAATTGACAAGTGTGATCCCATATTTTAACTTCTTTGAAAAAACTTAAGGAATATAATAAGGAATGCCAAGAACCCAGTTGGGATAAAGTCTTGCCTAAGGGACTTGGCCTGCTCAACCACATTATTTGCCTTAGTTTGAGCTATTCAAATTTATTCAGCGAGGTATTTGAGGCACTTTGGATATCAAGTTAGGTCCAATCAAGCATAAGCCTTCTGCTTTTCCACCCTTGCCCTTTCTCTTTAGAGAACCTCAATAACCTATCATTCGAGTCTTGATGGCTCTCTAAAGAATGTTCTAAAATTTGGATTCTTATCATGAAGTGTGCATTTGAGCCTATCTTTTGTAAGATTAGTAATTCAGCATAGGCCTTAACAAGTTATTCCTCACTTGTCATGGCTTTTGTCTTCCATGATTGTAATTCTTTAGTGAATGTGGCAAGCTTTGCCTTCTATTTGGCTAAGGTTTTCCTAACTCCTTAATACCTTTTGCCTTTTTGGACTGCTTTATATTCCTCTTTCAAATCTAAAAGGTCCTCTTTGATAACACTTTTGTTTTTTATGATGTCTAGTATTTCTCCATCCTAGATCTAAAGTTCAAACTCTAGTTGGCTCTTTTTCTCTTACAATTGGAGGATCTCTTTTATGAGATCAACTTTTTCTGTGTAAATTTTTATTTCATGATCTCCACATAGGATACGGATTCACTGGTAAATGCTTAAGTTGGCCCATCATTAAGCAATGTTAAAATGTCCTTATCCACTTAATTTTTCTTTTTTCATACGTTAGAGTCACCTTGTTCTCTTCTTTTTGTAATATAATGCAGTGAGTTTGTTTCCAAGCATTGAGTATCCTTTGGAACTTTCCCTTATAGTCTTTTCCTTCATACTCAAAGTCCAACTGAATAAGGTTGAGAGTGAATAGAACAAACTATTGGCTATTAAATGTCCCAAAGCTAAAAGTAAAGCATAATTGACACTTCCCTATATACTGTTAAGTGGTACCCATTGATAAGTCTCACATTTTATACGAATAGCCAAGAATGATCCAAGGGACCATCTAAGTCACCTCATTAACATGTAAGTTTTGAAGTTTCTCAACCTACTTATCCTTGGTTATGTCTTGAGGCCATTTTTTTTCTAGGAACTTGATAAGGGGAATAAAATTAAGCATATAAAGGCAGAGCAACTTCTTTCCCTCGACCTAAAAGTGATTGAGAAGCCAGACATAGAGAAGTGAAGAGCAATAGATAAAATGTCCTTTTTTTTCTTTGTCGGTAGTCTCAGCTATAATGACCAATATAAGCCTTGCAAGCCAATTGTTGTAGTTTGTAAGATGTTAGCATTTAGTGAAATAAACATTATATTTATCATTAATGTTAATGACGTATTTCTTTGTCCATAAGATTTCTTTTAAACAGTTGTTATGAAAGTCTTATAAAGATAAAGCCCATGAAACACATTAGCCTAGCAAAAGAATTATAATGAGTTATAGTTATGGGTTCCTATATATCAAAGCACCATTTCAAAAAATGTTCTTGGTCATAGAATTACCAAAAAAGGCATTGACAATACATAATGACTGGTTTATGATAATGCTTTATGCATTTAATGCATGCAACTAATCCCATAAGTTGAAGTATAGATATACTTGGGGATATCATATGGGTAAGATGACCTTCCATAAGAGTTCCTTTTAGTATTGCACTCAAGTGTCTATAGAAAATACTCTCATATGTTAGAAGTGGCAGTGGTCCTTAGACTAGTGACACTAAGTCACCTTGTATATGAATTATCATACTTAGAAATCATCATGAATGGGTGTCACAACATGATTCGAATACGAATCTTAGCCCTTGCTCTTATATTTATCGATATATCACTATTTTATATTCTCTTATTTCTATAAGCCATATCATTATCGACATTTTTTATTTTCGGGGACTAAGAGGTCGAGATGAATTGCTCACTCAACTTAACCCTAAATAGTCATTACAAAATGACTATTTGTTTAGAGTCGCCATCAATCTATTGGCTTAGGTGAGATTAGTCACCTATCCGAGTTTGTAGTTTAAGGGTTATGAAACCCTAGAATAGCAACTCCAAAATCTATGATCATATGAAAGATCATATAAAAGGGTTCGAGAATGGGTTACAATCACAACTAAGGATCGACCCTCTCATGATGCCTGAAAATCAGTACCTTATTACTTACATGTTAACTTGAATTTTATTTTTTATCTGGTTTCAACATATGGCATTTAATTATAAATATACAAAAATAATACCTTATGAGATAAATTTATTATTTTGTGTAGAGAAAATTGAGTTTTTGAAATTTTTGAAAATCAAAATCTCTTCCATACCTTATCAGAGAACTAGTGGAACATGAAAGTTTTTTTATCATTTTATTTTATACGTTACCGAAAGAGTAGAGGAACACAAAAGGTTTTAAAAATCAAAATCTCTTTCGAATCCTGTTGGAGGGCTGGAGGAATGTGAAAAGTTTTCGTTTTTTTAATCTCTAGAAAAGTCTCAATTTTCACTTTAAAAAGTATATATTGTTATTAAAATAATTCATAAAACCCCTTGTATATTTTGAGAGAAATTTCATGTATTATTTTAACTCGGAGATATTGCCTTTGTTTTCTAAAAATAAATTTTGATTTTATTAAAAATATTAATCAAATATCCTAAGACCCAAAAATAGTCTAAAATGATGAACCTATCCTTAATGTGTACCTTAGATGCCCTAGTACTCACATAGGACTTCGTTCTAATGCAAAATTACCAAAACCCCTTGGATTGTATCTTCAATGTGAAACTATCCAAGTAACCCTAAAGGACTCGAAAATGATCATAGAAGGATGAACCCATCCTAAATGTACATCTTTGGCGTAAAAGCATCCCGATAACTACCTAAGACATGATTCTAAAAAAATTACCAAAATCCTCTTAAGTATGCCTTCGATATCAAAGTATTTCGAAAACCCTAAAAGACTTGAAAATAATCATAAAAGGGTGAACCTATCCTAAATGTCAACCTTTGGCACAAAAGCATCTTGATGACTACCTAGGATTCGATTCTAAAGAAATTACCAAAATACCCTAGAGCATACCTTCAATGTGATAGTATCTCGGTAACCTTAAAGGATAAAAAACGATCATAGAAGGGTGAACCTATCCTAAATGTACACCTTTAGCATAAAAGCATCCCAATGACTACTTAGGACTTGATTTTAGAGAAATTACTAAAATACCTTTAAGGTGTACCTTCGATGTGAAAGTATCCCAATAACCTTAAAGGACTCAAAGATGATCAATAGAAAAGTGAATCTATCCTAAGTGCATATCTTTGGCATTAAAGCATTCCGATGACTACCTAAAACTCGATTCCAAGGAAATTACCAAAATGCCTCTAGGTGTACCTTCAATATAAAAGTATCCCAGTAACCTTAAAGAACATGAAATGACAAGTAATGATGATTTTTACTCTAAATGGGTAATTTAGATGACAAATATGACCTAAAGTACAAAAATTGCTAATGGGTCTCCAAATTTCTCAAAATTACATATTAATCCCAAATTGACTAAAAAATGCTAAAAATGTTTTGTTTTGTTTTCTTTACCCAAAGTACCCTAAATGGGTAATTTATATTTTAAAGAAATATAAAATGCAAAAATGCAATTAAGTTCCTAAATTTTTCAAAAATTGCATTTCATACCTTAGCAGAGAACCAAAAAAATATGAAAAGTTTTCATATTTTTAACACCCCACTAGAGGACAAGTGGAATGCTAAAAATATTTTAAAATATTCAATTTCACGCTAAAGATGACCATTTTGACCTAAAATGCTAATTTTTTGAATGGTCCCTAAACATGCTAAAAATTGAAAATCAGTCATTACATGATTAAAACATAAGATCAAGCATTAAATAAAAATAATCACAAAATATTACGTAGAAAATTACAAGCAAGATTCAACCACCTTCTTTTGCCCCTAGTATAAATTTTTCAATATTTGCACAAAAGTTCCAAAATTTTTTAAAATTAAAAAATATATATTTTAACTTGATAAATGCATAAAATACACTCCTATGGGTGCAAGTGTGCTTCGGCCAAGCATATAGGTTTAAACAAGACTTTTTTATTTTTTTTTTTTTACAAATTAGCCCGTAAACTTTCTATATTTATATAATGGCCACAAAAATAAAAAAATCATCACATATACATGCATGATTTTCGGCCAATACGTATATAATCTACCCAATTTTTTTTAACTCAATAATCACATATTCATATTCTATCTAACATAAATTAACACTATCATATGATAAAATCACAAAAATATACATATAAACATGTGATTTCAACATAATAACAAGAAAACTCTAAAAGAAATAAAAATACATGTGAACATATATATATATGACAACTATAATACAAAAACTAACATCATATCAACATAAACATGATACATGAAGAAAGATAATTTACTAACAAAAAAACAAAATAATTAAATCAAAGAAATTTGTTCATGGCCATTATGCTTAATCTTTCAACATGGATAAAAAATCCATGAACTTAAGCATATTTTTGAATCATCAAAGAGAAGAAAAATGCATGAAACTAACAAGACTTTAAAGATTTTAGAAGAGATTATACCTTAACAAAGCTTTGAAAATTTGTTTAAGTGTTTTCTTCTTTTTTTTAGTTTTTTTTTCTTTTTATTTTTGTTCCATGCTAAGAGAACTAATCACAGACATCCTCCTTATTTATAAGGGAGGATGATTTGGCCAAGGAGGATGAAAATCCTCTTTGGCAAAAAATCCTCCTTGGCTAAATTTCCCTTTTTTTTTCATGTTTTTTTCTTTTTTTATTTATTTAAAATTTTGTTAACTTGTTAGGTTGGAAAATAATTATTGGTATGTCATAAACCCATGCTTCTGTCATCTTTTTTTACAAGTCATCATTCTATTGTTATGGTTATGCTAGTTTAGGTGGCATGATGATCATTTTGTACCTTTGGCCTACTTGATGGAATTGGTTAGGAAGAAATTGAATTAGTAAGAAAAGAATTTAATTCAAACCAAATTAAATTTTATGTAATTAAAGTAGTGAATTATAAAATTAATTATATAAAAACAAAATTACATTATAAATTTACAAGTAAACATATTCCATGAAAAAAATGATAACAAATTAAAGTTCATGTACTCAACGAAATTTCACATGATAAATCCAATTAAGAATTTAATCATAAGGAAATTCTAATCAAAATTCCATAGAGAAAATTGAATCAAAATAATTGGTATATACATATATATATATGTAAAATTTAAATAAAGGGTTGGTGGACTTTATTGGAAAAATAGAGATTAAAATGGGCTTGGTGGGCTTTTAGAGAATAAAATGAACTTGGTAGAAAATAAAATGGGCTTTGTAAGATTATTGGGCTTCTTGAGAAATACCGAGCTTATTGAGCCTTGCAAAATTTAAAAATTTTAGGCCTATTAAGGAGATTTTGCCTAAATTAAAATTAATAAATTTTTTTTATAAAAATTTCAAGTATTAAATTATAAAAGAAAAATTTTTAAGAAGTCTTATGTACAAGAAAAAAGACAATTAAAATCCCTACGGAAGAAAATTGATATATATAAAAATTTAAAGCTCACAAAATCAATTGAATTTTCAGAAACAAATTTAATATGAGTTTAATAAAAATATTTGATTAATTTTAAAACATTATAAACTTGAAAAATCCTCCTTAAAAATTACAAAGTAAAAACCTCTGTATTTTGAAAAATGAGAAAAATCTACAAAATGAATTGGAATTTCTCAAAACTGATTTTATGGCAATTGAATGAGAATATTTAAAGAATTTTGAAGTTTAAAACTTGAGAAAATTCTGCCAAAAATTTTACAAATAAAGGAAAGCCCATATTTCGTAATTGATAAAAATTTTAAAAATACATTAAAACTTAAAAAATGAGTTAAATACAACATATTATCCAAGATATTAATTATTAAAATGAAAAAAGTGAAATTCTAAAATCTAAAGTAAATTTAACTTTGAAAAATTTCACGAGTATATTGTAAAAATTTCAAAAATAATTGGCAAACTTGATAACTTGACTCATTATGGTATAAAATGCCAATATATATTTTTTCTTGAATTTTTTTTATTTTGAAATGCATATGGACGTAAATACTATATAGGTGTCAGTAAAAATATATGATGGTTAATTTTTTCGAGTTTTACAAAAAATCTAAAAAACTTCATAAAAATCTAAAACTTGTCTGTGATATCATCTATAGGAATGATTTTCAAAATTTGAAGTGAAAATATTTTAAAAAATTTCCTTTTGAATATTTATCCTTTTATCCAAAATCAATCTTTAAATGGTACTTTTCTTGTCACGTGTCAATACGGCCATCTATGTGTGATAGAATAAGTTACAAGAACATGTAAACTACCCGGGATAGGTTGGCTTCTATTAAGGCAACAACTGTATTCTCGATTTTGGATAACTGAGGCTACTAAAAAAAAGATCCAAATGAAATTAGGTGTTTACAACTGCCCCTCTTTAGCTGTTACTGATAATCAGGAATAGGGCAAAGACCAAATAGATACAATTTTATTTAGGTTGTAATGTTTCTTTTAAACAAAAAAAACTACATTATATGTACATTAAAAATATACAACCAAGTGTAAAATTGATATAGTCAAACGAAAGTGACCACGATGTTATCTTAGGTATAAAAGGGTTGATAAGGCAAAACCAATACAGTCAAATGAAAATGACTAGGATGTAATCTTGGGTCTAGAGGGTTAACTAGGGCACAGCTGATATAGTCAAACGAAGGTGACCAGGATATAATCCTAGGTTTAAAGTGTTGACCAGGGCAAAATTGATACAATTAAACGAATGATGACTAGGATGTAATCGATACAGTTAAGCAAGGATGACCAAGATGTAACCTGGGTTTAAAGGGTTGACTAGGGTAAAATTGAAGGATGACCAGGATGTATCCTGGGTCTAAAGGGATGACCAGGGTAAAACAAATACCATTAAACGAAAGTGACCAGGATGTAATCCTAACTATAAAAGGGTTGACTAGGGCGAAACTGATACAGTCAAGAGAAAAGGACTAGGATGTAATTCTAGGTCTAGAGAGTTGATAAGGGCAAAACCAATACAGTTAAATAATGATAACCATGATGTACCCTAGGTATAAAAGAGTTAACTAGTGAAAAATTAGTACAATCAGTCAAGGATTAAAATACCTAATATTAGAGTTACTAGAAGGAATGTGAAACTTAATTTCTAGTTCGCATAATAAAAAGCTTTTTCCAATTCAACTTCAAATTTGCAAATTATGAAATGTCAATGCAAATGCATGAAGAATGCATATGATGAATTTTTATGATTTAATGTCTGATCCAGCCTATTTTGGAATCAAATTTATTTAATTTTAGAAAATTTGATTGATATTTCTTCTTGATTTGGTGGAATTTACTCATATATTTGCTTGGGGATTGAAGGCATCTTTACGAAGTCTTGGGACTTTTTTTTTTTGGTAAGGGAGCTAGCACCTAAACTTGAATTTTGAAGACATCTTTAAAGATCATTGTAGCTAAGATACACTTGTTCCAGAGAAGTCAAATTGGGTGACGCACCAATATGATTTATGAAATGAAAAAAAGGAACATGATTAGGAATGTATGGTCTCTAAAGTTTCCCATTAATAGCCAAAACAAACTGATATAGGCTGACGAAGAAGAGCATGATGGAGAGTATCTAGTTTCTAAAAATTTCTCTCCTACAACTGAAACAAACTGATAAAAAGTTAAGGAAGAAGAAAATGATGTGGAATATATGGTTTCTAGAAATTTCGTACCAACAGACGAAACAAACTAATACAAGCTGGAGAAGAAGAGTGCGATAGAGAATAAGTAGTTTATCCACCCTAATTTTCTTAGAATGTTCGAAAGACTTTGGATTACTAATTAAGATCCCTGCAATGCTTTGATCTCATTCAAAGTAATGTAGAGAATTCAATTTATCATTTTTTCATCGATTTCCATTTGTTTAAAATGTTAATTATCATTTAGCAGAAATATTAGCTTGGTCAAAAAGATTATTTAGCAAAGGTATGAATGAAAATATATACTTGTATTGCAATAAGGAAAGAAGATACAACATCGATTATTCTACAAAAATGATGGTGAAGTACAAAAGAGATTTAGATATCACTTAGATAAATGATATATCCCATTCAGTTTTTCAAAGATTTTTCTTGAAAGGAATGCTTACTTTCATAAAGATCCATCTCTTGAAAATACCTCTGATCATACTATGCCTTTTTTAGAAATAGTTTTCCAGCAAATTATGCTTTGGCCATTCATTTAAAATGTTTGAGCCATCGCTTTGAGTTTTAGCTCAAAGCCTCGCCCTTTTACCACTTTTGATTGGACACTCTTTTTGGGTTTTCATCCATTTTTTTTAAATGGATGCCATTTCAGGTTTTCATCCATTTTTTTTTTTTTTTGGAAAAGAAACCCTTTTGGTTTTTCATTTAGTTTTTCTTTCTTTCTTTCTTTTTTCTCTTTCTTTCTCTGTTTTTTTTTAGGCATAATATTTTTTTACATTATCTGAATTAATAGGGTTTGGTATAATTCCTCCATCCATCTCTGCCAATGCCAATGCTCTTCTTGAAAATGTCTTCTAAACAAAATAAGGCCTTTCCCAATTAGGTGCCTATTTGCCTCAAGGATCTTTTTGCTCGAACATACTTCTTCTCAATACCAATTCTCCATCATGGAATTTCCTGGGATGAATTTTCTTATCATGCACTCTCATCATTCTTCTCTGGTACGTCTGCCCAACTTTTAGCCTATTTTCGATGAAGTTCAACTGCTTATAACGATTTCAGACCCATTCGACTTCCTTCAACATGGTTTCCATTAAAACCTAGAGTGAAAAGATCTCCACTTCAATTGTTAAGATAGCCTCTGTGCTGTAGACTACCAAATGAGTGTTGCCCTAGTTTAAGTTCATACCAGAGTTCTATATGCCAACAGGGCAAAGGGGAGTTTCTTTTGCTAATCTTTATAGGTCTCTACCATCTTCCTTATGATTCTCTTAATATTTTTATTAGTTGCCTCCATAACTCTGTTAATCTTTGGGTGGTATGTCACTTAATTGTGATAAGAAATTTTAAGCTGGTACACACCTCCATCATCAATATGTTATTCAAGTTGAAGGCATTATCCGTTATAATTGTTTCAAGGATCTCAAATTGATAGATAATGTTGGTCATCAAAAATTTTATCACCGTAGACCTTGTCATATTCATATAGGAGGCTTTTACCCATTTGGTGAAGTAATCTATAGCCACCAAGATAAAGCAATGACGATTCAAAGCTACAAGGGTAATCGAACCAATAACATCTATTCCTCAAATAAAGAAAGGCCATGGTGTGGTTATGACATAAAACGATGAAAGTGGTGTTGGATCTTGTCAGCATAGACTTGGCATTTATGACATTTTCGGGCATGTTTAATACAATCACCTTCCATGGCCATCCAGAAATAACCTAGTCTCATGATTTGCCTTGCCATGTTGTATCCATTTGCATGGATACCACAAATCCCTTCATGCATTTCTTCCAATATCTTTTATGCTTCGAGAACATTAATGCATTTTAGCAGCATTTGATCATAACTCTTCTTGTAAAGAACCTCTCCATCTAAGATAAAATTTATTAACAACCTTTTTAAAGTTTTTTTTTGTCAGTCTCGGAGGCATTGTCTAAACATACTCGATCCCTTAAATATCTTTTAATGTTGTGATACCATGGGAGGCCATCTACTTCTATTTCGACATCATAAAAGTATGCAGGAAACTCATATATACTCATCTGAATTGGCATTACCTCTTGCCCTTCATTTACTTTAAATATGAAAGCCAAGGTGGCTAAAGCATCTGCCATTTGATTATCATCTCAGGTCAGATGAATAAGTTCAACATTCTTAAACTCTTCAAGCAATTCTAGTATCAACTTTCTATATTGTTGCATCCTTGAATCCTGAGTTTCCCATTCTTCGTGTAATTAATAAATCACTAAGGTGGAGTCTCTATATACTTTTAATGATCAGACTTTTCTTTCTATAGCTACCCAAAGTCCAATAACACTCTTCAAATTCTGCCACATTGTTTGTATAATCAAAGTGTAATCGAGCGATGAAAACATCCCCTTTCGAAGATATCAAGATCGCCTCAATTCCATGGCCTAAAGCATTTGATGATCTATTGAATACATTTTTCATGTTAATTCCTCCAACGTCTCTCCTTCCTTTTCTACCATAATATTCATTAAACGCTCATTAGGAAAGTCAAAATTCAATGGTTGATAATCATTAAGTGCTTGGCTTTCTAGGAATTCGGCAATAACACTTCCTTTGATTGCCTTATAACTCACATAAACCATATAATTTTCTAATAGCAAGACCTGTCATCTAGCTATCCTTTTTTATAGAGCTGGTGCTTCGAATAGATACTTAATCGGGTCTATTAGTGATCAATCAGGTTGTATGATACAACATGTATTATCAGAGCTTTTTGTAGCCCAAACTAGGGCACAGCGTATCTTTTCTATTTGAGAATAATTTACCTCATAGTTAAGGAATTTCTTTTTGAGATAATAAATTGCCTACTCATTCCTTCCTGTCTTATCTTGTTGTCCCAACACATAACCTGTAGACCTTTTAAATACTGATAAGTACAAAATCAAAGGACATCCTGGTGTAGGTGGTATTAACACTGGCAAATTACAGAGATAGTGCTTAACTTTCTCAAATGCTTCTTGCCATTCATTATTCCATTCACCAAGGCTTTGTTTTTGCAAGAGCTGAAATATTAGGTCACACTTATCTATTACTAGGAATATGAATTTGGCAATGTAATTCAGCCTTCCCAGAAACTTCGTACCACTTTTTGTGTAGGCGGGGATTGCAATTCTTGTATCACTATGATCTTATTTGGATCAACTATAATCCCTTTTTTATTCACAATAAAGCCTAATAATTTCCCTGACCTTGCACCATAAGTGCATTTTGCCAAATTCAACTTCAACTGGTACTTTTTTAGTCTTTTGAATAGCTTTCGTAAAATTGTAACGTGTCCTTTCTCTTAAGGTGACTTGGTGATTATATCATCTACATATACTTCTATCTCGTTGTGCATCATATCATGGAATAGAGTGATCATTGCCCTCTAATAAATTGCCCCAACATTCTTCGATCCAAATGGTATCACCTTATGACAAAAAGTTCCCACATTCTAATGAATGTTGTCTTCTCCATATTTTCTAGTGCCATTTTTATCTAGTTATACGCCAAAAATCCATCCATGAAAGAAAACAGACAATTCTTCGCAGTATTGTCAACCAGAGTATCTATATGGGGAAGAAAAAAATTATCCTCTTGACTCGTTCGATTTAACTCACGGTAGTCTACTTACATTTTGACTCTACCATCTTTTTTGGGGACCCGAACAATATTTGCAACCCATTTCGGGTATTTTGGCATCTCAAGAAACCTGGCCTTGAATTGTTTTTTTTACCTCTTCTTTTATTTTCAAAAGCATTTTTAGTTTCATTCTTCTTAACTTTTACTAAACCAATTTGTATTCTGGTTTTAGAGGCAATCTATGGACCACGATTTCTATATCCAATCCTAGCATGTCTTAGTAGAACTATACAAAAACATCTTGAAACTACCAAAGCAAACTTATTAATTTTTCCTTGGTGTTGGTCATAAAAGCAGTGCCTATTCTGACTTTTTTTCTAACATCCTCATTATCCCTAAATTTATCTCTATGGATTCTTTAAGGGGCATTATTCAATCATCCCTTCGCTCGATTATTTTTAGCAGATCGGGTAGTAAAGTATGATCATCAACATTTGCTTTGAAATTAACCTCGTTCAAGTAAATAACCCATTGAAAATTAACCTTTAAATGTAGGAAATCTATAAAGGCAAAAGGAGAAAGGGGAAAAATGGGCAAACAAATAGATGACATGATTTGTGTATATGTATGTAAAATGGAAAAAAAAAATATTGGCAGAAAAGAAATTGGACATAGACAAAAATGTCATATGCATTTAATTTCTGTAAATGATAATTTGACATTTTAAGCTTTTAGAAAAAAATACTTAGATGACAAAATAAGTGTCTGAGATTACTTTGAATTGACCAAAGCACTACGGTTCTCTCAGTATAACTCTAATTTTTCAAGACGTATCTAGGAAAACAAGGTTAGATCACATGATCATTATTCGACTTTTCGCTGTCTTATCCAATATTGGCCACCTGACACTTCTCGAAAGCTTTGTTAACAACCAACAATTTCATTAGTTTCTTTTTTCTTAACTCCTAGATTAAGAACACCTACATAATAGAAAATTTCATCCAGCAAGGGGTAAAAGGTTAATTTTTAGCTTGACTATTGATCGATGGCTCAGGCTAACTTTTTTCTCTAACATCTGTTCTCAAATGTCCTCTTTTGACCCCACTTCGGTTTAAAACCCAGTTAGTGCTTGTCTTTCTTGACCAATGACATTGATGGATCAACTAATCCCTTGCAAGCACTTCCCTTTATGACTCACCATGGTGAGTCACACATAAAGACAAAATTCTTTAATTAAACTTCATAAAAAAAGTGAAAAAAATCTAAAAAAGAGTGATTAAAATAAAAAAATAATAATAAAATAAAGGAAATTAGTGGAAAATCCTAAAAGCATTTGGCCAAGAGGTTTTTTAGCCCCTTGATCGAATCCTTCCTCTATAAATAGATGAAGGACGATTTAAGTTGACAGCTTTGGCATTCCATTATAATAAAAAAAAAACTAAAAACATCCAAATTTCTTAGTTTTTTAAGCTTTTTAATGTAATTTCTCTCATAAAGTTTTGATTTTTCTTTATTTCATACTTGATTCTTCCTTTTAGTGAGCTTTGTGACTACTAGAGCTCATGGATTTTGAGCCATGTTGAAATGCTAAGTATGAAAGCCATGATCAAGGTTTCTTGATTGTGCTGTTATATTCAATTTTTACTAGTAATAAGTTGATTTTTATCAAGATAATTTGTTCTTGTTGATAGAAATGATGTTAATTTCATGTATATATATATATGTATTGTTATTTTTCTTAACATTTTCATGTTGATTTATGTTGATAAGTTCATTATTTATCATGATTTTATGCATATTAAGCTTGGTAAAAATTATGACATGTACTTTTATTGATATTCATGAAAATATGTGATGAAAAAAATTGTTTTAAATTGATATAAATGTTGGGGGAAAAAGATTATGGTCATTGGGCAATTTTTTGTGCTTGATTTTTTGGTATTTTAAACTATTTGTCATAATTAAAACTTGTACAGGCCCAAAAATAATTTTCCTAAAATTTTGAAAGCCTTGGAAGGGTTAGGTTATTTTATAATTATGGAAAGTTTAGGGACTAAATTGTAAAAATAAAAGTCTATCATGCTTAATCGAATGCATCATGTACCCTCGGGGATGTGTTTCATGTATTCCTAACACGTTTAAATTCTCGTATATTCGGATTCTCAAATTCTAAAATTAAAATAAGTATACACAAATTTATAAAAATGCATGAATAAATAAAATTATAATTGGAAGGTCTATGAAAAATGAAAAGAAAAATTGAAGTGGAAGGACTAAATTGTAAGAAATTTAAAAGTTATAAATTGACTAATTTAATAACAAATCTAATCACATAAAAATCAATTAAATTTCCATATAAAAAATTTTGGATCTAAAAGAATTAATAAAAATTTTGGAGAGCGGAAAAATTATTAGATTTTGTTTTAAAATCAAAATGGGCTTAATTAGGCCTTGTTAGAAAATAAAATGGGCTTATTGGGCTAATAGCGAATGAAATGGGCATGGTAGAAAATAAAAAATATGCTTAGTAAACTTGTTGGGCTTGTTGAAGAATTAACGAGCTTATTGGGCCCATTATTAAAATTTAAAAATTTTATGCCCATTAAAGAAATTTTGCACAAAAATAGAAATAAAAACAAAAATTCCAAGCGTTGGCCTCTAAAAGAAATTTTTGAAAAGTTTTATGTGTGAGAAAAAGATAATCAAAAATTCTAAACTCATAAAATTTTTCAAGGAAAATCCTTATAGAAAGTAAATTAAAATTTAAAAAAAAATGGAAAACTCATAAAGTGTATTAGAGTTTCAAAGACTGAATTAATATGAATTAATGAAAGCATTTAAAGAATTTTAAAAATTCTAAATTTAAAAAAATTCTACAAAAAAATTTATAGAGTGGGAAACTCTGTATTTTAGGAACGAAAAAATTTCAAAAATATGTTCAAATTTCATAAAATGAATTTAAATTCAACATATTATTCAAAATATTAATTTATAAAAATAATAAAGATGAAAATATAAAATCCATAACAAATTTTACGCAAAAAATTTCACAAGCAAAATATTCGCAGTACTATAAAAAAATTCAAAATTAAATACTGAAACTGACCATTTGACACCTTGTGGTATAAAATGCCAAGAAGTATTTTTTTCTGAATATTTTTTTTATTGTTTTGCAGTGTGTATCAACATAAATACCATATGGATATCGTTAAAAATATACGACAGCTGATTTTTAAAATTTCATGAAAAATAAAAAAGTTCTAAAACTAGGAATTTTGACCCTAATATCATATGCAAAAATGAATTTCAAATTTTCAAACGAATAAATTTAAAAACTTATTTTTTTTTACCTTGAAATGGCGATTTTTATGTCATGCACATTTGCGTCCATTTAGGTATAACTAAAGAGGTCTTAAAAATGTTTAATCCCTATGAAAGGGTTCGACCTCCATCGAGATGAGTACTTAATTTTCTATCTCGGATATTTTAGGACTATCAGGGAAAATGCCTAGACAAAATTTGGTTTCTACAATGTGGAGCCTTGTATCGATACCTAATAGATGTGTACCAAGACCTGCATGCAAAAATGCAAATTTTTTATACCTTTGACTCTCCAAACCCTCACCTTGGTCGAGAATGGTATGGAACTAATCTGTGTTCCTTCGAGTGACTTTGATGGTGCCTTAGATGATGACTTCTGATGCCTTGAATGTTGACCCATCCATCTCTCTAAAATATCAAGAAAGTGAAGAAAGTCAAAGCCTAGTGATTCCCATAGTTAGATCTGACTAATTGGCCCATGTTAAGAGAATTAAGCCTAATGACACTGGTAGGTCAAATTTGGCTAATTGGCTGTGTCACAAGTCAATCATAGAGGTGCTTATTGGTATAGCTCGATTAGTTGTCAAGAATCGCTATCAAGAAATCCTCTTAAAGTCTAATGTTACTGGCTATGATTTGGCTTATTAGCATACTATCATTTTTTAGTTGAACCTAGGAATACGAAGAGCCTAAGATCCTAATGTAGGTCTTTCATCCAAAAACCTTTGTCAGGAAATCCCTTCAAAGCCAAGCGTTATTGGTTTACGTTGGTATTCCATCATTTTTAAATCGAACCTAGGGATAAGTCAAGCCTCGGATAATGGTGTAGGTCTTTTATTCAAAAACATTTGTCAAAAAATCCTTTCAATGTCTAATGTAGTTGTCCAGGATTTTTCACAATGGCATTCTATCATTTTTAAGTCAAACATAGGGATGGGTCGAGCCTAAGATTGTAGTCTAGGTTTTTCATCAAGAAATCCTTTGAAAGTCAAATATTGCTGGCTGTGATTCGGCTCGTTAGCATTTTATGATTTTAAGTTGAACCTAAGGATAGGTTGAGCCCAGGATCATAGTCTATGTCCTTCATCCAAAACCTTTATCAAGAAATCCTTTCAAAGTACAATGTTGCTGGCTCTGATTTGTCGTGTTGGCATTTGTCATTTTTAGGTTGAACCTAGGGAAAAATCGATCCTAGGATTGTAATCTAAGTCTTTCAGCCAAAAATCTCCATCATTTTTCATCCAATCTAGGCTTTTCATCCAAAAGTTTAAACTTTACCTTTTGCAAACATCAAAAATGCCACCAAAATATTGTTTCATCCTGGCTCATATTAACTTTAACCCTTTCATCACAAAAGCATACGGTAAGGTCAAAGCATATCCTAGACTTGCTCTTGATACTCAGCAGTAACTAAAAAGAGGTAGCTATAGACACCTTATTTTATTCAAAACCATATCCAAGGCATCAAGGGTCACTATTTAAGGCATCATCGAGTCCATTTAAAGAAGCACAAATTAATTCCTACCATTCCAGCTAAGATGAGGTGTTCATGGGGTCAAACTATGAAAAATGAACATTTTTACATGTAGGTCTTAGTACATAGCCTTTAGGTATCAATACAAGGTCTTCACATCATCAAAATCTAAAAATCCATTGTTTGTATCCATATAGGAGGCCACGTATCAATGCACTTGCTCAATACATTAGCCATGTTATCCATACAGAGTTATGTAGTAGCTAAAATCGTGAGTTTTTACCAAGATGTATCGACACACAAGTAGAAGCATCAACACAGCCTTCATGGTATCGATACAATCTTCAACATATCGATACATCTAGGTGACACTATTCTATGTATCGATACAAAACTCTTTATATACATAGGAAAAATTTGCCCAGTTCGTGTCATTTTTACCCTTTTGCATCATGACATCAGAACATGAATTTGGTCAAGATTTTGGTCATAAAAATCATTCAATCTCAGACATAGCTTCCTAAAAATCATATGGATTTCATTTTTGGGCTTTAAACTTTGGATTATAAAATTTTTGAATGGTCCATTTGTTGACACTTAATTTTATTTGGGCCTCTTCCCTGACAGTTCAAAAATATTAGAGAACAAGAACTTAGCAGCCGCCTAATCGTAATAGATTTCCTTAGGGTGGATTGGATGTTTTCAAGACCTTTTTAGTCATATCTAAATGGTCACAGGTGCACGTGACAAAATTATCGCCATTTCAAGGATCGTAAAGACTAAATCTCAGGTTAAAAAACAAATATCAAGGTAAAAATTTAGTTTTTAAATTTATTCTTTTGAAATCTTGAAATTTATTTCTGTAGATGTTATCAGAGTCAAATTTTCCATTTTTAAGAATTTTGAGAATTTTTGTAAAATTTAGGAAGATAACCATTGCATATTTTTACCGATACTTATACAATACTTATGCTGATATTCACTCTGAAAAATCAAAAATATTCAAGGAAAATTTTTTATTGGCATTTTTACCACAACTTATCAAGCTGTCAACATTGGGACTTAAATTTGAATATTTCATAATACTATGAGTGTCATACTTGTAAAAATTTCTTAGGAAAATTTTGTTCTAAATTTCAAGTTTTCATCTTTATTATTTTTATAAATTAATATTTTGATTAATGTGTTAGATAAAATTCATTTTTATAAAATTTTAACATATTTTTGAAATTTTTTCATTTCTAAGATACGGAGTAATCTACTCCGTAAATTTTTTTCAAAAGGATTTTTCTGAGTTTACAATTTTTAAAATTCTTCAAATATTTTCAATAAAATTATATTAAATCAGTTTTTGAAAAATTAATTTATTTTAAGAGTTTTGCATTTTTTTTCAAATAATAATTTTCTTCTGAAAGGGTTGTTCCTCGTAAAATTTATGAGATTAGAATTTTAATTGCCTTTTTTTGTACATAATATTTTTCAAAAATTCCTTTTTGAACTTTTATATGGAAAATTTTATTAAATTTCTTTCTAATGGGCCAAAATTTATTTTGCCCATTTCTTGTGTTTTAGAATCGGTTAATTTTTCTGATGGGCTCGATAAGTTCATTAACTTTTCGACAAGCCCCATGAGCTCATTTTGGTTTTCTATCAAGTCCAAGAAGCTTATTTTGGTTAAATTTTTAATTAGATTAGTTGTATAAAATTTCATTCCTTCAAAACATAATTTTTAATTTGTTATAGTTTAGTGCCTAAAAATTTGTTTTTATCCAAATTAGATTTTTTTCTTTCTCTTTCATCTTTCTAGATGATTATGTCATGCAAGACATCATCATGCAAAATAACAAAAATAATGAATTAAGATCTTATCAAAAATAATAAAATAATAACAGATAAAATAAATAATATAGAAAAAAGAGAAAAAGAAAAATCCTAAAAATCTCTAGGATCCATTCGGCCAAGGGCCTTTTATTCAGCCCTTAGCCAACTCCCTCCTTTAGAAAAAAGGGGGAAAGCTTTCAAATAAGGCTGGTTGTTTTCCATAGAGAAAAAAGTACAAGAAAAAACATAAAAATTTTTTAAGATTTCCAAGTTTTAAGGTAAAATCATTTAACCAGCTCTTCATTTTTGTTCATTTCTATTAGGTTTCATCCTCTTAGTGAGCCTAATGAATACTTATGCTCATGACTTTTGGTTCATGTTTAAAGGCCAAGTATGAAGACCATAAACAAAGTTTCTTAATTTTGTTGTTATATTTATTTTTTATTAGTAATAAGTTGATTTTTATCAAAATAATTTGCTTTTTTATATAAAAATATTGTTATTTTCATGTGTATATTATTGTTTTATTTTTCTTAATATTTTCTTGTGGATTTATGTTAATTTATTCATTTTATGCTTACTTATACTTGGTAAAAATTATAACATGTCTGCATATTAATATTTATAAAAATATTGATGAAAAAATCATTTTTTGCTGAAAAACGAAGTTGGTCGAATGATATATAGCCTTGAATTCAATTTATTTCTTTATTTTTTCTTGATATTTAGAACTATTTTGTAAAGCTTGAAAGTTTTTAGGGCTAAAAAAATAATTTTTTCAAAATTTTGAAGACCTTGCAAGGGTGATTCCAAGCTTGGCCGAACCGTGTATGAACTTAGTGATGTTCTTATTTTTTAGCCTATTTTGTAAATATGGAAACCTTAGGGACTAAATTGCAAAAAAAAAAAATTATTTCAAGACCGTCCACGCTTGACTAAGCCACTTGTAGACCTTTAGCGGTGTCTTTCATATATATTTAACTGATTTGAATGTGTTTTATGCATTTTTTATAATTTTAAGGTCATTTTGTAATTTTAAAAAATTTTGTAAAATTGCAAAATTTTTATTCTAATCCCATAAGTGGTTTGGCTAAATGATTCTTACGATTTTTAATATAATTTCGATGATTTTTTATGATGAATTTTATGTTCAATTATGTGTCTATTTCATGTAAGGACTAAATTGCAAAGTTTGAAAATTTTAAAGGTCATTTAGAAAAACTTAGCATTTTATAGTTAATGAAATATTTTTGATATTTTAAGAATATTTCTCGCATTCCTCTGGTCTTCAAGAAAGGTGTAGAAAATATTAAAACTTTTCATATTCCTCTAGTTTTTCGGTAGGGGTACGAAATGCAATTTTCAAAGATTAAGGACTTATTAGCAATTTTTGCATTTTAAGTCAATCTTGATGTCTATGTTACCCATGGAAGGTATAATTGTCATTTCATATCATTCTTGAGTCCTTTTAGTAATTTTTAGAACCAAGTCTTATGTGATCACTGGAATACTTGTATGTTAAAGGTGCATAGTAAGAATAGGTTGGTCTTTTATAAAGATATCGAGTCTTTTAGCTTACCAAGATACCTTTATGTCGAAGATAAACCTTAGGGATGTTTTAGTAATTATCCTAAAATCGAGTCTTTTATGGTCACCCAGATACTTATATGTCAAAGGTGCATAATAAGAATAAGTTCATCTTTTTATAGACATACCAAGTCTTTTATGCTTACCGAGATACTTATACATCAAAGGCAGACCTTAAGGATAATTTAGTAATTTACATTAAAACCAAGTCTTATGTGATCATAGGGGTATTTTTATGTTAAAGGTGTACAGTAGGAATAGGTTCGTTTGTCAATAAAATTATTGAATTTTTTAAGGTACTTGGATACTTATATGTCGAAGGTATATATTAGTGACATTTTATTAATTATTTTAGAACTAAGTCATTTACGATCATCAGGATACTTTTACGTCCAAGGTATACGTTAGGGGACATGTCATTCAAATTGACCAAATTCAAATCCTTAGAGTCGTGTTTAGTATGTTTCGTCTAAACAGAGTCTTAAGTTATTTATTATTATTATTACTTAAAAAAATTAAACTTTTTGCAAATCAAGGTAATGTCTCCAATGTTAAAATAGTATGTGAAATTTCTCTTAGCATATAAGAGAGGTTCTATTGATTATTTTAATAATGAGATATCATTTTTAAAATAAAAATAAAAATTAAGATTTTTTTCAAACTTCAGAAAAATAAAACCATTTGTATTCTTTCAGCTCTCCAGCAAGGTATAAAAGATATTTTGATTTCTTAAAACCTTTCATATTGCAACCTTTCATATTCCACTGGCCCTCTAGCAAGGTAAAAGATATTTTGATTTCTTAAAACCTTACGTATTCCATCGGCTCTCTGTCGGAGTACGAAAGAGAATAAAAAAACTTTCATGTTCTTCTAGTTCTCCGGAAGGGTGTGGAAGATATTTTTATTTTCAAAAATATTAAAAACTCAATTTTCTTACACGAAATAATAAATTTGTTTTATAAAATATTATATATGGTAATTATAATTAAATATTAAATATTGAAATTAAATAAAAATAAAAATTTATTTTAACACATGATTAATAAGGTACCAATTCTTAGGCATCACGAGAAAGTTAAACTTTACTTGTGATTATAATCGACTCCTTGACCTTTTTATGCGATTTTTGTATTTTTACAAATCTCAAATTTATTTTTATGGGTTTCGTAACCCTCAAAATACAAACTCCGATAAGTGACCAATCTCACCTAGCAAAAATAAATGGGTGGCGACTCTAAAAAAATGGCCATTTCATAACGATTATTTAGGGTCAAGTCGAGTGAGCGATTCATCTCAACAACTTAGTCTCCAAACAAAAAAATGATAAGAAAAATATAATGATATAAACCCCTAAAATAAAAGAAAAATATTGATACATTGATATATATATATATATCAACAAGGGGCACACCTATCATTTTAAGTCGGGCTAGTCAGGATTCATATCTGAGTCATGCTATAATGTGGATTAATCAAGGGCAAGCTAGACCTTGCTCATTATGTTAGCTTATGGATGGTCTCTTGCTACTGCCAAGGCTATACGTCCTCTAATGAAATGCTAAAATGTTGCTCTTTAGTACAATTACTCACCATATTTATACACCACAAATGTCCTAAACGCCCCACCTTTACTAGGGTTTTAATGGTTGAGATTAAGTCCTATATAAGGTAAATTATGTGCTTGCCAAAAAAGATTAGACACATATTTTATGTTAGCCTTCACCCTCCAAAAAAACACTATTCTAGTAGCTCTCTCTTAAATCCTTCAAAAACCCTCTTAAAACCCTCTATTGCCATCATTTCTCCTCTCAAAACTCCTTTCCATTGATATTACAACCATCACACTCATTCTTGGCCACCTTTTGCTACTAATTCATAGCGAAGGAAGGGAAGAAAGTGAGTTATAAATGTAAAGCTTTTTCCCTGAACATCATCAACAAGGTTTTCAAGTTTTTTAGATATATTTCCTGTTTCTTTTTTCATTCATTTACTTGTTTTTTACATTTTCATCCTTGTAAAGACCCTCAATATGCTAATCATGACCTTATCTTAGGACTCTTATGCATCCTGTGGCCTAGGTTATGGTAGAATTAGGATTTCTTTTATGTTTTCTTATGTTTATGTGCTTGGTTCATCTTGAAAACATGTTTTAATGCTATCTTGAAATTCCAGTATGCTTTTCTTCTTATTTGAATATGTTCACATTATTTTCACAGCATGATTCTTGATGTTACTCATGAAGCTAATATCTCTATGCATTTTTTTGTCCACTTCTTTATATTTTTGCCATCATTTTCATGTCTAAATGTCATTTTTACTTATTTAAACATGCTTTCCATGTTTATTGTCATGAATATCATATTTAGTTCATCACATGCTGTCAATTGTTTTTTGTAAAAACCCTATTAGTTAAGGCTACGTTAACTTTAATAAATAGAGATTAACATCGATTTAAGATTTTCTAGATGTTAGCCCTCCAATATTGGGGAAAAATCAAGCTTTCTATGTTTGGATTCAAGGTTAAGTGAGGCTAAATACATTGTTTCAAAATAGAATTCTTTTTTTTAATCTGTCATAAGATTGTTTGTGTCTTGATCTTGTTATCCAATGTGCCTTACTAGTAACATGGTTAATGGGTTGTTCCATCATCTGAAACTACTCCAAAATTGTGCAAATGAGCTTGTGAAGCCACTATCACTGACCCTTCTCTCATCACAGACATTCAAACGTCCATAGTCCCATCTTAGCTCTTGGAAACCCGAAAAACCAAAATTTCCCCTATTTCATGCTAGCAACGCTATAGTCATGAATTGAAAAATCATTTTGAGCCCTCAATGATTTTTCATGAATTTTTTTATTTTTCCCTTAAACAGCATTGAATTGCCTTTCCAACAGTGTCTTGTTTGCCTTTGGATCATTCTGGATGAGAGAGTTATGATTTTTCAAACCAATGCTATATGGAACCCCTAGGTGATTTGTATTCTATTTAGGCTATTTCAGCCCACTAAATGATTTTTTCAGATTTTCTAAATATTTTTCTCAAAAAACCTATGAATTTACATTTCCAAGAAGGTTTCATCTGTGATTTAACAATTTTAAAATAGTCCAAAATTATTTAAAATCAAATTTTGCTACACCAACTACCAATATCGAGCAAGTCACGACCTCAAAAATTATTTCCACTTAGAAAATGATTTTCTAGGATTTTTAAAATATTTTTGTATTAATCCTCCTCGAGTTATCTTTCCAACTACACTTTACCTGACCTCTAACAACTTCAGATCAACCTAGAATAAAATTGAAAAAGGGACTAGCATAATGCTGTCCCCTGTTTTCGGTACTTATTAAAATCAATTGATATTCCAAAATCCCTCTCCAAGGTATTCAAATGCCCTTCATGTCCATCCCCATTGAGTCTAAAAAAATACATGTCAACCCTTAGGCTCAAATCAAGGCATGAACATTTTTCCAATATCAATTACCATTTTTATCAATTCCCACTTTTTCAATTAAAAGTGTCGATTTTGTCAAAAGAATGCCAAAATTATTATTTTTGTCAAGAAATAGTCAATTTTTGTTAATTTAAGTTTTTAATCTTTCTTTTTCAAAAATTGTCAAAAATCAAATTTTCTCTCTCTTGAATTTTCTTTTAACTTTCCAAAATTTAAACCCAATCTTCTTGCCTCAATCAACCAGTGGATCCAAACAGGTCTAAAAAATTGTTAACTTGGTTATTTCTAGATGATCAATGACTATTAGAAGATACGTTTCGATTGTCCTTCCTTTTTTTATGTGATTTATTTTATGAAATATTATCCCATTATTTCATTTTACTAACACGTTTCTCTTTGTGGTGCTTACTTTTCATTCATATTTTCAAATCATTTTCAAAAATCATAAAGGCACTATTTTGTTTAGTATTCCTCCAGTGTTTGATATGAAATGTTTTATTTTCAAAATTAAAATTTGAAGCTCATTTTGTCAAAAATCTCTATGCTCCCACCTCTCCGAGACGCATATGAGATTAAAATTTTCCTTATATCGAGATAATGACAAGTCAAAACTAAAGAAACCAAAAGTAGGTTAAATCACAGCCAGAAGGTACCGATTTCAGATGTCATAGGTTATTAATATTTTCCCGCGCTTAACCAACTTCCAAACCCAATCATCTAATCTTTGGACTACACAGACCATGAAATCGATGTTTTGAGTTTTGTAACTTGGAATATCGATTTCGATAGGCATCCGATCACACCCAAATGATCGGTGGTGACTCCAAGCGTTGCCCACTTCGTGGTAGCCTTCCAAGATGATTTGGATGAATAAACCATCCAACAATCTTTTTTCATGATCACAAGCCAAGAACTCATACTTTTTTACTTTCATCATGTCAAAAAGAAAAAGTCTTGATTGAGAAAATAATTTTTCATTGAGAAAAATTATTTTTAAGTTGTCAACGCTTTCTTCACAAAAAGGCAAGGTACATTGCCAATAGGGAGTGTGAACTATAAAGGACGCCTTAGTCTTTAACAAAATTTGCAAGTCATTGGATCAACGTAGCAATCCCATGGCAACCCATCATCATGTGTTTAACAAGTATTCCCTATCGGTGTTCTAATTTCATGTATCATTACGAATAATTTTTGTTTACAATTTTTCTATGTGAGAGGTAAGGTTTTCAAGCTATTTTTTTTGCTTTTTCTTCGTTTCTCTTTTTTTTTTTTTTGCTTCAATTATGTTCCAAATTGATTTTTTAAGCTTTCATCTTGGGTTTTTTTCATCTCTTCTTCCTTCTATTTTTTTCATTTGTTTTTTTTTTTTTGTTTTAATTTTCCTTATTTTTAGGCTTTGTTATCGGTTTCTTTTCCTCTAGAATAAATTTGCAATTGTTATTGATTTTTTAGGATTTTATATGTTATGTAAGGTCGAACTAATATCAACATTTTTATTATTAATTTTCTCCCATCCATTTTTCTAGGCTATAATTGATGGAATCTATATTTCTTCCCAAAGTTCCCAATTTGAAACCCTAATTTGTTTTCTCCACCCACTTTAGTATAATCCCTTCCAAAAGAGAGTTTATGTTTTGCTTGCTTTTTAAATTGCACTAAGATTAAGAAATTAGCTCAAAATCTTTATTTGCTCAAAATAAGGCAATATGGGTCTTGCTTTACTTTCATTGCTACTCAAAGCTCAGTAAGTTTACTTTCAATTTTGTTTTAACTCTTAACTTTAATTTATGTGGAAATATTTACTAATAAGCTTTAATTTTCTGAAAGATTTTAATTCTTTAGTTAAAATTTTGGCTTAAATTTCTTGATTTAACTATTTTTTTAGCCATTGAACTTGAATTGATTTTACTTTTATTAGTTGGCTTAGAAATAATTATGAATTAGGTTTTCAAGTTAGTGCAAATTTAGTTGCTTTTTATTTTTTTTCTTTAAACTGAGAAAATGATGAAAAACAGGAAGGGAAATTAATTGCAAGGTTTTAACTTTTTCTACTTTGAGATGAGTAAGAAACTAACCCAACTCTAGGAATTGCTAGGGACGAGGTTAACTTTGATAATTGTTTGCTTTAACTTAAAAAAAAATTACCTTCAGCTAGTTTCTTGGAAATCATATAAATTGAAGAAAGTTATGATCTTGAATTCAAAGATAAATAACTAGAGTTAATTAACTTTGTTTTGTAAGTTGCATGATTTGTCAATTAGAGTTTTACATAAAAAAATGATACATTGCAAATTTAAGTTCAAATTTTCCATGTTGAGATTGAACTTATTAATACAATGCATTATATTTATGCATTACAGTTAAATGACGCCATGCAGTAAGGTCAATAAGGGTGAGACTAGAGCTATAATTAAGTCGAGCCAAGCCTGAATAGCAAGAAGTTCAAGCTTGATTTGATACTCATAGCTTAAGCCTCATCGAATATCACTTTTTAAGTTTAGGCTCGTTTTAATAAAAAATCAAACTATTTGAGCTCACCTCAATTTAGCTTATTTACTCGATTTACATATTCAAGCTCGAACTCGAACTAAGTTTTTACATTTATAAATTTTTTGTATTAACTATATTTAATAAGGAATAAAAAAAATTAAACAATGCATAATGATAGAAAGAATTACACAAGAACTAGACCAAAATTTTTCTAAACACAAAAATAAAGAAATTAAAATCTCTAAGATCATGTACTTTTTTGTTCTTGGTTGGAAGAGAAAAAATAAAATAAAATTAGAAAGATAAATATGATAAAATTTATGGTTAATTTGACCAAAAGATCTATGGGTGTGGGTCATAATTTTATGAATTGTGTGTGTGTTGAAAAGTGAGAATTTTTCACCTCTTGAAAGTGTAGACATCTAATTTTGTCCAAATTCTTTCTCGAGCATCTGGAAATGCCCAACAGTAGAGATCAAATAGTTATTCCAAGTGTGAGTTAGCTCATTTTGGTGTGAGGATTGATTCCTTGCCATTCAAAGGTCAAATTTCCAAAATTTAGGCATAAGCATCGATACTAGGTATCGATACATTTCAAACAAAAAAAATCAAATTACACCTTTCAAGGCTTTAAGGTAACGATACAAGTTAGGTAGTATCTATATAATTCCTATAATTTTTTTGTACAGTAACGATACATATGTGATAATTGTATTGATACCTCTTATGAAAAATCAAAAATTCATGAGGGAAAAAAGTCTGTACTGGTATTTATACCATGAAGTATCAAATTGTAAGATAAATTGCAAATAAATTTTAAATTAGATTTTATTTTATTTAATTTATGCGTATAATAAATTATTTTTGTACACAATTTATCTTTAATTTTTTTAATTTGATTTGCATTAATTCGTAACACCTTGAAACATTATTAAATTGAATCCTTTAATTTTGTTAGCTTTCCTTCAAATAATAATTCATATCTTTAAAATACCTTTTCATTTAATATAAATTAAATTCTTTATTTATTTTATTTATTATTTCTTTTTCCACCTAAAGCTAGGTGACCTTGCGTGCACATACTTTGTTGCCACCAGATCTTTGTCTTGACACTTAATAATTGATGTCTGTTCATGCATTCTAGGAGAACAAAATGCAATTAAAATAGAATGAAAAACAAGAGAGAGAGAGAGAGAGAGAAGAGGCTTTGGCCAAATGGTCTTAAAGGGGAGGATTTTCAAGTTTTTGTTGCTTGCTTGTCTTCCATCACATGGCTCTTACTTAAAAAAACTATTTTAACCATTTTTAGAACAAAAATGTTGAGAAAAAAAAGAATGATGGCAAAAGGAAAAAAGGCCATGATTGGTGGAATGATTCATGTAAGAGGTTTTCCATGGTATTATTTTTGCTATCTTTTTTTTTCCTCCCAACGGTTCTCTTAGACGACGAAAATAAAATTTCTAAAGGAAACAAAAGCTTTCAAACTTCTTTAAGGTACTTTAATCAAATTTTTAACCTTACATATCTTCATCTTAATTTTCATCTTATTTTTTTCTTTTTGAAAGCTTCATGATAGTTTGTGCTAAAGATATAAACACCAAGTGTGGAAGCAAAACTTTAAAGCAATGATCCTAGTCATGTGAATTTCTTTACTAATTTTAGTTTGATTATTGTGAAATTCATTTTTGTTTGTGATTTCATAGTGGTTGGTTGTAAATTTTGTTGGATAAATGATTTAGGATCGTGTTAGTTTATTTTATGACATAAAATCCATGTTTAGATTCATGCATAATATTATGTTAATATGGAAAATATTTTTTGAATGAATTTTGGAGTTGGTTGAATGCAATAGAGGAGGATTTGTCATTTTTCCTTCATTTTTTAAAGTGATTTGGAGTTATTTTTGTGTTTATTAAAAATTTTTTGGGTTAAATTAGAATTTTCCCATTTTCAAACTCATCTAAAGGTATTTTCATGCTTGGCCGAAAATTCGAGGACCATCGTGCAATTTTTCCAATTTTTGTAGGGTCATTCCATGCTTGGCCAAATGTTAAAGACTTGTTTGCAATATATCTATTATTTATTTCATACATTTCAGGCCATTCCATGCTTGGTCAAATGTCAAGGGACTTAAATGCAAGTTTCCCATAATTTATTTCATGTATATAAAGCATTCCATGCATTTATATATGTAAGTAGCATTTAGCAACTTTTGAAAGTTTATGGACCTTTTGGCAATTTCCACCATATTAGGGTTATTTAGGTCATTTTAAGTATAAATTTTCCCATCACGGGTACCAAGTCCTTTAGGCTTAGGTCGAACATTCACGTCAAACATGTACTTTAGGGGGGCATTTTGGCCATTTAAACCAAAATCAAATCCTTTAGGCTTAAGTCTATACCTTTTGTCGAGACCAGGTCTTAACTTAGGTTTTATGCTTTCCGTAAAAGCTAAGTCCTTTAGGTTTAGGTCCATACCTTCTGTCGAGACAAGCCTAGTTTTTTTAGGTTTCTTATTTTCCATTGAAATAGAGTCCTTAAGACTAGTCTCACATTTTTCATCAAAATCGGGTCCTAGATTGAGTCTTATTTTACTTAATTAAATAAAATCAGTGTTTACAAAAAATCGAGGCAATATCCTCAAGTTAAAGTAGTATACAGGTATGCTTTGAGCATATATAAGCCATGTCATTTGTTATTTTAAACAAAGAAATACTTTCTTCAAATGAGTAAAGCGAAGTCCTTTAAAATTTCATGAAATTAAAACTTTCATGTTCTTGATTTTCAAAGTGCTAAAAACTTGATTTACTCATAAATAGAATAATAAATTTTTTAAACTACGAGGATTATGATTAGATATTGGTAATCAAAGTTGATTAAAAATCGAAACTTAAGCTGACACTTAATTAATAGGGTACCATTTACGAGTGTTACAAAGAGGATACTTCTCACTTTGCATGTAACTAACTTTCAAATCCTTTTCACACGATCTCTAATTATAATGTAATCTCAAAGTTTGTTTTTAAAGGTTTCATAACCCTCAAAAGACGAACTCTGGTAGGTATTCAATCACGCCTAACCCAAATGATTAGTGGTGACAATTTTGCACAGTCATTTCATGATGACTAGCAAACACCATAAAAAAGTGCAAGTAAATGAAAAAAGCACACTGTTTTTAGGGATTTATGACAAAAGTGCATCTAAATAGAAAAAAAGGTGCACATTTTCTAGGATTTATGAAAAAAATGCACCTTAATGGAAAAAGACATGTTTGTTTTGTGGTTCACTTTGTTCAATTATTTTGGAATAATCATTTAGGATTAAATCAGGTGTGCAATTCACTCTGAAAACTTAATCTTAACACAAAAGAAAAAATATGACAAGAAAAGAAACGAGGAATTTACCATCCAAGTCTAGCATATGTGGTTAAAAGAACCCCATGAATTCCTCTCAAACTGTGGCATTTTCTTCCCAAACAAAAATGAAAATGCACATATAGTAGGAGTTGTTTTGTCCTGCGTTCGAATCATAGTTAGAGGCACAAGCAATACAGGCTCGAGATGCAACCTAGATGGAAGGAACAAGGCTTAGAACTGGTTGTGGAAGTAAGAATAGGAGAGAATATGAGATTAGGAAAGAGAGAAAAAAAAAAGCGCACGGTAGGTGAGAAAGAGATAAGGACAAAAGTTGTAGGGTTGTTAAGTGTATATATTAAGAAAAAATAGTAAATTAATAATAAAATATTATAAATAAATATTATAAATTAGAAAGCTCAATTATGCTCCTGAGCTACTCGAGTCAAGTGTTAAATTCCAGAACTCGACTCTTTCAAGCTACTTAAGTCAAGCTTGGCTCAATAATGATCGAATCAAGTTCAAGCTTTTTCTATTCTAACTTGCACACTTATGAACAAAGGTGTCTCATTTGCATCCTTTAGTTAGGATTTGAGATTCGGTTGATGGTTCTAATTAAAAAAATGGGATTAGTTGTCATTGAAAATTTCAGTATTAATTCTAATTGAAGGATATTTCCATTTCTATTTTTCAATACAGAGGTTGTTTCATGCCTTTCTCATGCACTAAAATTTTTCATGCAGTAGCTTTTGTGGTAAATAAATTAAGAAGGCAAAGAATTGATTTATCAAAACTTAACCATGGAATTAAAGCACAAAAAATGTTGTTGGTTAATTTAAACAAAATAATAAATATTGGGAAGTAAATATGTAAATAAAATAAGTGAATAAGTAGGGAAAAAAGATCAAACACTATTGATTTATAGAGGTTTAGCCAAGTGCCTACGTACTTATTAGAGAGTTTCCAATTCACTAGCTTGAATTGCTACCTTTTATGGCTAAGATATAACATTCACAATCCCTATCTTTTATGTAGGCATAGATAGCAACCTCTTCCCCCTATTTTTGCAAGGCTAAGATATAAATTTTCTACCTTCACAATTCTTATCTTTTATGTAAGCCTAGATAGCAACCTTTTTCCCTATCTTTTCGAGGTTAAGATATTACCCCTCTACCTTTTAAGGCTTCGAAAGTAATCTATCCTTTTTACAAAGGTGTTTGTGTAAAAAAAGAGAACTTATAAAAGGTTAAACGTTTACAAGATTTAAGCTCAATAATGAGAAACTAAAAAAAGGTAGAATAATAAAGGAATACAATAATATAATAATAGAGAGCTTCGTGAAAGCTTGTAAAAGATTAAAAATATGGCTTTGATCTTTCTCTTTTGGTAAATGATGTTTCTCTTGATGATTCCTCTTCATAGAAATATTAAAGGCACACATTTATAGCTAGGGAACTATTTATGATTGTTTCTGTTGATTGATATCAAAAAGAACAACTGGAACTTTAAAAATATGTTCCAGAATTGCAACTCATCTAGAGCTATTAGAATTGGTATTGAGATATCAACCTGAGATCGATACATCCTCTTATATGTTTTAAAACTTTGACCATCGGAGGTCAAGTATCAAACCTTGGATCTATATGTTTTTGCCTTGAAAAGTGTGTTTAGCTACTCTTTGTAAAATAACGATACAGGGATCCATAATTGCCTTAAATTTTTCACAAAAGTGCTTTCTTTGCTTTTGAAAAAAGAGGTTAACCTGTCTAAAAATCATTTTACACATTAGTATATATTTAAGAACATGTATTTTGAGAAATCTTAGGAGTCAAAAATATTTGAGTAATTTCCAAAGTATTCAAGGTGATTTAAGGAAAAATGCATTAAAGTCAACTATTAAATTTTAAGGATTTGTTATATCAAAACTATGAATAATTCAAAGCTAATATAGCTTAAAAAAATGAAGAACATGAAAATTATTATTCAATTTTCTTATTTGATTTAATTTGATTCCGACTAATTAATTTTTCAAATGTACTAACTATTGGTCTTTTATGTTTATCCTGAGTTTGTTTAAGTGATAGTTGGTGTAACACCCCAATCTTACATCGGGAATCTCTGAGGATCTATAATGATACATATGTTGAGACCTAAGCCTATACTTGCAAGGCACCTTTTGAGGACCAAACCGTGAGGTCTAGTGGGCCAAAGTAGAGAATACCCCACAGGTTGGTTGCGGGTCTCCATAAATTGTATTAGAGTGCAATCACTAGCTGGCGGGAGCTAAGTGCCACACCATGGGAGCCACCTCTAGAATATTGTCGGAGCTAAGTGCTACACGGTGGTAGCCACCTCTAGAATCCTAACGCCTGGTATGATCATGGTTCTGTCTATTCCGTATTGGGCTTGATGAGGACATCAAGCTTTAAATGGAGGGAGTTAAAACACAAAAACTCACATGAGGAATTTTTTAGGACTGCCATGATATATATGTTACGACCTAAGCCTATACTTGCAAAGCGCCTTTTGGGGACAAAACCGTAAGGTCCAGTGGGCCAAAGTGGACAATACCTCACAGGTTAGGTGTGGGTTTTCACAATTTGATTTCTATGGTTTAAGGTTTTGTTTTAGTTTGAGATACTGAGGAAGGAGCATGTGAGTTGCTACTGTGCTTGGTTTTTTTTTTTTTTTTTTTCAAATTTGTTATTAAGAGTGTAGCAACTGATTTTTTTTATGTGATTTATTTGTTGTATCATTTTATCATTCATCTTGCTTTGGAGGTGTATGTGAACATTATTTGTTTGTTGTTTTATCTCATACTAGTTTCTTTGGGTTTTGCAGTTAGAAGAGTTAAAAAGTAGAGGGAGAGCCAATTGGAAAAGTAAAGTAAAAAACGGTCAACAAAATCAGTTAAGAGGGGCATTCGACTTTTTTTTTTCCTCTCTATTTGAAGTTTTGAAACAGAAAAGGGTTCTTTTGGATTTTTAATTCCATTTATGGGTATGGTTCAAGGGAGATTGATTCAGATAAGTTCAAAAATTCCTCTTGGTTGTTTTTTCAAATTGATTCAGCTCAAACCTTGAAATTTCATTTTTGAAAATGAAATCAGTTATTTTTTTAAACTATTGTTTGCATTTTTACACTATCAAGGGCCTGCCTCCTATTTAAGAATTAGGTAGTTGCTTATAGTTTCAAAAAACCATCGATCAATCATCAACTGCAAATTTAAGTTTCAGTACACCGATTTTCTAGTGAGTTTCTACGATAAAATAGAGAATTGCAAAGGAAAAATATTATTATTATTGCTCTCGGTTTGGCCTTAAATTGAATGGGAAGGGCATGAAAAATCACCCCGATTTACATAAGCAAGGATAGAAGAAGGCAATAATGTGGATAACAAATGAAATCAGTTGTCAAGATATCTCCAAAAAAACAAAACAAAAAATAAATAAATTGAACTATTGCCATGGACCATGGTAAATATCCTATTCTTGGGCAGTGAAGTTAGGAAAAAAAAAAAGAGGAGTTTGCCAGTGAAATAGCACACATCTATTTCATATTTGCATTTGCATAAACTCACTATTTTCAATGTGGAACTTCCTCCTTTCCCCCAACTACTTTATCATTTTGCTTTTGACACCCATGCAACTTCAAAATGCATATATGTTCCATGCATTGACATTGATATGAAATTTGAATTACATACATATATATATATATATATATGCATAGATTTATTTATTTTTTTAATGAGAAGGAAAACCCAGTGTTTAGTACTGATGAATTGATCCATGCTTGTGCCAATCTTTCTTGCACAAATTATTTTTGTTACCTTGAAAATTAAACTTAGCAAAATGTAATCCAGTCTCATTACTTTTAAAACAATACTTGATGCCAAAGCAATGCGAAAACTAAACGCTAGTAAAAGATTGAATAACTCATGATCTCCATCCCATTTTTATGACGCTTCAATATTCGATTTTCTTCCATACTGGTGAAGATTGATATCATACTAAAGTTCTATAGATTTCTGTACTATCAAATAATGAAATTAACCATGCAGAGTACAAGCATTAAGAAATAAGTATATATGTATAATTGAATTTTAAATAATAAATATGTTAATCCTTATATATTAAATGTTATCTATTCATACTAATTTCAATATTTGTAAATAATTAATATTTTTAATAATTTAATATTATTAAATAAAAATTAAAATATGAAAAAATTAGCAAATTTATTATTATTATTATTATTATTATTATTATTATGTGAAATTGAATTTGTACACAATAAAAATCTTAAATGTCTACTTTTTATAAATTAGCTAAAAATAAAAAAAAATATATTAAAATATGAAAAAAAAATTACGTATTAATAGAAAAAAAAATCCTTCCATTTAATTGTCTAATGAAAACTATTATTAAATTACAAAGTCAACTTATTTAACAAAGAGTATTAAAGCTTTAGAACCTTTTCATTCTAATTCTAAAGCCAGTCTATTACATCATAGTCCAATAAAAAAAACCATACTCTTCTAACTATTTAGAGTATCAATCTTAGTTCATTATTTTCTTTTAATTAAAATGCCAATCCATTACTAAAATA
>JBBYHK010000012.1:12803439-12814524 GCA_038382065.1 Adansonia grandidieri | reverse complement strand
TATATGAAATATAGTAGCAATGGTTTTTTTAAAAATACAATAATTTTCCTACAAAATAACTGGGAATTTCAAAGATCGGAAGAGCAAAGAAGTGATTGGTGGAAGCTCTGCTCCATAAACAAATGAAAATTCAGTTACACGAACAACTCAACGTATAAATAGGAGAGCATCCATGAGATTAGATGAGATGAGGTGCTAACCCCACAAACCCAATCTACACCAACATACATACAAAAATAAAATACAAGCACAAGTAAATATCGTTAAAACCCTCAACCTGGACTTGGACCTAGCCCTGGATTGACCTCAGGTTGTAACCAATCAGTGTTTGCTATTATACTTACCTAGTAAATTATCTAGCCTTCTCGGTGGCTTTCTTTTGAGGAAGGGTTCCAAAAACTCGGTCCCAAAATGCCGAAGTGATCCCAAATCCCTTATTTTGAATCCTAAAATGATGGTTCAAGTGATATTTCTGCAATAAACATGGTCAAATCAAGTCATGTAAGACTGCACAAAGCTGCTTCGCTAAAGCCAATTAACTTTTGATGTTTAGATATCCTGCTACTATTATTTCAATGAGGTTTAAAATCTGCTTTTATTAAGTCTGGAACTGAAAATTTATAGCAACAAACTACTCTAGATAACGAGGAGTGTTAAATTAGCAAGAAAAGTTGTCTGCAACTAGTTAAAAGCACAAGTATGTTACCTTAAGGCTTCTAGGAACTTGTTTGGTGGGCTGACCATGGTGTAGGTAGTAATGGGTGACATCATATATAACATACCCGAGCAAACCACCTCCAAATAAAGCAGGAGCAGTGGACGGAGTGGATGAAAGCTTAACCAGGTTCCAAAACTGGTAAACAGATGAAAAAAAGAAAGAGTATGTGGAAAGTAAGGAATTAGATTAATTCAAAAATACATGACTTCCAAATGCAACAAAACGCTTTTGATCCACACTTTCAAAGTTCAGGGTTTGAGGTTTCAAAAGGATATTAGCTGACAGTATCAGGAATAACAGGATATGAAATTACCAACCGCATAGAAATCAATTATGCACATAAAGTATTGTCAGAGCCAAGCAGTCATCTACTCCAATAGAGACCTAGCAAATACCATGTAATAAATGAAGGAACAACAATTGAAGTTAAAATATACGCACCGGTATGCATAGTATAGCAGCAGCGGCAGGTGGAAAAACAAGCCTTAGGCCATCCATAGGGTGCTTGTGGTGGCAGCCATGAAGAAGATAGTGTATGGTGTTTCCCCTGTACCAAAGTTCTCAATGAATTATTACATCTTGCTAGCATACTCCGAAGGCTAAAGTACATAGAAAACGGATTGAAAGTCGTTAATACAAAGGTAAAATATCCGCAGTGTTCGTATATAAGAGTCCTGAGCCCAGGAGAGAAAGAACTAACCAATAACTCTTTGTTTGAATGTGGAAAAGGAATCGGTGCAAAGAGTATTCCACAAATGTCCACACAAAAATGCCAAAACCAACCATTAAAGCTATTTGGGGAAGTGTATGCCCCATACGTACAGACATCGAGATGCACCAGCAAACGACTGGCAGCCATATGGTTGGGATTGCCCACCAGACAGTGCGGGTCAAGGACTGTTTCAAGTAAAACAAGTCAAAGAAGCATTAGCATGGACTTACCACAAATTGCCCAAGTAATGCTTACTTATAATATTTCAAAATGTTAATAAATACCTCCCAAAAATCACTCTCGAAAAATCGAGGACCTTCCTTGCTCACAATAGGCTGGTGAACCCACTCCTGATAAGCTTCTCCAAGGTGACCAACCTGTCATAGATCATTAAACAGTCAAAATCTATAATTTATAATCACAGTTTGATATCCACATCTCTAAGATTGCTAAAGAGGACTTAAAATGGAACAAAGAAGTAAAAGCAAGGAGGCAAAGAAAGTCAACAACTGAAACAGAATATTAAGTTGTAAAGAAGTTAGCGTAATTGACGCCAGCAACAAATCAACTCAAGGAAATAAACAACAGAAATATAGGATCAACTAAACAATAAAAAATTTCAAAAACAGATGAATATGTCACTATTTTAATTAAAAGACTGAATAAGAGAATTGAAAACTAATTACAACATAGCTGTCGACAACACATGCCTGTAACAAAAGATAAAACCAAAACCAAACAAATGATTTTGGTACCTGGAAGACAAGGGGTTTATTCAAATTAACGGTGAATTTTTGCGCAACCATCTTCGCGACTGCATAAAGAAAAAAAACCGTTCAACAACGGATTAATAAATTATTAAATTGTATTCAAAGAATAACAAAAAAAGAAAGAGGATGACACAAGATTCTACTTATCTCATTCTATTCTATGGAACTCGTGCCATAATGTGAATTCATATTTCCAATTTTCAAACACATTTTGAAACTTACCACTCGTGAATAAAAGCAGGAACCAGATTCCTATATGGTCGAACCACTAATTCAAGAAAATGTTCAAATTATAAAATACTACATAAAGGTTCGTTTACATCCTTTCTCAACCACCAAACAGAAATTTGCAGATTATAAAACAAAAAATGAAGAAGCCACCCGAAATGTAGTAAATCAATCGCTCTCAGACCATGAACAAATAGTAGATTCAACTATGTTCCTAGTACCTAGATTTTCTTAGCAGCCAAACAGCATATTAACACACAATGCACTTAACAGAACCATCAATGGAACCCCATAATTCAGGGGGAAAAAATCTTACAACAGATCTAGAGATAAGAAAACCAAAAACCCAGACAAGAAAAAAAAAACAGCAGAAACAAAGGAAAAAAAATACTAACCAAAGACAATGTGCGCTGAATCTAAGCCAAACTCACGAAGCTTCACAATCTAAAGAGAGTTTTACGGTGGGAATTTTTTTTGGAGGCTACTGCGTTGTTTTTTTCAGTGAAGCAAAGAGAATACTGAGAAAGAAAAGGCGGAGAGATTTTGGGCATAAATCAAGTACAAATTGTGCGAAGATTGAGAGCAGATCTCAGCTGTTGATTTTAAAAGGGAGAAAAATAAAAAATGAAAAAAGAAATCGGCATCAAAGAATAAAGGCCAGCGGTTTCTCACGGGTTCGATTTGTGCGTAATTCGAAATTTTAAAATTTTTTATTTAAATTTATATTAATTTAAAATTTTTTTATTATTTATTATATTATAAAAATATTATTTATATATTAAATATATTTTTATTATTATAATTAAATAAAAATATTATTTTTATTATTTAATAATAATTCGAATTAGTTTGGAACTCAGAAATCTTGAACCGAGTCAGGTCTGCCGGGCCGGGGGCCCATGTAAAGGCGGGATTCTCCTTGCGTTGGATTCTAAATTTCCAAGGGGTTGCCAGGCTGGCAGAATTATGATCCAGCTTCGCAAGTGCGCGGGGGGGAATTTGTGGTGCATCGTTGTCACATGGAGTAGAAGAATGTTGAGTGCCGCGTTATGATGATGTGGCTAAAGGACATTGGTTGAGCTAAATTGTACAGTGTTGAAGATATTTAGGTATCAATGCGAAATGATTATGATTATAAAAGATGATTCGGTTAACAGAGATTTTAAAATATAGGTACGTTTGGTATAATAAAAAAAAATATTATTTGTATTTTATATCATGTAAAATATAATATGCATACACAATACCTAATATAATTTTAAAAAAAAAAGAGTAGCAATGTTTATTGAACAATAATTTACAAAATAGCAATTCGTCATTAAATTTTAATAGATACGCAAAGCATAAATTAATTTTGATGATAATATCTTTTAGAAACATTTGCTGAAATTCATAAATGTATTGTCACAAAATCAAATTCACTTAGGTTGAAATGAAATTGATCTAAATAAATAAATAATTTTTTTTCTTTTATGATTAATAATTTGCATGTATGATTATAGAAAAGAAAAAAAAATTAAAAACGTTTTCATCCATAGGAGTAAGCATTAGTCAATTTAAAAACACTAAACCGATTGAGCTAACTCTATTTTGTTGACTTGCTTTATTCAATTTTAAATATTGGTTTGTTCAGCTTTAAATATTAATCAGTTGATTTTTTTAATCTAAATTTTGTATCTAAGGATTGATCTCCCATTCAAAGGGACTTATTCTTTTAACCTTTTGAATTGCAAATTTTGACTTGACATGTATAAGGATTGATCCTCTTATGAAAAGATCGATCCTCAGCCGAACCAACCAACTTATTTTAGTCAGTTTTAAGGTTTAGGATTCGTTTGTTCAATTTTTATAATTTTAAAACCAAATGACCAAGTGTTCACTCCTATTCCTTCTTGTTATTATAAAGATAAATCACTCATAAAAGAATTTTAACAATTACTTTTTCACAATAACGAATTTCTTTTATCATTTTGATTGAGAATCATATTAAATTTCAAGATAATAATTTTATTAAATATGAAAATTTATTTGTTTTTGACCAAATAAAATCAAAACTTTTATTCATCATAGAAACCTCGTACACTAATATCATATTAATACTACAAATAGACATAATAGACCTTAATCGTATGCTCAATACTTTATCCAAGCTTTAATTTCCAAAACTAATGACAAGCAAACAAACCATCCTTATTGAGAATGCAGACCAAAGAAAATAAGGTAACCTCAACCAACCCATATGACATATCCCTTTCATGACCTAAGATATAACTTATTTAGTTGCCTTATTGGTATTCATTCTAATCAAATTTAGCTTCTTTTCTAGTATTACGTTCAACATGTGTTGAATATCTCTAATAATTGACCTTAACTTCTAATCTCCTAGCTCCTTTACCTTTAGTAGCTCCCTATGCACCATTGGTGTCCATTTCTATTATCACCTTCGGAATTTTTTGTTTTACAACTAGCATTACCCCTTCCTTAACTGCTAGGCCTTTGTCATGAGAGCATAATCTACTTGCACTTTCTTTGTCACTCCAAGTATTAATCCTTCTTCAAAGTCTCTTTCTACTGCACAAATTGCAACATTATTTTTATTCAGACTTGAAAGCACCACCATAATTTACTATGTACCAACCTTCTTGTAGAGCCATCTAACTATCCATTATTGTATTCCTTTGCTATTGAGGTCTAAATTTCTTCAACAAAATCTGTTTGTAATTTTGCATCAACTTATTCACCACTATTTTTATTCTTTTAATGATAATAACAACTTTTAAATCCTTCCTACTTATAACTACTTCACCTCTTTCTCTTTAGATATTCCAACAAATGAAAGCAACTATAAGTTTCATTTTTGCTTCTACCTTTATGTTCTTTTTTATATTAAAAACTTCTAGTAGCCATCTGTCCAAAATACCTATTGCAACTTTGCCAATGCTAAACTCTAAGCATACCTCAAACCAAATCCTTCTTGCCATTCATAACAAAACAACATGTGTTTAGTAAATTCATCATGCCTTATTACATAGGGGATTTTCTAACCTTTTTTTCTTATAAGTCAGAGTACGTAAAGCTTAAGAATAAGCTTTTCTAAGGAAAATTCTTTTCTTAGAATTTTTAATAACCTTAAATGTTTCTCCTCTTTGTCCACCTTGTGAGATGATGAAGTAGAACCTAGTAGATCTAGAATCCTTTCCTTTTTTCAAAGCATAATAACCTAACCTCACAAGATGAATACCATCTTTGTTTAATGGCCATGTTAGATCATCATTTCTATATATTTACTAATTAGAATTTCCTATATAGCTTTTTTCACCTTTTTTGGTGTTAAAATATGCTCTTTAGCCAATTAGATTAGACAAGAAATATATAGTTAATAATGCAAATCAATCGTTATTCATTGATGATACAATGTTTTCCTATATGTTAGTGCAACAATAATAGTTATTAAGTACTAATTGGATAAAGCCACGGAGCATAAAAAGCCTTGTAAAAGAATTATAAAAAGTTATAATTTTAAGATCTTTATGCATCAAAGCCATTTCTTGTTCTTAGTCATTTTATTGCAAAGATGGCCATTAGCAATGGTATATGTTAAGCCTTTTTACTTGTGAAGTAAGCAATCAAACTTATGGGTTAAAGTATGAAGGACACTTGGGACAACATGTAGGTGCTTATCGCTTGAACAAGTTCACTGAACATGGCTAGCATTGGTGTTATCACTTAAGAGTTTATGAAAATGTTTTCATTAGTCAATTGTATAAACAGTCCTCAAACTCATGATACCAAGTCATCTTGTATGAGGAGTGTCATGTTTGATTTTATCACAAATAGGTCCCAAAAAGGGATGCCAAAAGAAAGGTGATTTTCAGTATAACATAAAGCATATGAAAGTGGACGAATGATCCAAAAAGAATTCACCACTCCAAGTGATATCATAAATATATCTCATTTGTCTATGGTTAACTAGATAAAGTTTTTGGCCAAAGCACAATGAATTTAGAAGCAATTGTTTCTATAAATTCATTTAGAGTTAATTATGAGCTGAAAAACTAATATGGATTGAATAAAAGTAGAAACTGCACCTTAGCATGGCCAAAGCATGCCCTTTCCTTTATATTTACTAATTGGAATTTCTTATATAGCCATTTTCATGCTATTTGGAATCCATTATTTAATTCTTGAAAGCTCCCATTTCTTTTTCTTTGTATTAATTATGTCATTCATGTTATTAGGTAATTAGGAAAACTTTATAGTTGGATTCTCATTTTCTATCCTTTTAATTCAAAGATCCAATTGCTTTCCTAAATAGCAACTTTAATGCCCTTTGTTACCTGTATCTTTTTTTTCATGGAAATCTTTTTCTTCAAGGAAGCTTGTCCATGCCCAAGAAGCTTTCATACCTTTATTAGCTTCCAAAACAAATATATCATGAAAGTAAATTTCTTTAATGATTCTTACCCATAAGAATTTAGGCTTTTTTATCATTTGCCAAAATGGTTTAACTACTAGGGCCTTATTAAACAAATCTAGATCTTTAATCCTAAGCATCTAGACATTTGACCATTCTCAGCTTTATCTAGCTCTTCCAATGTATTTTTCCTTGTATTCTACCACTCCTAAAATTTCCATTATTGCCTTCTTTATTGTGCTAGTGTATTTATAGGCTAAACATGGTAGATGACTTTTCTAAATTGACTTCTTGTCTTATAGCTTTACAATATTCTTTGTATCATTTCAATTAGCTTTTTTCCATTTGTAGGGTTAATATCTAAGAAGAACACAAAATCATCTTCAAAAGGTGAGATCCGTAGGATAATGTTTATTTATTTTGATACCTTTTATTAACTTATTTTTAATGTTTTATTAAACCATTCTAAACAAGACATCGGCAATAAAAAAATATAGTGATAGAGGATCTTCTTATCAAGACCTCTAGATGAGGTAAATGTTTAAGAGCTATTCCCATTTAGGATTAAAGAATAAGATATTAACTTGACATCTTCCATAACCTAATTAGCTCGCTGCAATGAGAACCTAAGTTGATTACAACTTTTTTTAGGAAATCCCATTCTATTTGATCATGTATGCCTTGCTCATATCAAACATAAGAGCTACGCCAAACTTTTTCTTTTTTAGCTTCATATGATGAAAAAATTCATTAGCAATGAGAATATTATCATGAATTTGCTAACAATGCAAACCCCGTAAGCCAATTGGACTTGCTGCAATGCACGAGTTTTTAGTCATTTCATGTAATACATATTATTTAATTGTTTAATATAAATGAGGTATTTTTTTATCCATAAGTTTGATTATAATTGTTATAAGCTTGTAAAGATAAGGCCCATGAAACATATAGGTCTTGTAAAAGGAATTGTAAAGAGTTACAATTATGAGATCCTTATGCATCAAAGTCGTATTTCTAAAACCGTTCATGGCTATCGTATTATCAAGATAAGGTATTGATAATACACAAAGACCAGCATATATTAAGTCTAAAAGTATATGATGCATGCAATTGATCTCATGAGTTAAAGTACAATAATACTTAGACATAACATATAGGTGCTTTGCTATAGTTACAAGTTCACTAAACATAACTCTTTATGAATGTTCCATTTGGTATGTCACTCAAATGTCTATTGAATACTCTTATGTGTCAGTATTGTAAATAATCTTTAGACTAATGACACTAAGTCACTTTGCATGCAGATTAACTTAGTCTAATATCTATTAATTTATAGTAATTTGAATTTGAAAAGATGCTTGTAGATTTATAACTAGGCCTTAAGAGGGTTTTTTGAGATTACAAGTAGCACACATGTCCTACCTCTTACGGTAATCTACATAGATGTTTATTGGAGCCTTCACAAGGTCTAATAGTTCTCTTGTGCTAACTAGAAGGCTTTTAAAGACTTAACCAAAAGATAGAAATGAAACTGCTTCAATCTCACACAACTAAAAACAATTCACAGTTATAGTAAGGATGTGAGATAGTGTTGTAAGAAGGCTATAGGGAGGCATCAATGGCAGCGCTTGGCCTCTTATGAGAGACAGCTACTCTCTCTCTTTTACTAGAAAACTATTTTTCTAACTTAAGAACAAATCAAGAACGATTCTAGATCTCCAAAAGTGAAGGTGGCGCAAAAAGAGCTTAGGTAGGCTTAGGTGTTGCGCATAGGCAATGTATAGATCTTCGGGTTTTTGATAGCCACACTTAGCCAAAAGGCCTTAATAATGTATTTAAATACATTTAAAACTAGGTTAGGCTTAATTAATGGGTCAAACATGCCTATATAGAAACAAACCTAAAGGTGGTGCCATGTTAGTGGTTTACTAAAGCCCAATTAAAAATATTTTTAACCACTTCATCCAAAATTACGCTTAGTTAATAACTAATTAATATATTGGCCCAATACTATACTAATATGACCCTAATCCATACGTCTAGCCTTATATCAAGTCCTATAGGATTAGTTCAAAACTAAGCACAATTAACTTAATAATTAGGACTTTTAACCAACTGTTATTTACATGCAGTAAATTTTAATTCTCAATTGAATTTTCAGCCCAAGTAAAACAAGTTTACTTCATGTAAATATAATTAAACAATCATCAAATAATTATTTAATTTACTATAAATAATTTTCGACCTGAAAATTAAGACATCCTTATTGCCTTGTTTATAGTTAGACATTATCTTGATAAGATTTTCATATCTTTTTTGCCACATTGAAACATCCCTAATTAGATTTTACGAAACTAATTGTCTTAAATATTTCTTAATTGAACTAATTTAATTAAGTCTTCTAATTAAATTACCTTTTATTTAATTAAGTCGAACATAAGTAAATCCATGATTTAATCCAACAAATCAATCTTGTTATATGTGACCCATTAGGTTCCTAACACATTGGCAATGAACATAATTGACATCATTAATCTTGTTCATAGATCAAGAGTAGGATCTAGTAACACATCATGACCACCCAAATGTTGAAGAGCAAGGTGATCTCATTCAAACCTTTTAGTGACTAACCTATCAGTGCAATACAGCTCTTTCACTAAATATCTTAGAATAAGCATGAGCATTGTGCAGTGTCTAATCATGCTACAATCCATGTTAGATCCTTCAACTTATGGTTAATGATCATGAATCTATAAGGAATGATTCCTCATAATTCATCGTGCCCCAACTAGATACTTTTATCCAATAACCACAACAAAGATTACTCAGGATACATCTCCAATGTCATTAGAATTGGTGAATTCTGTCTAGATCATTCATCTATCTTCGTATGCTTCATGCCATACCCAAAGCATCCTACCTTAAGCATCCATCCTTGTGGACCCGCTTTAAATAAATCAAAGTATGACACCCCATATATAAGATGACCCGTTATCACAAGTCTACAGACTATTAACACTGCTGGCACATAAGAACATATTTCATAGAACTTAAGTGATTAATAGCAATGGAGTTCTCATCCAAGCCATGTTCAATGAACTTGTTTCCATAAAACAACCACCCCATGTCATCCTAAGTATCTCACATACTTCAACCTTTGAGATCCGTTGCTTACTTTATAAATAAGAAGGCTTAACTTGAGTTAATCTTCGAGCATTGCTAATGCCTCGTCTTGACAATACAATAACTAGGAATGTTTTGAGGAACTTGGTGCAAACACCTAATTTTCTTTGGGCCCTTTATCTAATAATCGTAACATATCTAAGATTGATAATTAGATAATCATCCTAGTAGTGGTCGACCTCCTCTAGGTAGAATGGGCATTTTCAAGACCTATTTGATCATATCTAAATGATCGCTTGTGCATGTGATATAAAAATTGTCATTTCAAATGTAGTAGAGAATAAATTTTGAATAAAAAAGATAAATATTAAGGTAAGAAATTAGCTTTTAACCTTGTGAAATTTTGAAATTTGTTTTTGCATATTATGTTATTATCAAAATTTTCATTTTTAGGAATTTTTCAATATTTTTTGTAAAATTTTGGAGTTGGCTGTTGTATAATTTTACCGATACTTATGTAGTATTTATACCAATACTTATCCCCAAAAAAATTGTTAGCTCAAGGAAAAGATTAAACCAAAAGAGGTTGAATTGGTTCTACAAGAACTTGACCGAAAATTAATCTTTTATAAAAATTTGAAATAAATTGAAAATAAAAGGAGTTAAAATTAAGAAAAACAAACAATCAATATATAAAGGTTCGGTCCTTGAACTTAGCACCTACATCCCCTCTTATTGGCACTTTCTTGCCAAGGTGATCCCATAATTCACTGATGAAATTCTTTACCTTTAAGGCTACGGTATAACCTTACACCTCTATTTTTTAAGGCTTAGATAGAACCTTTCAAACCCTTTAAGAATTCTACCCTAAATTCTTAAGTGTTTTCACTCACTTTCACACAACCATATTTGTGATATGAATGAAGTATTTGCAAACAAATTGAACTTCTAGTAGGTAGGTGTTTGCTGGAATTTAAGTACAAAGTGAATGAGATACAAATAAACTTGAAAGAGTATAATTTGATACAAGAAAAATGAAGAATTTGAAGACTTTGAGCTTTTGTTGTTCAACGCTTGATTGATCTATGTATCTCTTCCTTCTTCAGCTGTGAGAACCTCT
>JBBYHK010000012.1:12719312-12792757 GCA_038382065.1 Adansonia grandidieri | reverse complement strand
AACCCTAAACCCTAAACCCTAAACCCTAAAACCCTAAACCCTAAACCCTAAACCCTAAACCCTAAACCCTAAACCCCTAAACCCTAAACCCCAACCTCTAAACCCTAAACCCTAAACCCCAACCCCAAAACCCTAAACCCTAAAACCCTAAAACCCTAAACCCTAAACCCTAAACCTTAAAACCCTAAAACCCTAAACCCCCAACCTTAAACCTTAAACCTTAAACCTAAACCCTAAACCTAACCTTTAAACCCTAACCCCCAAACCCTAACCCCTAAACCCCTAAACCTTAAACCCCAACCCCTAAACCTTAAACCATAAAACCTTAAACCCTAAACCTTAACCCTAAACCCTAAACCTTAAACCTTAAACCCTAAACCCCTGAACCCTAAACCCTAAACCTTAAACTTTAAAACCCTAAATCTTAAACCATAAACCTTAACCCTAAACCTTAAACCTTAACCTTTAAACCCTGAACCCCTAACCTTAAACCTTAAAACCTAAACCTTAAACCCTAAACTTTAAACCTTAAACCCTAACCCTAAACCTTAAACCTTAAACCTTGAACCTTAAACTTTAAACCATAACCTAAATCTAAAACCCTAAACCTTGAACCCTAACCTTAAACCTCAAACCTTGAACCTCAAACCTTAACCTTAAACCCTAAACCTAAAACTCAAACCTAAACCTTAAACCTCAACCCTAAACCATAAACCTTAACCCTCAACCCCAACCTCAAACCTTAAATCCCCAAGTTAAGTTCATGCTACCTCTAAGAGATGGAGAATAGCATGGAGTTAATGTTTTCAGAAAATCGATCTTCCTATCTTAAGGACAATTAAACATCTCATTTTGGATTCATGGTAAAATAAGTTATGAGATGTTTTTCAATAAAAAAAATGACCCTTTCTAGCTTTAAACATATTAAGCCTTGATCTAGAGTTTAACATCTTCATGTGGCATTGTCAACGAGTTATTTCATCATCCTAAATTAATCCAGAATTACGGAATGAACTCGTGATCCCTCATCATTCTTTTCCCCCGTACTGTGGATGTCTAGATGTCCATAACCCGAAATTGACCCCAAAAACTGAAGAATCAATTAATCCCCTATTTTTGCTCTAATAGCACTATAGTCAAGTTTAAAAAATTATTTTCAAACCATAAACGATTTTTGTAGACTTTCTTGATATTTATGATTTTTCAAACCTTTACTGTCTGAAACCCCTAAAACCAATGCATTACATTCTATTTGGACTGTTTCAATCCATCAGATGATTTTTCTATATATTTTAAATATTTTTCCAAAAAAGTTTGTAAAATTTTCTTTTTGAAAAGGTATTGTTTGTGATTTAATGATTCCCAATGACTTCGAAACGATTTTTCAAAGTCCATCATGCCTTTTCCTCTATACATGCTGCTAGTGCCAAGACAAGCCAACATTCAAAAATTAATTATGCCTATAAAGTTATTTTCTAGGATTTTGAAATATTTTTATACCAATCCTCGTTAACTTACCTTTCCAACTGTACCTCAATTCACCTCTTAAAGCCTTCAGATGAAATCGAAATAAATTCGGGAAAGGAGACAATGCGATGTTGTTCCCTATTTTAACCCAGTTTCTAAAATGCCTTAACGGAGATGTTCAAACGTCTTGAAATGCATCTGATTAAGTCCCCTGCAACAGAAACCCTTTAGGCTCGGATAAGACTTAAGATAAAATTCTTTTCCCCTAAAAACCTGAAATTTCCCTCTTGGATTTATTCGAAATTCCAAATTATTTTATTAAATCATCAAAATTTTCATCCTGGACGATACTCCAACCCCATCACTCTAAAGGGATACTCCAGCCCTATTTTTTCACTAAAAAAACTTGAAATTTCTCTCTTGGATTTATTTTAAATTCCTAATTATTTTTTTAAATCATCAAAAATTTTAATTTTAAGATGTTACAACCCTAACTCTTTAAGGGAATACTTTAACCCTGATTGTACCTCAAAATCCAAAAATTCACTTTTTTCTTATACCTCGAGTCATTTCAACTAAAATCTTTTTTGTTTTTAAATTATCAACAAATCCAAACATGTCTCCAAATTGTCATCCCGATTATTCTTTAATAATTAAAGAAAATTATGAGATATATTTCGATTGTCCCTTCTTTTTACGTTTTTTTGTTTGTGACTATTTATTTGTGAAATTTTTTTCCTTACTAACACGTTTCCTTTTTTTTAGCGATTATTGTGCATTTATATTTAAATTTTGTTTTCAAAAATCCTACAAGGCAATGTTTCATGTCGGTATCTCTCTAATACCTAATATGGAATATTTGAATTTTTAAACTTCAATCCAAAAATTATTCTATGAAAAAAATCCCTATGCTCCTCATACCGCTAGGGTGCATAGATAATATAAATTTTCCTCCAAAACTTGGATTTACATTTTTCATAAAACTCCATGCATAAAAGGAGATTATATCTAAATAATGACCAAATGGAACCGATCAAACTGAAACCCAAGCGAGATTTAGGATGCAGGTACTGATATTGCATCATAGGGTGCTAATCCTTCCCTACACGTAACCAACTCCCAAACCCAGCCAGCAAAACTCTGGACTTTGTAGACCTTGAAATCAAGTTTCGAGTTTTGACACTTGGAATTTGTTTTCAATAGGCATTCAATCATGCCTAGCATGAAATGATTGGTAGCGACTTCAAATTTACAATTACTTCATCATTACTTTCCAAGACTAGTTCGATAAGCAACTCATCCGACAGTCTTTCTCCTTTTCATATTATCATGCCTAATCCAAATCCTGACTGAGGGATAGCTCAAAGGCTTAACCACACTACCACAGATATCTTTGAAGTTATGCGCATCCGCTTCGGAACGTCTAAAGAAAAGAATAAAAAGGGGTACGTGGCTACAATATTAATAAATTAATAAGATTAATAGCTTATATTGTTTATGTCAAACTTAGGTTTTACTAATGATCCTCAATCCAAATTAAAAATAGAAAATTCTATCTAGATCCAACTTAACCTTGCAAAAATATTATCCAAGTATGCGCAGATCCATTAATATTTATGTGCAAAAGATTTATCTTTTTTAAAAATTATATTACTAATAATAAAATGACATTGATTGAGACAAGTTTAAGTAAAAATCTATCATGCCCAAAGCTCATGTTTTAAACTATGGAGTGTAGTAGCATTTTTCCATTAACACATTGATTAAATTTACTATTGACTTGTCTTTTCATTTTAAATTTTGTAATCTGCATGATTTAATTAAATTACATAAAGTGACAAAGGCATGTCTTCATAGATCATATCTTTATAGGCTATATCTTTAAGATATAACATATCATAGGTCATATCTTTAAGATTTAGTATATGTTAAGATATATCTTGATGATTTAACTAGTCATAGGTCATATATTTGTGATATGACTAGTCATAGGCTTTAAAATCATTTTTAGTTGTTTATGTCTTTTTGTTTATGATGTACAAGCACTATAAATAAGAATGAAACCATAAAGTCACAAATCAAGAGAAATATTCTATACAAGCTTGTTTTCTCCTATTCTCTTTAGTGTTTCCCCTTCATTTTCATCTTTAGCTTTTTTCTCCACAAATCTATCAATTGGTATTAGGAGATTTTATATGGTCTTAAAGGGCCTAAATTGTTAAGAGTTAAGTGAAAAAAAAAATTAGTCAATAGTCAACCAAAAATGGCTTCAAGTAGTTGTCCTTTACCCCTACTATCCATTTTCTTCAGTGAAAATAATCAGATATAGGCTATTAAAATAAAGATAAATCTAAACACTTTTGATCTTTGGAAGTGGTTGAATATGAAAAGGAACTACCTCAACTTCCACGCAATCTAACTGTAGCCTAAATGAAGAATTTCAGTGAAGAGAAGGCAAAAAGATACAAAGCCAAAAGCTGTGTTGAGTCATCGGTCTCTGATGCAATTTTTATTAGAATCATAGCATGTGAGATAGCAAAACGAGCATGAGACATGACCAACGAGGAGTTCCAAAGTGGTGAAAAGACTAGACAAATGCAAATGCTCAATCTTAATAGAGAATATAAAGTCTCAAAGATAAAAGAGTATGAAATTCTAAAGGAGTATAAAAACAGACTCATGAAGATAGTGAACAAGCTTAGATTACTTGAAGAAAAGATGTCAGATAATGAAGTTATAGAAAAAGTTCTTTTTAGTTTACCTGAGAGGCTTGCATCCAAAATTTCTTTACTTAAAGACTCCAAAGACTTGAGTAAGATTTCTTTCGCGAAATTGATAAATGCTCCCAATGCACAAGAACAAAAGATAGCTATTATGGAGGAGGATTCCATAAATGGAGCATTCGCAGTTAAAGAAAAAGGAAAGCTGTAAAATAAAGGCAAGAACAAAAACCACGAGATAAAAGAAGGAAAGAAAAGTAAATTTCCACCATGCTCACATTGCAAGAAGACCACACATCTAGAAAAATATTGTTGTCGCAGGCTTGATATACAATGTAGGTCCTCTAAGCAACTCAGCCACATGGAAAAAGGTTTGTAAGAACAAAAACCAACAATAAAAATATCAACAAGTGAAAGTTGTAGATATCCTAGAGCAATAAGATGAGCATGTTTTTACTGTTTCTTGCTATGCTATTAAAAATTCCTCAAGTGCATGGCTCATTGACAGTGGATATGCTTATCATATGGCATTTGACATCAACCTGTTCAAGCAACTTGGTAAGACATTCAATTCCAAAGTTAAAATCAGAAAGGGTGAATGCATAAAAGTCAAAGGAAAAAGAGTTACGACAGTTAGGCACCATTAGATACAAAACTCATTTAGGATGTTTTATTTGTAACACAAATAGATCATAATATATTAAGTGTAGGATAGTTGCTAGAAAAGAATTATTCATTAGTGTTTAAAGAAAGAACATGCATCATTAATGATCTTACTATTAGCATGAAAGGAAAATGCTTCTCCTTAGATTGGCAAAAAGCAAATTCATCAGCATACAAGAGTTCAGTAGATGAATCTACATTATGGCATAAAAGGATGGTACATTTCAATTACGAGGCACTGAATTCGATGCATAAAAATTATCTTATGTTAAACATGCCTACTGTTGATGGTTATGCTAGAGTGTGTGAAATTTGTCAATTGGGAAAACAAAATAAGTCATTATTCCCAATCAATAAAGCTTGAAGAGCTTTTAAGAAGCTACAGTTGATTCACACTAATGTTTGTAGGCCTATGAGAACTTTATCTTTGAATGGCAACAGATACTTCATTCTTTTTGTAGATGATTTTACCAAGATGTGCTGGATATATTTCATGAAACAAAAGTTTGAGGTAGCAATAGTAATTTTGGGTTTCAAAACATGGATTGAGAAGTAACATGGTTATGAAATCAAAACTATAAGGTCAAATAATCATACTAAATACACATTTAACAAATTTAATAAGTTCTATAAAGTTGCAAGTATTGAGCACCAGTTAACGACAACTTAGACACAACAGTAGAATGGTTTTAGAGAAAGGAAAAATGAAACCATCATGCAAATGGCCAGATGCATGCTATTTGAAAAGAAGCTTCCTAAGAAATTATAGGTAGTTCTGTGTATCTTCTTATTAAGTTGCCTACAAAAGCCTTAAAAGGAATAACTTTGTACGAGGCCCGGTATGGTAGCAAACCATCAGTTTAACATCTTAGTCTTTGGAAGCATTTGTTATGTGCACATTCTTGAGATTAAAAGGGACAAGGTTGACCAAAAGGCAAAAATTTGCATTTTTATAGGCTACAACAACATCGGTGAAGGCTACAGAACCTATAATCCACTTACAAGAAAAGTGATTATAAGTAAAAATGTAAAGTTCAATGAAATGCAGCTTCGAATTGAAGGAATCTAAAGAAAAATCTATTAAGCAAATAGCAATAGGTTTGAATTCTCAACAAATAAAGTTCATGTTTGATGATGAAACTATTGACTATTATTCATTCCGAGGAACCATACCACTTACTAACATTTATCTATGGTCAAATGTTGCTATCCTTGAATCTGCCAACTTTGATGAAGCCTTCAAATTCTCATAATGCATAGATGCCATGAAAGAAGAGATTTAAATGGTTGAAAAGAGTTAGACTTGGATGCTAGTAGACAAAACAAGCAGTAAGAACATCGTTGGAGTTAAATAGATTTTCAGAATCAAGTTTAGTACTAATGGTTTTACCAATAAGCCAAACTAGTCTTTAAAGGCTACTTTCAACAGCAGGTATTGGTTATTTATAAACTTTTGCTTCAGTTGCAAGGTTGGACACCATAAGATTGTTATTAGCTTTGGCAGCATAAAAAAGTTAGAAAATATTCTAACTGGACATCAAATCTGCATTTTTGAACGGTTATCTTTAAGAAAATATCTATATTAGGTAATCTGAAGGTCTTATTACTAAAGGAAACAAAAACAAGGTCTTTTTATTAAAAAAAGCCTTGTATAGACTGAAATACGCTTTGAGAGCCTGGTATTCTAGTATTGATGATCATTTGCTGGGCTTAGGATTTAAGAAATGTCCTAGCAAGGTAACATCGTATGCCAAGACTACTAACAACAATGATTTATTGGTTCTCTCTTTGTATGTTGATGACTTATTTATGACAAAGAGCAATTCTAATTGGTGCAACAATCTAAAGATCAAATGATGAAGGCCTTTGAAATGACAAGGTTATGAGAGATGTTCTATTTCTTTCGAATAGAGATTTCAAAATCTCAACAAGGAATTTTCATTTCTTAGTAAAATTATGCCAAACAAGTGCTGAAGAAATTCAACATGAAGAATTGCAAATTTGTTTGCACTCCATTAGCTCAAAATAAGAAGCATAACAAAGATGACAACTCAGCCAAGGTTGATGAGACAAATTACAAGAGGCTAATTGGGTGCCTATTGTATTTGATAGCAACCCGACCAAATATAATGTTTGTAATTAGCTTGCTTTCTAGATTTATGCATTGTCTAAGTGAAACTCATCTTAGAATAGCAAAGACAGTGCTGAGATATTTTAAGAGACAATTGATTTTGGTATTATATTTCAAAAGTTAAATGAAATGAAATTGTTAGGATATACAAACAATGATTGGGTAGGATGTTGTAATGATATTAAAAGCACTTTAAGCTACTTGTTTACACTTGGTTTAGGTACATTTGCATGGAACTCAAGGAAACAAAAAACAATGGCTTAATGAACTACAGAAGTTTGAATTTATTGTAGCAATAGCAACTATAGATCAAGTAACTTGGCTCAAAATTTGTTGAAAGATTTAGGCCTAACTCAGAATAAAGCAACTGAGATTAGGTGTGACAATTAATCAACAGTGGCAATGGCTAAAAATTTAGAGTTTCATGGAAGAACCAAGCACATAAAAATTAAGTACCATTTTGTTCAAAAAGCTGAAACAAAAAATGAAGTGTAGTTGGTCTATTGCAACCCAGAAGATCAACTTGTAAATATTCTAACCGAAGCCTTGCATAAGGCAAGGTCTGAATTATTAAGAAAATGATTTGATGTTTCCAAAAAAAATGCCAAGGGGAGTGTTGAGTGTAGTGGGATTTTTTTAAATCAACACATTGATTAGATTTGCTAATGGCTTGTCTTTTCGTTTGAAATATTTTGTAATCTTCATGATTTGATTAAATTTCATGAAGTAACAAGTCATAAGCCATATCTTCATAGATCACATCTTTATAGGCCATATCTTTAAAATGTAACATATGATGAGCCATATCTTTAGGATTTAGTATACCTTAGGCTATATCTTTATAATTTAAGTAGTCATAGGTTGCATCCATATCTTTAGCATTTAGTATATGTTCGTTTGTTTGTGATGTACATGCACTATAAATAGGAATAAAACCTTAAGCTCGCAACACCAAGAGAGATATTCCATAAAGCTTGTTTTCTCCTATTCTCTCTAGTTTTTCCTCCCCGTTTTCATCTTTAGCTTTTTTCTCTCCATTTCATCTTTAGTTTTTATATGCAAATCCATCATAAGCGTGTCCCAATTTTTTGTGCAAACCATTTTTATTCAATATTTTTATTTAAATATGTTCAAACATCGAATTGACTTTTAAATTAAGATAACTAACCCAAGCTTTAAATAGTTCTAATAGAATAACAAGTGTTGCAATTCCTTTTGCATTTTTGAAGTTGAAAGGGAGATTGGATTTATGCATACAAAGTTACAAACTGTTGGGTGGCGATTGTTGAATTAATATAATTGATTTAAACATTTCTCTGCATCTACTGCCATTGTTTTTCTTGTAAATGGACAGGGAATCTGACAGAACCTTGACCAATTTATTCAACAATCAGAGCCCTTTTTCGCCTATTGCAATGGGGATAGCTATATAAGGTTCGATTGCATACATAAACATTTGGATCAAAAAACATTGCATTAAGTCTAAACCCTCTTCAGAAAAGGACTAAGACCTTGCTTTCCTTCTGCGGATTGAGATACACTTATCCAATGAAGGTTGGAAGTACTTAAAATGGAAAAGTTTCTATATACAATAACTTACTAAGATTATTTATATTCATAATCAGAAGAATTTTGAAAGAATTAAAAATCTACAACAAAAACTATGAAACGATGTGAAAATGGTCTACCTTTTTTTTTATTAATACTTGGGAAGGAAGCACTCTGTAGGAAGATTATTTTGGAATCTCTGATCATCTTGGCAATAGTCATAAACCATGTGGTGCTTCCTAACCCATTTGAACCATCTCTTCTGGACCCTGGTTAGGGTGCTGAACCTGCGTCTGTTCCACCAATTGGCCGAGCTATCTGCCCTACAAAACCTTGGGTTCCCATTCCAAACACAGGCATCGATCCTGTAATCCTTGAATGAAGCTATGAAAGGACTGTTAGACCAATCGATTTTGTCCAACCCGCCTCGTGTCACCCAGCTGTCCCCATCCCATAGGCTAATTTTGATACTCATTGGCTGCCACCTAGGATATGCCACTCCCTTGTCTGCATGGTTTCTGTATAATCTGATAGGAACTGAATCTACCATAAACCTGAAAAAAAAAGGAAAAAAAAAAAGATAATACCATCTATAAGATTGATTATGATGAAACAAAATACAAAAATATGTATAATCCTCTAACTTACACAATTTGGTGAAGGTTCCATAGTATGGAATATGTATGGAAGTCTTCCGTTGGATCAAACCATAAATAAATCCTCTCTTCACGGTTGTCGAAACCATCAACATAAATATTTGTTTGCACTATATATGGCTGGCCACTCACATTGCCAAGAAACTCGAAATCAATCTCATCTCGATTAGGCTGATCGGATGTCAACTGCATTGTCGACTCAATTTGGTTAAAATCGAATTAGACAAAGGATCAGAAACACTGAAAATGGAAGAAACAAACGAGAGTTAAAATATTGCTTTACATAGTAGGCCAACACTGTTCCTGCTGAATTGCCTGAAACTAGTTTAATTTGCATGTCTATTCGACCAAACAAGAACATCTGGTTCGATGCAAAACCAGATCCTGTGTCAAATTACAACGAATTAGAAAATGGACACGCTGAAAAAAAAAAAGGAAAAATCCCAGAGTTTTCTCTTCTTCCCATCATACCAGATTCTTGATCAAGTTTCAAGCTTCTTTCCCTGCCATTAGCTGAAGTGTTTACATGATTAGGAGCCCACATCACGAAGAAGTCTTTACTGAAATCTCCGGTGGAAACAACCGAAGCTACTGAAATTCGAAACAGATTCAAGAAAAGCAGGCTGAGAACTAAGGCTCTGAGCTTCAAACAATTAGTCATGTCTCTATTGATCTACGGCTACAATATGGGATGGCACATTGCAGCAGGATATATATACATATATATTGCATGGAATTATATTATACAATAACAGTATGAACAAGGAGGCAATGTTTTGTCTAAGCGAGAATATCTTTGGGTGGAAGCAAAGAGGAATATTAGGCTGTTATAATGTTGCAAGATTAGTCCTTAAGGGGTTTGCCTAGCTTACCATTTTTCTAGCTGGTGCTGTTTGAATATTAGAATGTGCCGACCAGTGTACAAATTAATTTTCGTTTTAAGGACTCAACAAATTACTTGCATATCAAGCTTTGTTCATTCTTCCAGGACAGCCAATTTACCTTTTTGCAATTCGTGAATCATTGCTTATAAACTAGAGCATTTGCTAATTGCATCTAGGGAGTCTTGTTTAGGTGATTGAGGATTCAAAATATAAGAAAGTGTTTAAATTGTGTTAACTATATCTTGTACTAAATCTAGAACATATAATAAAATCTTAAAGAATACTAACATTTGAGGAAACATTTATTTTAGTTTTAGACCTACTTATTCTTAAATCTTTAATTTTTTTTTTTTTTAAGTATCTATATTCGATACATATTTAGACATAAGTATAAAAGTATAATCTTTAAAAATTTTAAAAATTATACATATTTGTGTTGGACATATACCTATATCCAACACTGATCCTGAATACAAATAAAATAGTTTTAGACTGGAATCAAAATAAAGTTTTTTTCAAAAAAGTAAAAAGGCTATATATAATTAATATTTTGTAAAGGCACCATATACCAAGCTTTGGGGATACCTTGAGGCTTTCTTAACAAGAACCTTTCCGTCTGTTTTCTCAGCAAAAAGTTTAGGAAAGCAAAGAAACTAACAAGAGGTTTGCTTTCTTCCCCTGTGTTTTTCCATTTAGAATAACTTGATCTTTCAGGCTTCCCTCTTTTGCAAATCTCCTCAGGCGTTGAGTTTATTCCTTTCCTTCTTTTGTTCAAGAATATTTCACCTACGATTTTTTTTACTACAATATTACAGTTATTTAAGCATATTTAAGAATTGTTTAAGGATCCACTACCAATAAATGTAGATGCCACTTAGACCTCACATAACGCTAAATTCTTGTTGATTATTTGTAGTGCAATTGTTGGAAATAATATGATCTCCTTTTGTTAGGGTGTTTATGCTTTATTATGCCCTGCTTGGTAGTTATGATACTCCAACTCATCAATTTTTATAAAGTATCCGTGTCAAACACATATTCAATGGGTATAAAAGTGCAACCAAATGTATGGAAAATATATATAAAAACTTTAGAATAAACCTGCGTTGGACACATATGTATATCTTTCATTTCCCATTCCAAATAACATAGCCTGACAGCGATTCAGGTTGCTAGATTAGATGACTATGGATTATCTTTAAAACAAATTAACCAAAGCAGAACACAAGAAAATTTTTCTGCAAGCTGATTGATCCATCAAATTTTTTATTTGTCAGCCATAATCTTTGTCCATGAGAACATTCAGCATCACGAGTTTCAATTTCTTTATTTGTTAGCTAATTGTTCCTTAAATCCAACCTCAAATAATGGCCTGCTTAAAAATAAATCAATTAATTACCACAAACACTTTCACAAGTAGAAAATAGTTTTAGGCTCTATTTTGTTTCCCACGGCAGTTGAAGACCATGCAAACATATCCATCTTTTTTTCAGCTAAGTAGCAGAAAAATTCAAATCAAGGAATTGATTTTTCCTGCATTATTAATGATCTATGAAACTATGAATATGAAATTAAACGACTTAATTAACGCCCAGATTGGATCAAATTTTGGCCTATGATAATTGAATTTTTCTTATTTTATTCCCTTTTTTCTTTTTAGATAATAATCTTACTACGTTCACCTGGTTAAAAATGGCAGCAGGGTAATTGATACTTCTTGGGACAACTTGAGTCCAATGGGTTTGGCCCATTAATCTTTAAGCTGATACTCGCCCACATTTCCTTTCCCGTTGTAAATAAAAAAATGAAAAAAATAAAAATAAAAACAATGGCCTGTTTGTTTTTTCTTGTGAAAATCGGCAGAATCCGCGCAAAGCCTTGGAAAAAGAAATATATAATGCGAGCTCAGCTCAGCTCGTCAGATCTGGGCTCATAAGAGAGAAGCCCGTCGTTTATGGTTCTACTCCAACAGAGATAATTGATGATGATGGTAGGCCTTTGGCCCTTTGTCACTAGTACTACGTACAAATAACAAATTAAATAATGAAATCAGTAAACGTTGCAATCGTGGACAGTAAACCCAAAAACAATACATAAAATTTGCTGTTTCCTGAGCACAACTGATGACTTGTTTCAGCAGAACAATGAATAATAATTAAAGAATAGGATAACGTTTTCGTCTGCAAAAATATATGATTTAATGGTCAAATAACAAAAAAAATTAGAAAAATAATATCTTTTTATTTTTTTTGAGGAACAATAGGTAACTCGGGGGCGGGAAAAGGAGAAGTGTTACCTTTAGAGGCTATTGTTTCCTTTTGTATTGAATCCCGAAGGAGGCAGTGAGGACTTTGAAGATCGAAGAGTCTTCTAGTCTTGACAACTTCAACTACTTCATCTTCTGTCTCTCTTTTTTCTCCAGATATTTCTTTGCTTTATCAACCGTCTTTCTTCAAGGCTTATAGTTTCTTATGTTTTGTTTCAACCTTGCAGTTTATTCAGCTTTAACAACTTCCTTATTTATAACTACGCCATGGTTTTGTATCTTTTCTTTCTTTGTTTTATGTTACCTGCTGTTTTGGGAATGTTGATGTCTTCCCTGCAGATACCAAAAGTCGGACGAGATCTTGCAACACAGAGAAAGTCAAAAGGATGCCGGAGTTCTTGCTCTGAAAGCCCTCTCCGATGGTTAAGTTAGAGGGATGTTTTTATGTAATAGTGTATAACTGTTTTTCTTGGATCTGGATCCTTAACTGTGAGTATGCTTGCCCCTTTTATAGGATTTGTTTGGGAACACTGTGTCAGGTGATTTGGTGGTGATGTGACCATCGCCGAGCTAAGTGTTAGGCTATGATGCCTAGTGGTCAGCTCAGTCAGTCGACCGCTATTTAGTAAATGTCAATTCCGCATTTAAGTCGTTGTTAGAGAGGTCACATCGCTGTCAGGTACGGTTGGATGATCACCTTTGTGTTGTTGTCTGGCGATCATCGGCTCTTGGAACAGTGGATGGGTATGGTTCGGCAGTCATCATATGTGTAGGTATAACAATTGTCCCCCCCCTAAGGTCTAAAAAGGCGGTCATAAAGTGACTCGACGTTTTGGAAGTGTGTGAGGGGGAGTTGGCGTGTGGCAAGTGGGGCGTAACGCGTGGGAGACGAGAAGGTACAATTGTCAGTAGTAATGGTGGCAGTAATGGTAGGGTAACAGAAGGGCATGGGAAAGGGGGAAGGAAGGAGATTGGAGCATGTGTCCTGACAGAGGATTTGTAGGGGCGCATTTCGGGGGATACGAAACGGCGAGGGGAACACGTGTCAGGGTGGAGGCAGAGTGCCAGGGTGGCATAGTTATGTCATTGAATGGGGTTGTGACACCTGGTGGGGGGAATGGGAAGAGGCGAGATCGTGTATGGGGTCGTCTGGGCAATCTCTAGGCTCGCCACCAAGATGAGTTAAAGAAACAGCAGAAGGAGATATTTGACAAGCTGTTCGCTACTGTGGATTCATATCACCGTAGCACGCTGTATGGGGTCCAGTTGCTTCGTGGGCCCTTGGACTTACGGGCGATTGACTTAGGGGGCCCGTATACACCTCCAAAAGATTTTAACGTCTTATTCCTGAGTCAGCAAGAAGTGGACGCGGGGCGGTCGAGGGATACAGCTTTGATTACTCTGGTGGCTGAGGAGTCTGAGCAGGGGGAGTCTGGTGATGAGGCTGGCGCTCAGACCATCTCTTTGACTAGGGATTAGTAGTGGTTTTGGCTTGTAAATAATATTCTGTAAATAACCTATGTTTGGAATGAAAATTTTGTTTTGTGTGTATAATTTGTGTAAATTTTTATTGCTTACGTTTGCATAAGTTGTAGTTTATTTTTTGAGATTGTGGTGCATGTGTTGTGTTGGAAGATGATAGTTGTAATGTGGTGCTGAGGAGAATTGAGTGTTTTGAGAGTAAGTGCATTGGAAGGAACAATAAAATGCGCCATGGTGGCGATTGTAGTAACAATTAAGAGTCATGCATTGGTGGCGATTGTATTGTAACAATTAAGAGTTGCGCCTTGGTGGCGATTACTTTTTGTAGTAATGAAGAGATGTGCCGGGCGATTGCTTTGTAGCAATTAAGAGTCGTGCCTTGGTGGTGATTGCTTGTTGAAGCAATGAAGAGTTGTGCCTGGCGATTGCTTTGTAGCAATTAAGAATTGGGCCTTGGCGGCGATTGCTTTTTGTAGCAATGAAGAAGTGTTGGATCAGTGAAGTGATTTTGTAAGACAAAAGTCTATAGTGGCGACCATAAATATTTGTAACGGACATATTTACAAATAATATTTTTTTAGATGGGCGGCGTTTCATGTGCTAGGGATGGGGTGTCCATCTAATTTGGTTAGCTTGTAAGTGCCAAAACCTAGGACTTGGCTAATGTGATAAGGTCCTTCCCAATTTGGGGAAAGTTTTTTCCTGGTCAACTGGCTTCGCAGTTTTGGAGAACTAGGTCACCCACTTGTAATTGGCGATTGCGGACTCGACGGTTGTAATGTCTGCTAATCTGGTGTGCTCAGACAGCCATGTGGATTGCGGCGTCTTCTCTGGCTTCCGACAGCCGTGTCGAGGTTAGCTTTGAGATGTTCGAAATTGAGCTCTGAGTCGGGGTATGCCGTGCGTAGACTGTGGACCCAATATATCTATGCCTTAGACACAGAACGGCCAAGGACTGAAGATTTGTTTAAGTGCCTCTCAGCTGGTTGTCAGGAATAAGAGCGAAGCGTTGGCATTTGTCACACTTTTTGATGAGTGCAGTAGCATCTTTCCTCATTGTGGGCCAGAAGAAGCCTTGTCGTAAAGCCTTAAGGACCAGTGATCGTCCGCCAAAGTGGTTTCCACATACGCCTTCGTGTATATCTTTCAAGATATAATTTGCTTCGGAAGGGTTAAGGCATCGAAGTAAGGGAAGAGTGAAGGACTTTTTGTATAGAAGATCTTTGAGAAGTGTGTACCTGGATGTTCTTTTTTCCAATCTCCTTTTCTGCACTGGGTCGATTGGGGCTTGGTTATCCTTAAGAAAGGAAATGATTGGTGTCATCCAGTTCTCTTCGACGTCATCCGTAATGTGATGTACGTATCTGTCATAGCTGGGTACTGGGAGGCTTTCCAGGAGAATTTTGCCCCTCGTGGGAATATCGATGGCGCTAGTCAGTTTTGACAGAACGTCGGCCCTTGAGTTGTCCCCTTTGGGTATCTGTTTGATGGTGACACAAGCAAATTATTGGGAGAGGGTAGTGACAACCTCGTCGTAACTGGCGAGTAGTTTATCTTTGATGTCGTATAGACCGTTTACCTGACTTGCTACAAGCTGAGAGTCCGTGTGGGTGATTAAATAAGTAGCGCCCAGTGTCTTGGCTAATGTCATGCCAGCTATTAAAGATTCATATTCAGCTATGTTGTTGGAGGTGGCGAACTGAAATGAGAGGCCATATTGCCATTCATGACCTTGGGGATCGAGTAGTAAGACTCCAGCTCCACCTTTTGTCTTACCGGAAGAACCATCAACAAAAATTTTCCACTTGCCAAATTTGATGCTTGGGGGTAGGTGACCAGGGGTGCTGGGATGATCGCTTGGCTGAGCTGGTTCTGGTGGTTCATCTTAAGATGGCAGAAAAGAACATTCGACGATGAAGTCGGTGAGCGCCTGTGCTTTGATAGTTTTACGGGGGCTATAGGTGACCCCGAATTCACTAAGCTCAATGCTTCAATGGATAAGTCGTCCTGCAGACTCAACTTTGAGGAGGACATCCTTAAAAGGTTGGGCTGTGAGGATAGTTATCGGGTGCGCCTGGAAGTATTGTCTCAGCTTCCTTGTTATAATGACGAGTGCAAAAGCCATTTTTTCTAGCTTATTGTAATTAAGTTCACCAGCTTGCAGTGCTCTGCTAACGTAGTAGATAGGATACTGATGTCCCCATTCTTCATGGACTAAAGCAGCAGTGACAGTTTCATCTAACGTGGTGAGGTAGACAAAAAGTGGTTCTCTATGCTTCAGACTGGCGAGTAATGGGGGAGTGCTCAGGTATTACTTGAGTTGGTCGAACGACCGTTGGCACTCTTCTGTCCATTGGTACTGGGTCGCCTTCCTAAGCAATCGAAAAAATGGTAAACATTTCTCTGTAGATTTGGAGATGAAGCAGTTGAGCACCGCTACTCGTCCCATCAATCGTTGCACTTCTTTTGTTGATTTTGGCGGGCCCATTTGCATGATTGCACTGATTTTTTCAGGATTAGCTTCAATGCCTCTGGAGGAGAGCATAAATCCCAAAAATTTCCTTGCAGACACACTAACCACACATTTTAAGGGGTTAAGTTTCATTTTGTACTTACGGAGTATGTTAAATGTCTCCGAAAGGTCACTGAGGTGTTGGTGAAGAAAGGGGCTTTTAACGAGCATGTCATCCACATAGATTTCCATTGAACGCCCGATTTGTCCTTTGAAAAGCTTGTTAACCAAGTGTTGATATGTGGCACTTGCATTTTTCAAGCCGAATGGCATGACTTGATAGCAAAAAGTATCGTCTTCTGTAATGAACGCCATTTTTTCTCAGTTGTAGGGATCCATCTTGATTTGGTTATACCCGGAGAAGGCATCCATAAAACTTAAAAGTTTGTGGCCGGCTGATGCGTCAACTAGGCGATCAATGCTGGGGAGAGGGTAACTATCTTTTGGGCAGGCTTTCTTTAAATCGGTGAAGTCCACGCACATTCGCCACTTCCCTAAGGCTTTTTTGACCATGACGACGTTAGCAAGCCAGTCGGGATATTTGACTTCCCTGGCATAGTTGGCGTGTAGTAATTTGTCGACCTCTTCGCGTATCGCTTGGAGACGTTTCAGAGTAAATTTGCACTTCTTTTGCTTGACCACTAGGGCTCGTGTGTCCACATGGAGTGAGTGCATGATAACGGTTGAATCAATGCCAAGCATGTCGGTTGCGGACTAAGCGAATACGTCAGTATTCTTTCGAAGGAATTTTGTGAGGAGGTTCTTATCTTGAGTGTCAAAAGAAGAGCCAATGCTGGTAGCCAACTCTGGATCCGAATCATAAAGGGCGATCTGTTCAGTATCTTCGGCCGGCTGGGGCTTTTGATCATGGAAACCGTCTCTAGAGTCGAGTTGCTCCAGGTTGATCGCCTCTGGCTGTTCTGCAGCTACTGAAGTGGGCAAGGAAATGTCTCCCCAGTCGGTCGAAGTTGGTGATAGATCCTGGGTTCAGGGAGTACCACTAGGTCCATGCCAGCCCTTGAAGCGTCGTCGGGAAGATGCGGCACTGGATGGCGTCTGGCATGTCGCGCAGGTTGCGGAAAGCATGAAAATGGTTCAGATGTCGACTGGATCAGTTTTACAATCGTAAGTATCGAGAGAGAGTTTGACTTTTTGGGGCACTTGCACCTGGCGGATGTCAGGCGAGAGGGGGTTGTGTTGCTTGAATAACCATTCCCAGTTATCTCTCCGCGACTCACGAAGATCCTTGATTTCTTGTTTCAAGGCCGCCACCTGTTGGGCTAGATCTAAAGTCGATCCTGATGCGTGATGGCTACAATTATGATGGAAAGTTCCTTGCGTCATTTGCCGTGGGATTGGCATAGAGCAAGAGCTTTCCTCTACCATTGGGTGAGTGGCCCGGTCGGCTGTAACGTGTCGCTCTTGCATGTATGAGTTTGGGTTGTTCACAGTGTGCTGGTTTGGGAGATCAGTAGGTTGCGTTTTTTGGCGATTGGTTTGGGAGTTGACAAGTTATGCCAGCTGGATTTGAGATTATTGGATGGCGGCTAGTTGACTAGCGATGGCTTGAAATTGCGCTTGATAATGCGCATGGTAGTCTGGCTGGCTAGGTGGTGTAGGTGTACTAAACTGAGTAAAGAGGGTAATGGGGTGTCAAAGGATGCGTGTAGGGTATTTGTGGTGATAATGGTTGCTGGGACCGTGGTGCTAGGGCCAGCGGCTTGTCCTGGGTGTGGGACAGAGGTGGCCAGCGGTGGGATCAACCCCAATAGATTTTGATAGTATGCCAATGGCGAGTGAGACAGCCATGAAGGTAATGAGATAGGTACGTGGGATGTTTGGGTGTTTGATGAGCTGGGTATTGCTGGGGTTGCCAGAACTTCGGTACAGTTTGTGGCTTCAGGCAGCGAAGAGGTGTTTTGTGGGATATCAATACTCCGGTCGGCCATGGTCTTTTTCCGATCGCATTCCCACAGACGTTGCCAATTGTTGATGTCTTCCTTGCGGGAACCAGAAGTCGAGCGGGACCCTGTAACACAGAGAAAGTCAGAAGGACGCCGGAGTTCTTGCTACGGGAGCCCTCTCAAATTGTTAAGTTAGAGGGATGTTTTTATGTAATAGTGTATAAGTGTTTTTCTTGGATCTGGATCCTTACCTATGAGTATGCTTACCCCTTTTATAAGATTTGTTTGGGGACACTGTGTCAGGTGATTTGGTGGTGATGTGACCATCGCCGAGATAGGTGTCAGGCTATGATGCCTAGTGGTCGGCTCAGTCAGTCGGCCGCAATTTAGTAAATGTCAACTCCGCATTTAAGTCATTGTTGAAAAAATCAAATCGCTGTCAGGTACGGTTCAACGATCACCTTGTGTTATTGTCTGGCGATCGTCAGTTCTTGAAACAGTGGATGGATATGGTTCGGCGGTCATCATATATAAAAGTATAACAGAAAAAAATGGGTTCGTTTGTAGATCTTAAATTTTGGGATTTTTCATTTAAGTTTGAAGGTTATTGCTTACCTGTGTCATTTTCCTTTTAGTTAGGGCTTCCATGGGTTTCCTCTTATGGGTTTCCTAGACCCATTCTTTTTGTTTTTCAAACAAAGTAAGTTGTGATCTGAAATTACTTGTTATTTGAATTTTAAATTTATTAAATATTATAGTATTTCTTAAGTACCTACGCTAACCAATTGTGAATTTTTTTTTAAACCTTTCTTTCTGGGTTGTCCGTGTTCCTGCCACTGATGGATGGGCTGTAATGAGCTTAGAAAACAGCTGATTTCCAGTATATACGAAAGAAAAAGAAAATGCTAATATGATAGGTTTCCTAAAGGTGAGAAGGTTTGCCTTGTTTGGATTTTTTGCAGTTTCCTTCTTGAACGGTATAATGTCCTCCTCAAGAAATCATTTTCAAATCTGAAATGGAACATGTTATCTTTTGTCTGCTTGTTTGGTCTCACTTGTTTTGACTCCTAGTTTCAATAGTAATTCAAGAACAAGTACACTTTTCCTGAGGGATTTTAAGATTGCTTTTCTTCTTATATTTTGCCAAATTAAAGTGGAGCATATTGATTTCAACTAGTTGTGATATTGTGCTTTCAGTGTATCCTTTTGGAGATAATCAAAATACAAAGCATGATTGGTTTGAAAGTCCATATTTTCTTCATTGTTCTCGATTTTAGTTTTTGAAAGTTTAGATGTAGGTTGCATTACTTCTGAATTGGTTTATCTCAAGGATATTGCTAGATTTTGGATACTTTGTTATTTAGCATTCGGGTTATGATTTTGGTCACTGAATATGGTTTGTTATGACTACACAATGGCGACGACTCAAACGACACTACCTATTCATGACGATCGCCATATTACAACGATCGAAACAGCACTGCTTATATGATGATCGCCAAGTCTCACCCTACAGTCACTATTGTAATTGTCGATCGCCAAACCTCACCTGACAATGATTTGACCCACCAACAACAACAATAAATACTGATTGACATCCTGACCGGCGGCCGACTAGCCAAAGCAACCACTAGGCACCATAGCCCGACATCTAGCTCGGCAGTGGTCATGTCACCAATAAACCATCTGACATTATGTCTCCAGATAACACTTATAAAAGGGTAAGCAAACCCAAAGGTAAAGGGATCTGAATTATTCTCAGTCTCCATTGCTATATTTCCAAAAAACCCTTACACTAACTTAACCATCGGAGAGGGTCCCCGGAGCTCGACCTCCGGCACCCTTCTAACTCTTTTATATTGCAGGATTCCGTCCAACGCCTAGTGCCAGCAAAGAAGACATCAACATGGTTCAAAGGTACTTTTTTCTTTTTTCTTTTTTTTTTTGTATTTGAAGAAACTGAGTAATTTTGAATTATGATTATTCTTTAGATATGCAATTGGATTTTTTTTAAATGGTTAATTAGTCTTTTTTAATCATTCGTATTTTTCTTTTTATCCTAGGCAGTTGATATATATAGAGAGAGAGTAGGGGATCTTTGGATTTCCATCATGTTCAAGAAGTCATCTAGTAGGAGCCAAAGATACAAAGGTAATATAAAGCATATTCTTCAGATTTGTGTGCTACTTGGGGTCTGCTTGTGGTTAATCTACCAAGTCAAGCACTCGTATGATAAGAGAAAAGAATTTGATGAGAAGGACGCTAAATCCTCCTCAAAAGCACGAAATGATGATGTGATTCTCAAATTTGGGAGGAAAAACCTACCTTATGTGCAGGAAGTATCGAAGAACTACAAACACGAGGAAGAAGAAGAAGAAGACAATGGAGTAGCAGAGGAAAATAAGCTTGACGAAGAACAGGAAGAAAAAGCTAAGAGGCTTGAAGAAGAGGAGCATGAAGAAACAAGTAAACACGAAGAAGAAGCAGAAGAGCGAGAAGAATTGCAGGAAAATGAAGACAGCAAGCGTCATGATGAAGAGAAAGAAGCTGAAATTAAGGATGAAGAAGCAGAAGACGAGGGAAGGGGAGATGGAGATGATGAGGTCGATGAAAATGAGAAAGAAAGAGCAGATGGTGAAGCTGATCATGAAAAAGGATTTATAGATTAGGAAAAAGAGAGAAGTTGAGGATGATGACAAAGAGAATGAGGAAAAAGAAAATGAAGAGCAAGAGGGTCAAGAAGATAGTGAAAATTCAGAAAATGATCAGAATCATGATGGAGGCGGCGGGAATGCACCATGAGGTGAGGGAGGAGCAATACAAGGCGGATGATGCTTCCGGTTCAGTTTCCCATGCACCCAAATTATTAACTCTGAAGCTGACAAATTAGACATTGAAAATTCTAATGACAACTAAACAATGAATGTTTTGAAGCAGGAGAGCGAATCCAATACAAATGAAAGAACAAATGCTGATGACAATAAGTCAGAATTGAAGGTTGATGAAGGTAAACACTCTCACAGTGGCAGTTCCTTGAATGGGACATACATTAAAGAAAATGACCACGAGACTGGATTGTCCAACTCTGAGTACATCTCTCTTGCAAATACAACAAAGACAGCTGACTTCATTGACGAAGCAACAATAACTCTAGAGAATTGAATAAAGAAACAGGCAATAATCCTGCAGAAGCGACTACAGAAATGCCAGGTTTACTGCAGAATGGAACTATAGTTCAAAATACAACAGAAGATGGTATGGTAACTGAAGAAAAATTTAAAGAGCTAGCCAATGAGACGGTCTCAAGCAAGCTGCCCAAGTCCAACACGGTAGATTCGAGTAAAATCGAAAATGTAGATTTTGCCAGAAGAGATTCCTCAAATTCTTCTATTAATGCAGCTTCTGGCATGTCAGAGGATATCACCAAGATAATGAAGCAGCTGGAGGGAACAGTTCGTCTTCCTTCAGAATGAGAAATCAGAAGGTGATAATGAATCAGGTTGAACAGATGAAAACTCAGACACTTCCACCTCTAACAACAAAGAGGATGGAGTTCATATGACCCCATTGATTCTTCTGGCAGTACCTTCCCCCGAGAACATAAAGATGCTCGTGTGGATCTGAGTACATTGCCAGATATTACAACAGAAGGGAGCAACACTGAAGATGCTGCAGCTGATTGAAAAAAAAAATCCAATGGTAGGGCTATTTGGTTTTTGCGTGTTCTTTAGAGTTGTTATCATTGCACTCTATTTTGATACATAGACAGGTACTGTTTTTTAAGTGCTTTTACTTGATTGAACTCTGAACTTTTGAAGGCAAAATGTAGGGTAGATGATGTTGTCTGTGGACTCAATCTATACAATTTATGGCAACTTCATGTATGTCAATATATATGTGTGTGTGTGTGTGTGTGTGTGTATATATATATATATATATTAATTTTCCATTTCCATCTTCTTCAAGTGCTGTTAAAGAAAGAATAACATGAATCTGGACTGCTGAAATAACTTTGTTTTAATGATGTTTGAGAATCATATATCCATACCTATGTCTGGCTATATATCAAATAGATATTTAAAGAAAAATAAAGACTTAGAAACAATATAAGCTAAAACTAGGCTGAGATCAAGCATGCATGGATAGCAATAACACACAAATAGCTCGATTTCATTCTTCTTGAGGTTCCTTGAGGTTAATGCGAATTCCACTGCAACAACATCCATATTATTGATGTGCCTGATCAAATTAATGAGAGTTTTAAGTGTAGGATGAAAATCCATTGAAACAAATCGCCGAGGTTATATGATCCTCGTTTAGTATTACCGTTAGCATAGTTTTTGAGGTTAAAAAATATTTTTCATGACAAATGCAATGCTAAAAGGATAAAAAATTTTGACTTTTGTGTTTAAAATCATGATTTGACAACTCAAATAAAAAAATTAAAAAAGTGGAGCCTTTGCTATTTAAAAATTGACTTTGGAATAAAATAATTTTATTATCCTCGTATCTTTAAACTTTCATTATTTTAAACATAGCTTTTTTTAACATTTTAACTTTTTAGAGCATTTTTTTCAGAGCAATATTAAATATTTAAAAATTTTTATTACACATTTTTTCATTATACTTTTTAAACACGTTATCTTTAATCCAAGCTTTTTCTAATTGAAGTTTTTTCAGCAATAAGGCTAAACTTGATTAGCTGAGACGTAATTTTAGAGGACAAATGTTAATTTTAAATCTTTAATAATGCATGGGCACAATTTCAGATCACAAGATTAATTAGGTAAAATAGAGTATGGCAAGAAAATAAAGGAGAAAAAATCATTAAAGACATTAAACTTAAATGGCAAACTTATCTTAGAATAAGGGTGACATTATCTTTTACATAGTCTAATCTTTATATCGGCACATGTTCGACTCATGTATAGATTGAACTTAGATTTTGTTTTTTTTAATTTAAACACCTAATTTAAATTATTATTCAAATAATAAAAAAATAATTTTTATTTAAATTTAATTATAAGAATACATAATTATTAATATATAAATAATTTTTTAATATAACAATTTGAGCCTTACTAAATTTGAGCTAAAAAAAAATTCAGAACAATTTCATACCCGACCCAGCCAATGGGTCAATTTAGTATAGTAGCTTTAATTATTTTTGCAGTATTAGGTGCAAAATGGATGTACTTTATAACCCCCTTCCATTTCCAACATAGGATTCTCAGACAGAAGCACATGATATACACACACACACACACACCAAGCAACAAATATAAAGTACAAAAAATGAATTAAACAAATTGAACCAAAAAAAAAAAAAGGAAATAAACAATGAATAAATTTACTAATCAGAAAGGAATTTAAAAGAAAAGAAGAGCTCCTGCTTGTCATTCCGCACTGTACAAACCAAACTGCCGTTACCTATCTGCCAAAAGAATCCCAATCCAAAAACACCTAACCAATTCATCATATCAGCTACATCCACTGAACGAACAACCTAAAACGACAAACCTCCCCCTCTTCCAACTTTAAACGACAAAGTTCTGAGTTTGCTGCCTCAACTCTGTCCTTAGCTTTTGAGAGAATAACCGACAAGCATCCATGCTTAGATCCATAGCCGCGGCCAATGCCACGAAGGCTGCAGCATCCTCCGTGCATGTCACATGCTGTACCCCTACTTCCACTTCCGGCTTACTGCATTTCCCCATACCTTCCACCGTGGATGACATTACGAATCCACCTCTGTACAAGCTCTGCGGGGAAGGAGATAATCCGAACCCGAAATCTGACCCTGATCCGGATCCTGGTCTTGATCCTGGACGTGACCCCGACCCGAAGTCGCAGCTGCTTTGTGGGCTTATTGATTGGGTTGGTACGTTGGTTGTCATATCCATGGTGAATTTCCCGCCGAGTTTGGTGCTAAGAGTGGAACTGGCGACGGTGGTGGTTGTGCCTGCGGCGGCGACATCGTCGTGGAAGAGATCAAATCGGTATCCAAGGGCGTTTGTGAAACCAGGCTCACGCCAAGCCTCAAGGCGACCCCAGGGTTTCCAGGTTCCGAATCCTGGACGGAGAATCAGCCATGCACCTGGGTTGGACCGGCTGACCCTGTCGGAGCCAGGGGATGGGACAAATGGGGTCACCATTGATGCCATTGCAACGGGAGAGCCAGAGAGGTCGTGAACTGTAATCGACCAACCTTTTCGTTCTTTGGAGGATTGATCTTTATCTGTTTTCAAAGAGGGTAGCCAATTTCTTGAAGTGTTTGATTCAGGCAAAGATGACCTGCACAATAATATAACAATAAAAAATTTGATAGACACTTTGACAACAATAAATTAAACGCAAAATCCAAAGCTTTTACTTCTAGTAAAATGCTTAATTTTTTTAGTTCTTACTGTAAAACAGGATCTTTCGAACTTTACATGTTAATTCCTTTCCCTCTAAATCTTACAAATAAACCAAGCTTAAATGAAATAAACAGAGATCATGAGGGAAAAACTAACCTTGATCCCAAGTTCCGATCGCTGGAGCTTCTGAAACCAAACTTGCAAGTGAAAACAGCCTGTTTAACATTCCCTTGAACCTGGAAAACCTGAGGACTACACTCAGGTTCCCCACCAAACTGGAACACAAATCTCGGGTCAGGTTCAGTCCTGACAGTTAAAAACAACTGTGCAGATGATCCATTCTTGTTGCTTCTATTTTGGCCTATATCAATCCATCCATTATGAACAACAGAGGGTCTTGATTCCGCTCCACGTAGATCCAACGGAACTGAAACCTTCCCTAACAACTTCCCAGATGTCAACCCACAGGTACTGCCTTCAGGGTCAGCGTAAACCTCGATAGAAAGTTTATATGATGAACCTCCTTTCGAGACGATTCTATCGATCTGGGACTTGCTTAGATTGAAACAGGCGGCGAGCGATTTCTGAAAAGAAGAGCTGCTGCTTTCTGGGTTTTGGCCGCTGCTATCTTCTTTCGATTGGATAAAAGGGATCGTACCAACTTGGTGAGGGAAGTTCTTGAGTTTTATCTTGCAATAACATGGAGACGCATAAGGGTAGATTCTTGAAAGTGAAGGCTTTGTAGAAACTGGAAATTTCAGGGCCAAATTACCCACCAGGATCCGAACGAAAGGACACGGATCCATTAGTAGATCTTCTTCTTTTTTTCCCCCTGGTTTTAGTAGGGTTTGGATCCTCTTTTTTTTTTTTCCGCTCTTCTTCTCCTTGTAGCTGCTGCTGCAGCTTCTGAATTACTTGCAAGCTATGGGGGCAAAACAAAGAGTTCGCCGACTAATAAACCATTAAAAGTGAGAGATCAGCAAGCAAAAAGGAAAGTTGAGAGAGAGAGAGAGAGAGAGAGAGAGAGATGAGAAAACAGGCTGTAATATTAGCTGGGCCTGGGGTTGCTGCAGAACGGGAAGAAGGATATGGTAAGGTCAAACCTAGGGTCACGCCGTTGAGATCAATTAAACACTTGACAATCTGAGATTCAATTTGCATTAACAAGTTAATATTTTTTTTCGGCACCCCAATTATTTTTGGTTATATTTTTAATAAAGAAATAAAAAATAATAATGTGACAGATATCATTTTAATTCAGAAAATTTTTAATTCACACCTAAGTATTATTATGGACTGGAAAATTAAAAATGGAATTATCCTTTTTAATATTTGTTTCCTAAATTGGTTGGTTTTGACATTTGAACAAAATATATATTTTTATGCCTATCAGTTAAATTTTTTTATAGTCTGAATTGATCTAACTAAATTTTAAAAATAAATTTAGGTTTCATAGATAAATTTGTCATTATATTATAAGTAAATATTAAATTTTATCATTATACTTTATTTTAATTAATATTTATTATTGTATTTTTAAGATTAGGATATATTTTTTTACTATATTATTATTTAATTAAATTTTGATACTAAACTTATTTTTTATTAAACTTTGTCACTCAAATTTAATTTTGAAAGATTTGAAGATAAATTATTTTATAAAAAAATATAAAAATTTTGAAAATTAACATAAAATTTTTATTTTATGAATTAAAGCTTAATTTTTCATCCTTAATTAATTCATGTATGAAACCCTAATTATTAAAATAAAATATTTAAAGGAATTTTTTTATTAAATTATATCTTAAATTATACAAAATCAAAGTAACAAAATTTAATCAAAAGTTAAAATTTAGTGTTACAATCAATCAAATAAAAGTAAAATAATAAAATTTAATATTAAGCTAAACTATAATAACAAATTTAAAATTAATCTAAAAGTATAACAGTAAATTTCAATCAAAATAAAATATAATCATAAATTTTAATATCAACTTATAGTATAATAATAAATTTACCCATTAATTTATAAATTTATTAAGATTAAATTATAATAATATATAAATGTTAAAATAATATTTTATTATATTTTAATTAGTAAAATAAATTTAAAAACTCAACTAAATTTTTAAAAAATTTTGAATTTATTTTAATGCGTAAATACTTTTATACCCAAGGTGAAATGAAACATTTAATCAAATGCCAAAATTGAAGGATAATAATTCAGGAACCTCAAGTACTTTTACCATTAATAAATTTTGACAGCGAAAGAATTTCCACTTCAATTCTAATTAATTTTATAAAAAAATTCTAATTAATTAATGGTTGGGGACTTGGGGCGGCTTTGATTGTTTGAAGACCAATTTCAAAAAATCTCAAGATAGAACTTGCCTCAGGCTATCATTTCTCCAAATCAAGATAATGGGTTGGCATGGGAGTTTGATTGCAAGGACATGAGTTGGCACATAATGCGCACGTACACATACAAAGAAGAGCATCCACGACATTAAAGACTTAGACAGTAATGCCAACCCTTTGTCGTTTTCTCCTTTCCCCCTTGGTAGTTTTTTAAACCTCTTTCGTCTCTTCCAGTCTTCCCCCGCGGACGGCAAAATATTATTATATAATATAATAAAAAATGTTGGCTTGATACTTATTCGATCATCAACTTTTTTTTTTTTTTACGGTGTTTGATAATTTAAAATGTGCTTTGATGGAAGCGTCGGCTGTCGGGCTCTCAAACTCAAACTGGCTCACAGCTGTGACCACTCATGACATTGTTGGATGCGTCTTGGAACAGTGGTTTGTGGGGGCATCAATCTAACGGATCCAGCCGTAGTCCAACTCTCCAATAATGTTTTAATGAGGACCACATTTAAATTGATAATGATACAAGTGAATAAAAAACGTTTCTGGCTTTGACACATCATTCAGAGACATGCTTATCTTATTCAAAGTGTCGTTTTATCATTAAACATTTTATTGGTGTGTTTAAAGAAATTTTAACTGTGTTTTGGTTTTAATTGAAGTTCAACGTTGATCTATTTGATCTCATATTAGGTTAAGTCTAAATAAATTATTTTATAATTATCTAATTAAATTATTATTTATATAATTAAATAAAATAAATTTTTTATTTAAATTTAATGATAAATATTATTATAAAAATAAAATATTAATATTAATTTGAATAATGAAATTAATTTTTAAATTGATTCAAGTCTAATCTAACTTAATCTATGAATAGATAACACCTCTAACTTAATACAGTGTAATAACTTAATTTGAAATAAAAAGTTAAGACATCAAAAAAAAATTATTTTATAAATAATTTTTTATATTTTTTTATACTCAAATAAATTTTTAATTTTTAATTTCGTGCACAGCTTAGGAATATTTATTATTCCTTTTTCTTATAGAAGATTATGAACGTATATGAGTACGAATTGAAGATGAATTAAAATCCTATATAATCATACAATCTCGGGACTTTGATAGTAATTGATAAGGAGACAAAGAGCAAAGAAAATTTCAAATACTACTTGAACATGTAAAAAAAAAAAAAGTTGCTCCCCCCATTGAATGAAAGAAATCACATAATTGTGTTTGAATTTAACATTCTCGAAAAAAAAAATTATTAATTCGTAATCAATTCTCATAAATAAAACTATGAAAGTTAAAGTTAAATAAATATTACATGAAATCAAAGTTTAGAAGTTAAAATGATTTTTATTTATTTAATCTGATCGATATATTTTACACACGATAATTATATTATTAAATTTAATGATCGATTTATTAAAATATCAACTATTTATGAAAGAATTTGATTGCTAGAAATTGCCGTGAAGAAGCTGAGTTAATTGGATGTTCACCTCATGGAACCTGCTGGTGTAGCAATGCTTGAACCCTAAGCTATGTTTAAATACTAATCAATGTTCATACCTTTAATCAAATTGCTTTCACTATGCCTTGTTCACAATGGTAAGCATCGGAAAACATTCCCAATTGATTTTTTGGAAACAATGATGGTTTGGAGGAAAATGGGAGTATTAATAGATTATAATTAGTCTACCCCAAGACTTGAAAGTAACAAAGTTAACATTTGAAAATCATACTCAATCACATGATTAAAAAAATCAAGTAATTGATTTTTGAATAGCAATTAGCATCTAAGTAAGTTTATCATTTTTTTACAAAGTAGATCGTAATTGATGGTAAAAAAATTATATTAAAATTCGAATTTTAGATTTGCATAATGTCATTTTTTAAGAGTGGTTGTATCATGTAAAGCACTATAAAGAAGTAGGCAGGATGCATTAATCTCACATCAGATAAAAAAGAAAAGATTTTTTGAGCATACAAGCCGATATGCGACACATCTCCTAAAACATGTCTTTAAGGTAATGGCCTGTGACAAGTGGCATCAAAGCCAATCATTAACTGTCCAATTTTACGCCGAATGCCCTAAAGGGTGGGATAGGCAAGTTAAACCAACCATGATTCCATGTGAAATGACTCACACCAAACATCTAGAGGGCGAAATAGGCAAAAATGGTGAAGAAGCCTGTGACGAGGACATTACAAGATTAGGGAAGGGGTATCATGAGATTGAGGAAAAGAGAATTTCATGCAAAGTGCTCTAAAGAAGGCAAACATCTTGAGGGCAGGATAGACAAAAATAGTTGAGAAGCCTATGATGGGGGCATCACGAGATTGATTGGAGAGAATATCATGTCAAGTATTCTAAAGAAGTAGATAGGGTGCATTAATCCGACAATAGATAAGAAATAAAAGGTCATTAGGCATATAAGTCTTGACAAGTTTTTGTTGAGCACTAATAATCCTAAATTAAATAGTTAAGTCAAGTCAAAAAGAGCAACTCACTTATAAATAAGGGCCTTGACCTTTGAGGGTTTTTTTGAGTACTAATAATCTTACATTAAGTAGTTATATTAGGTTAAAAGGGAGTGCTCACTTATAAATAAGGATCTTAATAATTCCACATTAAATAGTTATGTTACGCCAAAGGAAGTTCTCACTTATAAATAAGAGCCTTCACCTTTGAAGGAAAACACTACTTGTGAGTCAAAGAGTTTATATACTATCTTGTCTTGATAAGCAAGATTTTAAGGTCTTTAGGCATATAAGCTTGTTCATTTATAAATAAGGGCTTTGACCTTTGAAGAGAAGCACTACTTGTTAGTGAAAGAGTCTGTATACTATGTTATCTCAATAAGTAAGGCCTTTAGGTCTTTAGACATGTAAGCCTCGATAAGTTTTAATTGAGCACTAATAATCCCGCATTAAGTTGTTATGTTAGGCTAAAGGGAATGCTTACTTATAAATAAGAGCCTTAATAATCTCATATTAAGTAGTTATGTTAGGCTAAAAGGAATGCTCACTTATAAATAAGAGCCTTGACATTTGAAGAAAAATACTACTTGAGTCAAAAAGTCTATATACTATGTTGTATTAGATTTTTTGAGTGATTAATACCCTTTTTTGTGAGGAATTGTAGCTCTATACATACTCTATACATACAACAACCATTAACTGTTTGTCTGTAATTTTATCTACAAGATCTTTTGTTAAATGTTTTTTTTGTGAATAGCTGCATTACTCCCAACAAGTTTAATCATTATGGATGTTTACAAGATGCACTCAATTTTGACGTCTCAAATGATTAGGCACGTAACATCAAATATTCACCTTTCTGGCATTATTAGTTCATAGCACATACCATTTCTAGATAAAATTAGCTAATATATTGAAAAAGCCTTTAAACTAGTGTGTTTTATTTAAATAAACTCTCAAATTTAGTATCAGCTATTTTTTATTTTCTGATTTCATCTTTTTTTTTTAATCTCACTATCGTATTTTTTACCTTAATTCTTGATCTGCTTCATTTAAACACTTATTGATTGAGTTTTTATCTAGGTTCATCCAGAATTTCACTCACTTTTATTTGCTCTATTTTTTTTTTGTTTTAAAATTATTTGTATAAATGAAAAATTATTGTTTCCCAATGCGTTCCACGCTACTGAGATATTAGGCTTTCAGAATATGAACTAAAGTTAAAAGTTGATTCATTAAAATTACTTTTGATTGAGTAGGGCATGAATTTTAAGAATTTTTCTTTTTAATAATGAAAACCTATGTATTTGGTTCTTGGAACTAGAACCCGGAACATAAGCCATGTACATTAGGCATAGTTTATTTTCTCCTTATTTTAAGGGAATTCATCTAGAATTCTAGATTTATTATGATTCATTAGGAAATTTCATTGAAATTCAGTTGGTAGTTTTATATTATTCACCTAAGGTTGTTTGCTAGCTTATCCATAAGATTTCTCTTTTTTTTTTTTTTTTTCTCATCGAGTTTTATAATCACTTTTATCACATCAAGTAGTTTTCTATTTTGCATAAAAAAATGATGCACAATTTGGATCACATGAACAGTGTAAAATTTATGAGGATGTACCTATGTATTTTTCCTAACGTCATGGTCAGAGAGTTAATCAAGTTTTATAGTAACTTTTATCATATCAATTAGTTTTCCGCAGAATTGAGATATTTTTGCTTTCAAAATATGAACTAAAGTGAACTTAAGTTGATTCATTAAAATTACCTTTAATTTATTGCCAGAATTTTAAGAATTTATTTTGTAGTAATATTATCAGTATTTCTTAACTTACTTTAAACTTTATGAGTGCGGTTGTTGTGAAGATTGGTAATCATTGGAATTAACGTATCCAAATCTCTTTGTTCTTTTCTTTTTAGGTAGATAGTGAGGTCGAGTTTTGCGAATTGCAGCTTGACCCTGCAGGTATTACACTCTTATTGTATTTATATATGAATATGATATATTTTTGTTATTCCTTTTGTTTTCAAATCCCTTTTCTTAGGCTTATTATTATTGCACGCTAGCAACTTCTTATAACTATATCGATGAGACCCTCACTGGAAAAAATATGCAGCAGGGATAGAAATAGCATGGATTATGATGAACCTAAGGTCAAATATGTGGTAAGAATATTCCACAGTGGCCATTTTCGATATGAGCCGGAGACTACACATGTGAATGAAAAAGGTGATAGTTTCCAAGAAGATCCTAATAGGCTATCTTTTTTTAATGTAGAGGGCCTTGTTAGAGAACTAGGGTATGTGGATGTGCCACTCATTTATCTTAGCATACCTACTATTGACTTTGCCCATAGTTTCATGCTGGATATATTAGATGATTCGGGGGACTTACATATTCCTAATGCAAATGGTGCTGTAAATGCTAATGCTGAAACTAATAGGATTGAAGGTCATTTGAGGGTGAATGAGGGTCAACATGGATATGATAATGATGATGACTGTTGTAATGCGAAAATTGAAGGTTTTAGTCAGGGTTATGAGAGTGAGTACATGGACTCCGATGATCCCGGAGATTCTGAGAGCTATGTGTAGTCAGATGATGAGTTTTCTACTAGGAAAAGGAGTGTTGGAGCTAAGTCTAATCCTAATAGTACTATGCCACTATGGGAACTATGTATGAGATTTGAGAATAATAAAAAAGAAAAAAATTTAAAGAGGCAGTTAAGAAATATGCAGCTGAGTTGATGTATAGTAATCCAGGTACTACAGTTAAGATTCAAGCGGATAGAGAGAATGATGAAAGGAAGGCAGTTTTATCCAGGTTTTGTATATGTTCTTTTGGTTGTAAGAAAGGATGGACTGAATGGTGTAGGCCTATTATAGGAATAGATGGCTGCTTCCTTAAAGGTGTCTGTAAGGGAGAGATGTTGGTGCCTGTTGGAAGATATGCAAGCAATCAAATGTTTCCAATTGCTTGAGCAGTGGTTGAGGTTGAATGCAAGTCTTCATGGAGGTGGCTCCTTAGCAACTTGATGGAAGATGTTGGGCATCAAAATTTTGAAGCATTGATACTAGTATCAGATATGCAAAAGGTATACATGTTAAATATATATTTATGGTTTATTTGCTGTTTTTTATATTTAATCGTATTTATATATTTAAGATTTTTTGTTGATGGTTGTTTAATAGGGTCTGTTACCAATTATTGAAGAGATTATGCCTGTGGTTCAGCATAGGATGTGTGCCAGGCACATTTATGCCAAATGGCCATAAAAAAAAAAATGGAAAGGTGATCAGCTGAAAATTCAGTTTTGAAATTGTGCCAGGGCTACATATGTTTAAGATTTTGATGATCAGTTGGAAAATTCGAAGCCATGGCTCATGGGTCGAGAAATGATGCTTTAGAGATTCCTCCCCAGTTTTGGTGCAAGGCCTATTTTGATTCTAAACCAAAGTGCGATATTGTGGACAACAACATAGCAGAGGCATTCAATGGTTGGATCTTGGATGCCAAATTTAAGTCAATCATTAGCATGTTGGAGGAAATAAGGGTTAGGGTGATGGAAAGGATGCATGAAAAAAGAGAAGTTGAAAAAAAGGTGGAAAAACCAACATATCGCTTAATGCATTGACAGAATCAACAAATTGCAGGGATAGCTTGGAATTGTGATGGTGGATTTGAGATAGAACATGGAGATGACCACCATCCTGTTAATCTTAATGAGCTGAATGCACATGTAGGGCATGGGAATTAAACGGTATTCCATGCCCTCCTAGCAATTTGTGCATTATATCATGACAACAAAAGACCTGAGGATTATGTGGCTAATTGGTGCAGAAAATTTTGGCCAGTCAGGAGGAAAAAGTTTTGGCCAAAGGATATTGACCTAATACTACCTCCACATTTTAGAAAGATACCTGGCAGGCGACAAAAGAAAAGAAGGAAAGATAAAGATGAGCCTAAGAAGGAAGAAAAGAATGGAAAATGGGGTAAAAAAGGAGTAAAGATGACATGCAGCATTTGTGGTTTTCATGGACGTAATACACAAGGATGTCCACATAGAACACCTGAGAACAACCTTACACCAAAGGTAATAGTAAACCCTTAAATATATCTGTTTTGATATCAGAAAATAATGCAACTTTAATTTCTTATGTCTTTTGGTTTTCTGGATTGAATACAGCGAACGAGAGGACAATTTGGCAGCTTTCAACATGTATCTTTTGCCACACTTGGACAATCACAAGAAAGTTGCCAGACAGATTCACAATATAGGCAATCCAAGATGTAGTTTTCAATAACTCCTGCTGCATTTATCATCTAGTCTGGTTTCTAATGTACTATTCTAATATTTAAGAAAATCATATTTTAAATGTACAAACTAATTTTTAATGCACTCTTAATCGTAAATATTTTAAAGAAATGAAGTTCAATAATTTTGCTTTATCAATGTACTTAATGCAGAAAACTACTGATGTCCTAGTGGAGGATATTGTCCCCAAGAATACAAAGGCTAAAGAAAATACAATGATTGGAGGAAAGAGAAGAAAAAAAGCTTGAAGGGATTGGTATTTATACTAATCCAACCACCGGTGAACAAGTATGGAATGTAAATGCCTTAAATATGAATCGATTAAGTTCACTATTTTTTAAGTAGCTTTTCCTGATTTTACTTGATTCAAAACTGTGATAATGAGCCTCAAGTCTCTTTATGGCTACTGATCTAGTCCATGTAGGAGTATCCAAGCAAAACTGGAAATAGTACAGGTTCTTTTTCCCAACAAGTTCATGCATCTCCAATTTCGACTAATTGCTGTTAATCAAACCTTTACAAGCTTTTTTCCCTAACCTGGTTAAAATAAGATTTTTTTTTTTTTTTTTTTGAAGATGAGCAAAATAAAATTCTTATTACATCTTTAACAAGATTGTTTTTCCCTTGCTTTCTAACATCCTTAATGGCAAGCTCTTCTCAATATTTTCTTTAAAAACTTCCCAAATGGTACGTGCTTGTAGCTTATTGGCAAGATGTAAATGCTTATATATTTTTAATTTTTGGTTAACTCGGAGATATAAATGTTAAAATATTGCTTTTGGCAGCCTGGAAGATCAAGGCAGAGGACTTTTTCTACTAAGACAAGAATTGGAGTTACTGATCCTAGCACATTCAATCATGTTCATAAGGTTCCTGGCTTGAGGCGGAGAGGAGAAAACGCAATGACATCGAGGAAACTGTAGGAGCAAAAGGATGTAACAATCACCAACGAGGATAAATGTAAAGTTGAAACTACAAGCTCAAGGGTTAAAATTGAAAGCAATCAAGTTGCTCTTTCAAATGTAGAATAATGATTTCAGCATAGGATTAGCTCAGTAGTGTGAAGATGCTTCATTTTTAGAAAAATAGATATTTACAGATTTTTTTTAATTGAATTATTTCGATCATGGTTCACATTTAATAAAAAATTGTTGAAAATATATATATTTATAGTTTTTTAATTGAATAATTTTGATTCTAAGGAAATGAATTCACCTTGAATAAACACTTGTAAATGCATATTCCAGTTGTTTGTTAAACAAATGTATTATGTGCTTTAGAATATTGGTTTTCGTCATCTATAGAGATTTTCGTAGGGAATTATGGTTGCTCCTTTTAAAAGTAACTACACAAATGAAGGAAATTATGGATTCTGAAAAAGCTAAAACTTATTTTCCGCCTTTGGTTTCAGAAATTGCTGGCTTCATGATCAGACGCTTTATTCCGAGATGCAAAGTCGAACTTGTTAGACATTCGTTCACAACAATTGAAACATCTAGAAGCAAGAACAAAGACCAAAAGAGGAAAAACAAAAACAAAACAAAACGAAAAAAAAAAAAAAAAAAAAGAACGAAAGAAATCAATTATAGCCATTGAAGTGGCGAAAAATTATAGCAATTTCAATATTTATTTTCTTCAATAAATTTTAAAAAAAAAAAACTTCGAAATAACTATGTTATTTAGATTTAAGGATGAGTATCAATGCATATATGTATTTGATATGAATATACTTTTATATTTACAATTGAATATATTTCGAACATAACCAAGAATGAGTCGGATAACTTACGGAATGACTGCATCCAATAATTTAGAGCCTTTGTCCAAAGTCATTTATACAAAGCTTAACAGCCACCAACTTAAAACTACAAATTGTAGGCTTGTTACATCAAAATATGTAGTCATATAATTAAGACCTTATAAACATTCAATGAACTCAACTTAAATTGCATTTTACATTAAATAAATAAAAATTATTAACATTGACTTAGTGCTTCAATTCAAAATCCTCTTTAAACTTTAGAATTGCTTCACTTCATCCCATCTCAGCAAATTAATCATTGGGTTATTGCTCGTGATTCCTTTACAAACACTCAAACATTGACCTAGTGAAGCTGAGTTTATTTGCGATTAGGATGGGCAAAAAAATACAATGATCGACACAATGATTGTGTTAGTACATGGAAAACAAAAAAACACGAGAAATTGATGAAAGCTTTAAGGCATATAGCAATGTCATTTTCTTTCAGGTTTTATTCGCCTCCACCATTAATTAGGTATGCAAAAAGATTATCGACGTATAAATCTCGAGGATACAATGAAGCTCTATGATTGATAGCGTTTTGCATTGACAATACCAATCCACTATGCATTAAGTAGTGTATAGCAAAACTATCAAAATTCTATTTGCAACTTTCTATATAATTTTCTATCTATGTCTTCCAAATGAGAGGGGTTCTATTTATAGGCAAAAAAATACCTCTTCATGTAAACATAACTTTTTCAAATACATATCCATTTGGATAGTCACGTCACTTGGTAAATAACCAAAAGACATTACTCTTAATTAAATAATTGAGAGAAATTAATTTATGATTATTGAAGACATGACCTTTCATTATTGTTGAAAATGTTCCAACAATCCCCCATCATTTTCAAGATAAACCAGATTTTGATAATTTTGGAAATCTATTGCAAAAATGAAGGTGTCTTACGATTGAACCTTCACTTAGTGAAAACATGTTAAAGTTAACCAAAATTGCATGGTAGACTATACTTTGAACCAACTATTTTATATGGTTAACCGAACACATCTCACACAAAAACTTCAACACCAGTCAATGCATAGTATTTGGGGACATTATTATGGCCATGTGTCTGTGTCCTCTTTTCATGAGTCCTGTTAGAGCCAAGCCCTTGAGCTCTTAGAAGCGGCCATACTTCATACTCACATAGGTAAATCCCATCGAAAGTGTTCCCGTAACTATAACACTCTAACATATTTATGTTATGGGTCTACTAAGAGTATATTTACTCACCCTTCCCGTGTACTTAGCACTTTACCTAGGATGATATATTACATAATATTTTAGTGCTAGCAGTTACATACAGATGATGTACTTTGTCTCATTGAACTCAAGACTTAATGTTATACCAAGCATTAAGTCAAGTTTCCATCATAGGTGACTTAGTATTATGGGCATGTATCTCATCCCCAAATTACTAATATAGCTATGTTAATTTCCATACCACGTGGTGAAACTTTTATAAATACTTGTATCTTAAAGGTTCACAAGACCAACACTCTCACCATGTACGAATATACATTCTTTGGCTAAGAACTGCTCTTTAATAATATTTTACTTATCAAGGATATCCTTTATACAATACCAATTCTTTGCTTTATAGCATTCATAGTGATCACTTTATCTATTTTTAATAATGGTTACACATTTATCTATTTTATTTGTTTCCTAATTTCATTATCACCAAATCGGTAAGCTATACATCACATTGTCCTTTTCAACTAAATAATTTCTTATAATGAGGCCTCAAATCTCTTGGTGAAACATAACAATATTGTTGCTATTTTCCTATGACTTCTTATCATAGTCAATATATAACTCTAATCTTATGGTGTATATATGCTCAAATGAAAATGACTTTTTTTCAACAAACCACATATGCACAAGGATGTTTCATATCTCGTTTTAGAATAATAGTCAATATTACCAAACCATTACCAGGCTTATCAAGTGACTATTACATAATACACCCTTCATCAAGGACATTATCAGTCATTTTATTGTTAATAACCAAAGCCTTGTCCTCCACTCAAATGGGATAATAGCTTTCTTCTTGCTATTTTAATATTTTCATCTTTAAGTCATGATTTTCTAAATAGCTCAACTTTTGATGAATATTTTCATATATCCCTTAAGCATTGCCACTTAGGATAATTATCAATATAGAAAACATTACCCAAGGGTCGACAAAGGTCACCCTTTCATTAGTTTCATATACATACTATGCTTTTTCATATTTTCTTTGCAAATCTAATATCATGATTCCATAGTGACTCATTTGGAGATTATTTACAAATACTAATAAGGTGGATATATATACATACATATTGCATTTTATCATATTCATAAACAAACTATATATTTATAGCCTTGTTTAAACTATATCTACTTTAATCATATTCATATGCACCATATCAAACAATAAATAAGATCAAATAACCATATCAAACAATAAATAAGATAAAATAAAATTATATAGTCATATTTGGATCTTTAAATCTTTGTAGCCAAAATGACTATTATGTTACACATTCTCAATAGAAGATTTTATTTTCATATTAGAATAGTGACTATATTGTAAAAACTTTTGCTTTCCCACTATTCTACTTTGACTAGAAAAATTGATCATGCAAAAAACATATAACTTATATAATTTCTAGTCAAAACCATTTCTATATTGATAATAAATTTTGTAAAATAGTCCAACTTTTGATTTCATAAAACCAACATAAATTCATGTCACAAATAATAAAATAGGTAGTCTACATATATAAAACCTTAAAATTGTTAGTACATGCAGTGTATAGCAAAACTATCAAAATTCTATATGTAATTTTTTATATAGTTTTCTATCTATGTTTTCTAAATCAGAGAGGTTTTATTTATAAGTAAAGAAATACCTCTTCATATAAATATAACTTCTCCAAATACATGTTCATTTGGATAGTCACGTCACTGGTAAATAATCAAAAGACATCACTCTTAATTAAATAATTAAAAGACATTAATTTATAATTATTAAAGACATGATATTTCATTATTATTGAAAATGTTCCAACAGATTGTACCTTCTGAGCCTATTTGTCATTCGACTCAAAATCATAATCTGTTCTGGCAGAATCTGTTCGTTCAAGTCGGGTTGCTTGTTTCATGGATTTTGAATAAATGAATGAAATTCTAAATGAAACCAGATCAAAACTCAAAACAATCAATGTGTAAATCAATCTGATCAATAATTAAGGTAAAAAAAATGATGTTGAGAGTAAGAGCGATACAAGGAATTTTATTTGTTTTTGTTTTCGGTTTCTATTCAATTTCCCAAAACTTGTAAAGATTGATTCCAACAAAAGCAAACCCCTAATTTTGGGCAAATCTGGATTGAAAAAAGTTTCAAGGATAAATAGAACCTTTTCTTGGATTGCTGTATGTATATTTTTTAAACTTCCAATAGGTTAAAAAAGTTTTAATCAAATACACTAGATTGTTTACCTAGAGATTCATATTAAATCTTTTATAATTAATAAAATTCCAACACGTGTCAAAGTAAAATAAAAAATAAAAGATCTTTCTGCTGATGTAATTTTCCAAGTCAGCAAAAGTTGTCCATTTCATTGTGCCAAAATAACAAGAGCTTTCATGACTGCAGTATAGGGACTCTTAGATACAATAATAGTTTGAGGGCTTCTCATGTTAGTTTGAAGGCCTTTTTTTTTTAAAACATATTAGCCGATAAAATTCTGTGGAATAGATTCTCTTATTGCAACCAAGAAACAGTGATACAGGGAAAGTCATATATGGGAGCATATCACAATCGATCTTACTCTTTAATTGTAAAAATTTTGTTAAAATATTACGTAAAACTTTCAGTTATAAATGATGATTTATAAATGATGACTCTCTACGTAATTTTAAAATTGTACTTGAATATATGAGATTATATTAACAAGAATTGCGCATAAAAAGTTTCCATATACATATATGGGATAATTTAAAATGATTTCTCCTTCCTTTTCAGGAGCTATTTAGAAATAATTTTTTTTCTCATCTTTTTACTTACGACTAATTACAGGCAGTTGGCTCCCGAGTAGAAACTAGATTAGGCAGCCAAATATAGAATAAGCTTATTATAATCACGAGGTTAACGCATGGGAATGTCATAATTTCACCATCAGGCAAGAAGATCATACCTGCAACTAGAGGGAAATTGTTTGTTGTTTAGAATTTGTATAAAATAAACTCAAAAACTTATCACTTTTAAAATACGAAATTACCGATCTGAGATTCAACTTCTTGTATTTATAATCCCTTTCTTATCCTCCTGCTAGAGACTTTTTTGATATGAAACGATAGCAAATAAATAAACAATTAGCGGGCCTCTTATTATCGTCATAATCATCTCAGTCTAACAGAGATTACAGTCCTGGACCAAATTAGTAAATTTACACATCAAGACCCAACTCAGAGGCCAAAGTAGACGTAACCATGCGGAAAAACTTACACTGTGGCTGCAATTCTTTGTATATTTAAACACAAGTTAAAGCAACTAAATTAATTAGAAAAATCGACGTCCAAATCCAGGACGACTAAGATTGTATCCCTGAGGGTTCGGATTGAATCCTTCAGGATCGAGGTTGTATCCTGGAGGTACCATATTCGGAGCAATATTGTATCCCTGAGCCATCATATTTTCACCGAATGCCATATCCCTGTTATTTGTCTCGTAATTAGGAAGCACCCTTGCGCTGGAACTCCCTACGAAAAGCTGCTGCTGGGGATTTGCATTCTGAATAAGAATCTTCGCCGCTTGCTTTGCCACGTTCTTTTGCAACTCTTCCAAGGCAGATTTCAGTTGCTGGAGTCGTGGCAGGCTAAGTTCTTCCGTTGGGGAGTCCCACCAGTATTGCTTTTGGCTTGCCTTCTTCATTTGGTTAAGCTCTTCGCCTCGCATTTTTCTCGGCTTCTAATTGGCTCACCACTGATACAAAAAACTCGTGCACAATGTATACGTAATCTTGTTCAATAATTTAAAGCAGAAAAAAACAAAAACCCAAGAGAAAATGGGGTATTATAAGATTTAATTAAAAAACGTATATCTAGTCATATTGATCAAGAACGCGACTTCGTTCCAAGTACACAAAGACAAACACCACGTATAAGCTTTCTGGTCTATTTCTTTTTTTTGATAATTACTTTATGATGATGCATAGGTAATTTATATAGACTAGATAAGGAGAAGACTGATTAAAGTTATATCCTACCATCAAAGAGTTTATATTCTAATTAATTATTAAAGTGGATTTTAACTCTTACCACTAGAGTAGTTAATTTGAATAGGATTTGCTAGATAATATCACCTCAATATTAGTTAAAATATTTATCTCGGTCCACTTAATTATCATGTGGGCTACATAAAGTCTAGCATTATTCCACTTGGCCCATATGATAAACCACAAACTTAAATAGGTGATATTCAAATCCAAAATTTAATATGGCTATAAGTTACTCTAGCCAAACTCCCACTTAATTAAAAATTCATATAGCACGAATCATGGCGGTAGCATTCTAATTTGAATATTCCCTTCCATGTATTACAACGTATGATCATCTCTAAAACAGTACTTTATGCGATAATGTTTTATGAATGAATTTTTTGTAATCATTCAAGGTCCACTCGACTTGTAAACTTTATGTGCACAAACTAAAACATACTCCTTGGTTACTGCTCAAAGGAGAAGTAATAGGTAAGGATGATAGGATTTGAACCTGTGACATTTTGTACCTAGAACAAACGTGCTACCAAGCTGCGCTACATCCCTTTCAATTGGCCTGCAATGTCATTGTAGAGAATCTTTGTCTTGTTTTCCACACCCTTATTTCATCTATTGATATACAAAATTGACTTCAGTGCCATAGCGCCTAGTACCCAAACATTGGCTCGGGGCATTTTCTCTACCCTTTCTTACCTTGGAAAAGTAGGGGCAACTTACGTCCTTGAACCAATAACCATCTTTCATCTAACCTAGCTTCCTTCATCCCTTGGGACCAACAAGGGGTAGCATAGAAATATTCACATGTTGTCCATCGACTATGCCTATTGGCTTGATGTTAGAGCTTGACTCACCCTCCATGGATGAACCTTGCAGAAGGAGCCTTGAACTCTAAGAATGTGAAATTAAAAAAAAAAAAAATCAAAGAAGCCAAAATACATCTTGACAGAATTTAACTACCCTCATATGATCCACATAAATTTTAAACAATTTTATCGACAATACTTTAGTCTGGGATCCACTATCATTAAATCTCTACTGCTATGCTGGATATCCAGTTCTTGCTTCTTTATAGAATCTCTAACAACAAGCTACTTTATATCTATTTGCTTGCTACTCTTACTTTTATCATTCTTAGAAAAGCATATTGCATAAAAGTTGTCACAATAGATATTTAATGGCCTTGTTGACAATAGATATTTAATGGCCTTATTGACAACTCTTAAACTAGAGATAAAATATCTTAACCTTATTGCTTATGATATTACTTTATAACATAATTCCTTTGGTAGCTTTCATAGTCTAAGGCTAAAAATACTTTAATATCTGCCAAGCAATTCTATTAGAAACCTTATGTCAAGTTTCTTATAAACCTAATCATATATAGGGCTCTAATACTATATGCATATGTAATGCCTTTCATATGTTCTTTTTCTAAATTGTTTGAGATATTAGCTTAAATTGAATTATCTCCTTCACAATTTATGCCTTTATAGGTGAATAGCTTTGCATCTTACTTCTTCCTCAAACTATCTTGATATAAGCTTTCTGAGATAGACTTAATATCTTTTCAGACCTATCTTTGTGAATCTTTATGCCTATGACATTTGAAGTTTCACTCAAATTCCTTATATTAAAGTTTTGAGAAAGAAAACCTTTTATTTCATGTAAAAAAGCCAAATCACTTTTGCAAAGAGTATATCACCAACATATTAGACTAAAATTATGACTTTAGTCCCACTAACTTTAAGATATAAATAATGATCAACATCTTTAGTAAATGTTAGACTTACATGCCATTGGTGGGAAGATTGTTTTGGTCTATATATTAATCTTTCAAAGAAATCTTTAGATAGAATCATGTATACCTTTTCTTAAGATCTTTATTCAAGTAAGTTGTTTTCACCATCATTTAATGCGACTCTTAATCAAAATGAGTTATAAAAGCTATGATAATTCTTAATGAAATTTTCATAAAAGATTGGAGAAAAAGTTCCATGTTAATTAATACCTCATTTGAGTGAAACCATTGACTATAAGTCTAACCTTATATCGTTTAACATTACCAAATGGTAATTTAATGAGTTACTAGATTAGATTATTAACCATCAGTTCCACATCTTTTCACTATTCATAGCTTTTCACTTATAACGAGCTATAAGTCTAACCTCAGTTTATCATAGCTTTATGCCGAAGTGTAAAATTTTCACTATTCATGGCTACTGAAAACAAGATCATCTTTATGTCTAATATCAAAATTAGACTTTTATAGGTATACAACCTAGTCATAGAGATGTCTAGTTTCTTACCCATTGGATCTCTTAATTTTATAATCATTTATACATTTTGTGCACTTTAATTAGTGAGATTAATGATTTATTGTAAAGGTTATACTTGATTTGATTGCTCTTCGATTAATTTTGTATGTTTGTTTTGAGAAACAATCAAGTCCTTTACAAAAGACAATCTAAATAGATTTATTCCACAATGTCAACCTTTCTAGGAAAGTTGCATCCACTGGACTCATGATCCATAAGAAACTTAGCAATTCCAGCTTTGACAATTCTAGTTGAATTGAGTGACAATTAAAACTTATACCCCTTTAAGTTAATTGCACAGCATATAACTGCTAACTGTTCTTGGATCCAGTTTCCTTATGTTTAGGTTATAAGCCTTCACCTTAACTAGACAACCTAAGTTCGTAATGTATTAAGTTGAATTTCAACTATTGCATAATTTTAAGAAAGTTTTAGAAAATAATTTAGTTGAAACTTCAATAAAGACATCAATAGCAGTTTTAATGCACTAATCCATGAACTTAGGAGAAGATGTATGATATTTAAATATTATAGTTATTTCTTCAGCTCCTTTTTATGGATTTATTAGTTTGTTTTTTTCCTTAATGCAACTAACTTAAGTGTCCAATTCAAGAGTTTCAAGAACTCCATTATTGTAAATTCTCCTAATTTTTATTTGGAGATGTGATATAATCTTTATACCATAACTTTGAAGGAGTTTTATCTATAGCACATCTTTGCCTCCAAAAATCATGTAAATAGTTAACAAACTTATTCTCATAATCAAGATCCAAGTCAATGATGAAAAATCCAATAGAAATTTTTTTTTTTAAATTTCAATAATAGAATTTAAAATTTTAAATTCAAAATCTTTTTTTACCTAAGAAAATTTCTAAAATAAAAGATAAATCTCCTTTGAAGGTTTAAAAAACATCTTCATTTCAAAAAAAGATCCTTATAGTTCTTAGCAAATTTTGTAGTAGATGTTCCTCCCTTTTTTGGGTTTCCTTGACTTTATGAAACCTTAAATGATTATAGAAATATAATTTGTTGAACATAAGTCCAATCACCATGTACTACGAGGAACATCACCAAAAAAGATTCATATAAAATGAGCTTACTTTTATTTTCGAGCCCTTTTTATACTTTAGGTAATCTTTTCTTATATGTCTGAGTAAAAACAAAATGAAGAACTTAATGCCATTTTATTTATTGGTATTTTTCCCTTTTTTTACCTTTATAACACATATGCATACTTATTACTTTTTATGTTGAGTCACTAGACTAATTGAATGTAGATTTTCATTCTTTAATCTCTTTTCCTCTTAAACACGTATAATTGAGAGTTCATTGATAGACCATTTTCTTTATATATGTTTCTTATGGTCATACTTATTAGGAAAATAGTTGAAAATGAAAGTGATTAGAAATTTATTCAACAAACTCAATTCCAATTATTTAAATCAGGCAACAATATCTCTCAAATTCCATAATGTGCTTATGCACAACTTTTAAAATTTTTATACTTTATTCCTAAAAGCTTCCTTATCAGGGTGACAGCCAAAATCTTATCAGATTCTACAATCTAGTCTTTAGTGACTGTACAATAATCCTTGATCCTATAACAAGTAGGACAAATTCCCAAATTGATTTACTATTATAGATTTGATGTATATCATCCTTAAACGGTTAGGTTACTCTCACTCTACATCGAAATCTATTTTCCTCTTGCATACTTTATTTATTGAGGACGAGTTGTCCACCCGAAATGCTAAGTCAAGGTTTTTATTCTAAAAATAACTTAATTTACTATTTATTAGAGTAATTGTTTTATCATCGGATAGCATTTAAACCTAGCAGCTTTATTAATCACAATAGTAGAAATTGCTACAAAATGCAAGAAATTATACCTTAACTAAATAAAATACTTTATATTCAAATGTAAATCCAAACTTTCCTGTGGGTAAAGTTGCATTATGCATATGAATTTACAAAATTTTAATCATATAACAATAGCTTTAAAACACTAAAATTAAATAATCCATACCTGTAAGCCTAGAAAATTTTAATTTTAATATTAATCATTTTAAAAAATTAATTATTTTCCTATGGGGACAAATAACTAATTTCATAGTCCAACACTTTATAGATGTTATTTTTATGTAATTTTTAAATAATTACTATTTTATCTAAATTAATTAACTCAAGATGCTATGATTACTCTTAAGTTAATAATTTAGAACTTAATAATAGCATCCGATATGTATTCATAAAACTTATTGCATATCACAAATAATACTTTATAGATATCATTTTCATATGGAGTTAATTAATGAAAACTTTATTTTAAATGGCTACCAATTGTCATCTAACTTAACTAACTTAAATTGCTGTGACTACTTTTAAGTTGGTAATCTAGAACTTTAATAATAGCATCCTTAGTATATGCAAAATTTTCTTACTACATATTAATAATCACAGCGGAATATAATATTAAATCATATTAACTTATTGCAATTATAGCATAAATAATTATATATTAATGTCATCTTTCCGATGTAGTTATTTAAAGAAAAAAAAACTTTATTTTAAATAACTACTAATTTAACTAAATCAATCAACTTAAAATGCTATAGCTATTCCTAAGCAATTGATTTAGATTTCTTATAATGACATAATATATGTATATCATCAATAATTACATACATGATTTAATAACCTAAATATGTACCAAAACATTTATGGCATAAAACTTTATTTATGTTTACCGTATATAATTATTTAAAAAATTTTCTTATTTTAAATAACTACCAATTTATCTAAATCATGTAACTTAAAGTGCTTCGGCAAATACCAAGCTAACGATTTAGATCTTTAATAATAATATTGATTCTTTATGTAGTAAAAATTTACATACTACAATGGAATTACTAATTGTAATGCTATAACTGATTTAAAAACATGACATATGACATACATCCTTAAGTTACGTAAAAATATGCACAAGATCAGAATATATTTATTTTATGACATATATATGTGTACATTTACATTGTATTTTCAAAAACAAACTTTATCATACATATATCTACACTTAAGGTTGAGATTATGGATATTTTGAATGCTTTACAGGGAAAGTACACACTGCAATAATGTTCTCAACATACCAAAATATTTTTATCATGAAATAAAATCATAGAACATTTATGCATAAGCATATTTATTATCTATTTAAAAATAAATATTAAATAATAAATATTTTACATAATTTAAAATTTTCAAAAAAATTGCCAAAAAATCATAAATAACAAAATATTTGGATCTGGAAAAACTGAGGTCGAAACAGGCATGGGATATGCCGTACGCGCCACCTAAGCCACCTGGGGTGTGTGAGCTTCGTCTTTGCGTAATCCGACTAGATTTTTCTGACCTGTTCAAGTCTGATTCTTGTTTTTGGACAGTTTTTTCATGTTTTTGAACTTATTTGACGTAATTAACATCACAAAAACATGATTTAGCATGAAATCTACATAGCCTATGAATCAAATTCTTTATAAAATCACGAAAATCATTATCAAACAACCAAAATTTTATGATTTTCATAAGACTCGATTTCAATATATCATAAATTTTCTCGTTTTAATCTTTTTTTCTTTAATCATAGGACTCAATAACATAGATAAATGATTAACCTATTAAAACCTTTTATCAATTTTGATTTTACATAAATTAATCAAGAATTTCGATACATAAATACAAATTACGAGATTAACCATAGCATGTTAAAAATTCAATTTCATGCTTTACTATATTTATTGTAACATGTTTATCTATAATATGGATTTTTTAATTGTTTACGCATAAACAATATATGCATGAAAAAAAAATTTTAAAAATGAATCTCACTAGATGATCTGAAAAATAAGGCTAGAAAGCCTAGCTCTGATTCCATGTGTAAAATTTAATTCAGAAACGTACCTCTAGTCATTGTTGATCAAGAATGCATCTCGCTCTAAGCACATAAAGATGAATATTCCGTATAATCCTTCTAGTCTATTTTTTTTTTGATAATTACCTTATGATGGCGCGCAGACGATTTATATAGACTAGACTAAGGACTTATAATAGAAGACTAATTAGAATTGTATCCTACTACCAAGGAGTTTGCATTCTAATTAGTTACTGAAGTAGAGCTCAACTCTTATCACTAGAGAAGTTAATCTATATAAGATTTGCTAGATAATATCATCTCAATATTAATTAAAATATTTATCTTGGTTAACTTAATTATCATGTAGGCCACATAAAGTCCAATGTCTCAAACTCTAATCAAACCTCAATAAGCCAAATGTTAAGCTAACAGACATTAGCATTACGATGATCCTTAGTAGTCTACAAAGTTCCTAAAGTTTTCGGTAGGTAGCGACTGAGGTAATGATCAATAACATTTCCAACTACAGGGTGGCCAATTCACTAGCCTTTTTGAAACTTAGAGATTGCTATCTTTTTTCATTTTCACCATCTCAACCTTTTGTCATCCTAAACTCTTCTTCTCCATCTCTAAAATCAACAAACAAGAAAAAGTAACATCCACTTAAATCCAGTGATTAGGTATTTTGGTGTACGAATGGCAATTCATAGAAGGGAAATAAATAAGTATTTATATGGACATTAAGAACTAGATTTTTTAACACTTTGAGTTATCCAAATTTACTATTATTTTTAGGTACAATTTCATATTATGCTTTACTAGAATTAAATTATATACTAGTTTAGGAAGTTTTGGAATCTCTTTCCAGTTTATATATAAGGAATTACATACTAGACAATAAATATGTAATGCTACTCGTCATGGATGCGTTGCACCCTTTTTTCCATTTCATAACATATCTAAGCATAAAACTTGGACATTTTGAATTTGAAATTTAATTCAATTAGTTTATGCAATCACTTTCAAGAGGTGACATTCAGTAAGTTTAAGATTTTAATCTCAGCATCGACAATCCTTTCTCTATCTTCGGACTATATTTCCAGACAAATTGATTTTCTTTTTACTATATTTTTTCACGAATGAGTGATTTACATTTTGGATTTATGAACTTAGAATTAACTTTCATTAAGTCATAAATCTTTAATTTTATTAAATGGCATTACTAAACTTCAATTATTAATAAATTAGGTCACCTACACTAATTTTATTAAGTAATTATAACAAAAAAATTGGCTCAGCGTCTGTACATGACTTTTTATATCTTATCAAGATAACAAACATACATCATATATGTATGCTGAATCAACTTTTTTATTAGAATTATTTAACGAAATTAGCCTAAGTAACTTAATATATTAGTAAAAGATGCTCAGTGATCTAATTTAATGAAATTAAAGATTTATGACGTACATGTAAATTAATGCTAAGTTCAATGATCCAAAATATAAAATATCATCTTGAAGAAAGGGATGACGTTGGTAATATGCTAAGATGAATAGGTATTAGAAAGAAACTAATAAAAAAATCTATTTATGTGGAGTTCGCAAGAATCGAGCAAAATAAATGAACAATAATTATCTTTTAATGACCACTATAATCGGATCTTAATCCTTGAACAGGATAGGATGGTTAAAACCCTATTTTTTTCATTCTATGAATTTGTTAATCAGATCATTAGTAATCTGATTCAAGAGAACAATATCAAAAAAAAAGTCAAGCATTTTCTCATATTGAAAGGGCACATAATTGTAAAAGTTACAGACATGACCAATTTGGAAGAGAAGTGAATAAGTTTCTCGTGTTAAGACTTAGCAGTGACTAACAATATTATGGGATTAATCTATAAAATAGAGGTGAAGTCAAAAATTTTAAATTAAAAGTAAAATAAAAAAGAATCAAACTACAAACTTTTGAAATCAAAATAAAATTTTTGCTATTTGTTATTTAAAAAAAACTTTAAAATAAAAAGTTTAGAAATACAAACAAAAGCTGAGAGATTGAGGCCTTGACTTGCCACGCCATAAAATAATGTAGACAAATGAGTTATTTACTTTAATAACAAGGAAATTGAAAAGTTGATTCACTGCATTAATTGCAATGTTTGGATTTGCCATTATATTTTGTTAATGTTAAAGAGGTATCTGTTTAATCATAAGATGTTATTTGATATTTGTTATAAATATCTAATGAAGATAAAACCCAAGAAATATATTGGCCTTACAAAGAAATTGAAATGAGTTACAATTATGGGATCCTTATGCATCAACGCTGTGTTTTTAAAAATATTCTTAGTCATCGTATTATCATGACAGGGCATTGATAATGCACAAAAATTGGGATATGTTAAGCCTCATGCATATGATGCATGCAACTGATCTCATGAGTTGAAGTATATTGATACTTGAAGATAACATATAGGAACTTATTATGGTAGTAAGTTCACTGAACAAGGCCCATTATGAGAGTTCCATTTGGTATTTCTCTCAAGCATATATAGAAATACCCCCATGTGTTAGTAATGTAAGTAATCTTTAGACTTGTGACACTTGTTTATCTTGTATATGGAGTCTCATATTTAGAAATCATCATGAACGAATTCACAACATATGGATGCCTATGGTAAGATGGCTTTGGATATGACATAAAGAATAATAAAGATGGATGAGTGATCCAAAAAGGATTCATCACCCCAAGCGATATGCAAGGACATATCTCACATGTATCTGACCTTATTAACTCATAGTCCTTGGCTAAGGCAATACTAATTATAGAGTTAACACATAGGGGTTGCATATTAATATGGAAAAGGTTAAGAGTAGATACGGAACCATGCTCTTGCTATTTCTGGGATACATGATGAAAAAATTAAAGTACATTAAGATACTATATAGGGAAGGGCTTATCAAAACTATATTGACACTCCTTACATGTTGGTGGCTATGATGCATTGCTAGATGTCAATCTTGGTCTATGAATATAAATATTCTTAATTGGGTAATTTATATTTATTGCTAATATGATGGGGGCCTAATGGGTGATTAGTAGAAATAAAAATAAGTCTGGACTTATATACCTAATAAAATTAAAAGTTACTTAGGCCCAATTTGAATAATTCATGTAGGCTAAGGACTAAAGTGCAAATTAAATAAAAGTTTGAAAACACTTTCCTTAGGTATTTAAAACCTTGTTTGTCACCACAGAACCTAATATCTTTGGATTCATACTGTTTGGTTTTCCCTAATAGTGGAATTGCATTATATCTTCTTTCTCCTATAGTTTTCACGTTTTCATGATAGACAAAAAAAGTATTTCTTCATTCGTTTTAATTGAGAATAAAAAAAGATCAAAGGCAAAATGAAGGTTTTTGAAACCTAAGCTACTACTGTGGTTTTTGACAAACAAAGTCTTTCACTTTTGAAGTTTTTCAAATCACTATATAGATAATCATTAGAGGCTAGACACTTGAACAACGTAAGTTTACAACAACCAAGCTTGGTGTACAAGTTCTTATGGTCATCTTTAGGTTGAGGTATGAGAATTCTTGAATCATTATTTTAGTTCTTGATTTTAAAAATTGATCAAAAACCAAGCAAAGATGATCCAGTTCAAGAAGTCTTAATATTGTTTCTTTATTATGTTTTTTGCAACTTTCATTGAATAATCAAAATTTTTTTGCAATCTACTCGTTTATACGCCCAAGATTTCTTAGAACACTCCCTCTACACTACTTGAATACTCAATCAGAATGCTTAAATACTAATTCCTATTTGGTATTTAGTTGTTAAGAATGAGTCTTTAGTTCTAATAAAAATACTTGGTGCTATGGTGCATTTCCATGGAATACGCACTATATAGCGTAATAATCTCTCAACAAGCTTAAATACTTAATCCCACTATATTAGCTTGAATACCTTCTGAGAATGGCTAAATATGGTCACCCATTATATTAGCTCGAATTCCATTTAGGAATGATTATGTACCCAAAATGGATATTTAGTCTGTTACAAGTAGGCATCCAATTACAATAAAAATACAAGGCACTATGATGTATATCTATGCAATATGTACTATGTTAGTCCAGAAACCCTTCCAAAATACTTAAATATCGATTTACAATCAATGTTTAGTTATTATGGGTTGGCTGTTAATGACAGCGTAGATACTTGACACTCTGACATATTTCTATGATATACACATAGTATTTACTTGAATACCCTCTAAGAATAGAGATAGACCCAATCCTACAATTTTAGCATTAATATTCTCTTAAATACCAAAATGCCCACTTCCACTATATTAGTCAAAATATTATCTCAGAATGCTTTAATATAGACTCCATTGGGTATGTAGTTGTTATGAATGGGTATTAAGTTCCAATAAAGATACTTAACACTCTAATGCATTTCAAGGAAATTCGCACTATATTAGCCTAAAGACCCATTCAGAAATCCTAAATACCTAATCCCACTATATTAGTCTAAATACCTTTCAAAATGCCTAAAACCGCCACTCCTAACATGATAGCCTAAAAACCCTCTCAGGATCCTTTAATACTGATTCCCAATGGTATTTGTTTGTTACGAGTGGGTATTCAATTTTAACAAAAATGCTTGGCACTATGATGAATTTCTATAAAATATGCATTATATTAGCTTAAAAACTCTTTAAAAAAAGACTAAATACCCAATCTCATTATATTAGACTAAATACCTTCTCAGAATACCTAAAAACCCATTCCTACTGTATTAGCAAGAATACCTTTCAGAAAGCTTAAATACATATTTGCAATGGATATTTAATTGTTACAATTGGGTATTCAGTTACAACAAAGATATTTGGCACTTTAGTACATTTTTACGGAATACACAATATATTTGGCTAAATACCCAATCCCACTATATTAGCATGAATACCGTTTAGAAATCCAAAATATCTACACCTATTATATTGGCCTGAATATCCTTGTAGAATGTTTAAATACCAAATCCCACTATATTAACATGAATACAATATTAGAAATCTAATATACCCACACCCATTATATTTGCCTCAATACCTCTCAGAATGGTTAAACACTAATTCCCATTAGGTATTTAGCTCTTATAAGTGGGTATTCCGTTCCAACAAAGATATTTGTCACTTTAATGCATTTATATGAAATATGCACTATATTAGCCTGAATGCCCTCTCAAATAGCCTAAATACGTAATCCTATAACATTAGGACAATACATTCAATCGGTTCGGTCAGTTCATCAAAAAAATTTAAAACCGAATTAACCGACTTTGCTGGAGAAACTGATCAAATTGATTGACATTTTTTTACGATAACTGAACTAATCGAACAGACCAAATTTCGGTCGATTCAGTCAGTTCGTTCGATTAAATTGATTTATTGCGTCTTGGGCTAGTAGATTGTATATTTGGTTTGGGTATGGGTTTAATTGGGTATTAATATATATTAAATATTAAATATTAAATATTAAAAGTTCAATTAATTCGATCGGTTTGATTAATGGTTTTAGTAATCGATAACTGACCGAATTAGCCAAATAAACCAATATAAAAAACCAACATAACCATTAAACCAACTTAACTGAATCGATTTAATTTGAACCGATTTATGCATAATCTTATACAATATCAACCTACGTATCCTCTCAGATTAACAATATTATTGATTGATATTAAAAACATGTTAAATTAATTCAAAACAATAAGTATAAATATATTGCAAAATCTAACTATCAAATTATTAAAATTTTAATTGTATAAAAACTTACGAAAGTGTTTGAAATTAATATAGTTTTACTCATGCAAGTAGAGTTTTCCAAAGGCCAAGCCATAATTAAAATAAAATAATTGAATTTTTTCCTAAGCTCGAATCTAACCCGACCCCCTTTATTACCCATTTCACTATTTATAATTAATATAAAATTAAAAATTATTTTATATTAATATTTATATATAATTAAATTTAAATAAAAAATATTTTTAATTATTAAATATTAATTCAAATAGAACTTACCTAAATTAACATAAAAACCTATCTAAAGATTGACCCAAACAAGTTGGACTTGCCAAATCGAACAAATAACCCGACTAATGAATAAATCTAAGTGTAAATTAACGCTACATATGTGGACGTTGGACAATTGAGCATAGATGAGAAACCAGGCGCAAGCATACTAACATTGAGAAATCAAGCATGAAGTATCACAAGTTAATTAGTTGACTGTGTTCCTATGATCAAAACAACCGAACAAGACAAAACAACTTAATCCAAATCTGAAGGGCACATGGCATGACATCACCATTCTCCACTCGTGGAAACCATGCATATTTTCTTTGTCTTGAATGAAATCAAATGACACTCTTCTGTCTATATGATTACTTCTCAAGATTTTTCACATTAATTCACAAAGTTAAAAGAAGCAGACAGATGAAGCTCTCTCTGCGTGAATGTATAAATGGATGCATTCTCCAACAATTACTTCAAAATCTGTAATCGATCTTGCCCTCGCCCAACTATAGCCACCTCCAGGGAGCTCAACCCCCCCAAGGTTTCACGGTCCTTTTATTTTTTACTGAATAAAAAATCATAATTATATGCACCCTTCGGGGTCTTCACAGCTACACTTTGTTGCCACTTGATACCCTTCAAAATTCTATATCTCAATTTCAAAATTTTTACTACTCAGTTCCCTGAGCTCTCAGTTTTCCAAGGATTCAAAGACTCTACCTCACACCACCAGCTGATTATCGATTTATATTGCACTCACTCAGAAATTGATCTTCATGGCTCAGAAACTTCTTCCAGTACGCCTTGTATTTGGAAAGTCCCAGCTCCAGCCAAGGTTTCATATTTCCATTATAGTGCAACACCGCAGCTTTCTTGATGACTTCAATATTAAGCCCATAGTCATGACCAAGGCCCGATAAAACCCACATGCCGTCAAGAGCATATATTTGGTCCTGAAAAGTAAGCAAGCTTGCAACCAAAGCTGATCCCTCTTTCATGCCGACCTGCTGTTCACGTATGAAATCAAGTCAAAAGTCAAAACTAGCAGAATTTTTCTAAATTTGAAGCTCTAATCATTTCAAAACAATTAACCGTTCAGTAAACTAATAAATACATATAACTTCTAACATTCAATTGGAGTGAAAAACTGTTGTCAAAGGTGCTGCACTAAAATATACAAACACCATAATTTAAATGAGTGTAAGTTGGAGGTCCATTTCACACCAAGTAATGTAATTAATGTAATTTTTAAACAGTGTTTTGCACATTTAATAGAACTGATAAGAGATAATATCCAACATATGCATTCACGCACCTCTTTCACCAACTTCCAGTAAGTTTCAGAAATGTCTAGCTCTTTCCACCTTACCAGATCAATCACATTCAATCCCGACATCCAAGTACACAAATTTTTGTCGTAGCTGCTTTCACCCAAATAACTCCGCAGCTGACCCAATCTTACTGAGCACATTTGGACAGCACCAATCACCTTCCCTCCCATGTCAAGGTTCCACAGCGTTGATAGGTCTTGCTGAACGACAACATCATCATCCAGAACCACAACTTTCTCCAAGTTTTTGAATATCTCAGGAAGAAGATAATGAGAATGAGAAAAAACAGATATGTATTTTGTTCTATTATGGATTGCTGTTGCATTATCAATGCTGTGAATGGAAACTCGAAACTCCACAGGTAATGTTAAGTGAGATAGAGTTGTTTTATCATAGTAATCCAGATTAAGATGTTCGATATTCAACACCTGAACAACAGCATCCTTGAAGGTATTCCTGAGGAACCAAAGTTTCATTGCATAGTAATTCTGCCCATCAGTAACCACATGAAAAACCTGGTTCATACTGTCCTGAAATATTGCAGGATAATCAATCAGTGCCACCAGTTAAGTTTATTACAATGAAATGATGTCAAAAAATAACTAAGACATACTCTTGCATGCATAACAGTTGAGTTTATTACGACTGATGATGCAATGACATTAATGGAGAATATAACATAGTGTTGCAATGTGGGATCAGAGTATTTATCAGACAGCTCCTTAACAAATGAATGGTCCCTGAAGTATTCCACAGTTAGTCTCATAGACAGGCAGTGCAGGCTCTTGGGCATTGTCTGGACTGCAAGTCGGTAGAGAAAGGAACTCTGCTTCATGTGAAAGTTAGCTTCATCCTCAGTCAGGTCAAATATTTGTCTCAATTTCTTGTCAACATTATTACAATCCACAGTGACCAATTTGGCTCTGGCTATTGCAGCTTCCATCCTTCGTGACTTCTTCTGAATCCTGATACAAAACAGTAACATACAGCTGGTGCTTAGGCAAGAAATATGAACATTCTCGCAAGCTAAAAGAACAAGGGATTACTGTCACCACTCTTTATCTGGCCTATCTGCCAAAATGACAGAACTAGAGAGAGAGCGAGAGAGAAGACAAGAAAACTGCTGGACCAAAGCACATGCCATTACCCACCAAGATGCCGAACCCACTGTGTGATATCTTTAGGATCTAGAATTCTAAATAATAACTTCAGTTAAATTGCTGTAACAGGCAGTTTAACTCAATACTGCTCATCAGAGCAACTAGACTTAGCACCAAGATACTATCAATCCTGAGTATAAGAAGCTTGCTCCAGTATGCTCATGTTATAGCAAGTGATATGGAACGCTTATGAGAGGAATTTAAAAGCCATAAATGCAAATGGTTCCACCAGATGCAACACAGTAACTTATCAGGCTAAAGATATACACCTGGTACAGCATAGTCTTCCAGGAAAACATAAAGCAGCCAATTATTTAAAGAATGATCTAAAGAAGCTGAATAGATAAAGTCCCAACCACTGGATTTGAACAAAGTGGCATGAAGGAGGGGAAAAAAACACAAACAGATCAGAGTGCAAAAGGATAATTTGTCCATATATTACATCAGTTTCTAATTGAATGTCCATTTTTACTATTCTCTGATGTTTCAATATACTGTCAACTTTCCCTAATTAGATTACATTTTTCCAGTGTCTCCTTTCAATAAATGCTAAATTAAGGTGGCCCCTCTAGCTTTATGGTTTGAAGCGTAAAGTTGAAAAATAAGGGTCAAAATACCTATTCCTAAGGCTTTGTGCCATAGTGGATGTTTAATTTGAAGCAGAGGGAGTAAATTTTATGTGTAATCTAACATTTCTAGTCAGTGAATAGATCAATATCCTAATGAGATAAAACCTTTAACACTTGGCCTCAATCATGGAATTTTATGAAGTCATGAAATGCCATAACTTACTCTGGTGGAAGATCAGCATCTGCAGTACTTTCACTAAGGACGCGCTCTACTTCTTGAATATTTTGTTTCAGTTCACGAGACAACTTGTTCTGGGCTGGGATTTTTGCAATACTAGGAAAATATGCCCTGGCAACAAAAAGCTGGTCCTTCAATTTTTTCACTGTGGAATCTTTCATTTCTTCCTTATTTTCCTGACGCCAAATGCAGTAGCTCCCATATTTCAACTCACATAATCCCTCACTTGATTCAACACCAGCTTTCATTCCTGCTTGAACACTAACTTTACTAATCTGTGAGCGAATCAAAATATTTCAAGAGGTTATATAGGCACTACAAAGTTTTACTACATACTAAAAACAGAGATTTCAGCAATACGCATACATTTTTATTGGTGAGTGGTTGCAGCACAACTTGAGGCGGAACTGGAATACCTGTACAATATTTAAAAATAAATAAACAAAAAGCAGTTTCTAACCGAAATCTAATAAAAGGCATGGAAAACTATCTGAGACGATTTAGAAAAATGAGTTCAACCATACCTTTTTTCTGCAGACTTTTAGGTGGGGCATTTGTACTGCTGGTTTCATTTTTAGCTTCATTTACAAACCCTTTAAGAATATCCTAAGGAAAAAGAAAAAAATATATAAATATAAATAGATTAAAAGAAACATGTTTGCAAACATAGGCTACTGCAGTACGGTTGTAAAGAATATGAGCAAACTACACACAAAAAAGAGACATTTTTATAAGCCTAATCAGGAGTCACTGGAAACTTGGAACATGCATACCTTAATAACATAATACATAAAAAGTTCAGCACCAATGACTACAGTGTGCTTAATTGATAACTGCATACGAAGCCAAGGTATTCATATTATATGCCCAATCGCAGTTTTTGCTCATTACTAGTGTTTATAAAAAATTATCTTCGGATGCCTGCCCTATGGGAAAAAAGATCAGATTGCTATTCAAGGACTTGAAATTTATATTATAGGATCTATCTATCATTTTTTTTTTTTTGATAGAAACACATCAATTTCTTTGCTGAGGGGTTAATAGTTTATCACGAAAATAACAAAGAGCCAGAACCTAATTTGAATTAAAAGAGTAACAAGAAACAAAAATACGAAAGGCTCCTCATATAATTTTGGGCCTGTGAAATTTCTACTCAATGAAGTGAGACTTTGAAGGAACTAGGAAGAAACTGCAACATCTCAACACATGATACAAGCTCACCAAAATTAGAAAAACTCTCTGAAACAATTCCATGGCAGCATATCATCTTTCACTTCATTAATTCGCTGATTTCTTATTTTATTTCCCCAAATAAAGAACCAAACCTAAATTTATTCTATTTGAAATATGACTCAGTAATATAGCCTCTTACACAGTTAAAAGGTTAGTTCATCTTATTTTTTTGGATATACTAGTAAAATTACCAATCAAGAGATGAAAACAAAGTTCTATCCTACCAATTCTTATCTTTCTCCAATCACCTAAACAAGCGCTTCTCTTAATATCATTCATTGGTTACTCTTTATTTTGGGACAGATGTTATTGACCACAGTGTAATAATATTAGTCTTACGTCAATTCTTGAGCATATCATCTACAGGCTTGATGAAAAAAGAAGTTTGTCTAAAGATGGATAAACTAAACTAGGTGAGTTTAGTTGCACACATGCATTGGTTGTCTCAGTAGTAAGAAACTTATTTTTAATACCTCAGCCAAAGAAAGCATAGCAAAATTTCCTGCAAATATTCTACTGTAAATCCAATGTATAACCCCGACAAGATACCAAAAACATATAGGCATCTGATTCCCATGTAAAATGTCCAGACATGGGAAACGATCTTGTTTAACTCTTTGAAAAGACCCCTAATTACACTTTACCTGTAGAAGTTATTTGGCATAACTAACACAGGAATATAGCTGCAAGATCATCAACGAGCAGTCATTGCAAAAACTCGAGCATTGTCAACACCAGTCGTAAATATTATAGGGCAAGTGGGGGAGGGAAGGTAAAGGCAATAAACATCATATCCCAGAAGCAACACGCAGATAGAGAAGCACCATGAAAAACCAACCTTTGGTAGAGTAGGGCCTAATTTTCTCACAAGATTATCTATATGGCTCGTGCGACCCCCCTGCCAGAAAATTTAACGCATGAATTATTATTGGAGGACCATGCTAATTTATCCAGAAGACAAAGATTGATCATTTAATTTTCTACTTTTAACTTGACTTTCTTTCTTTATTTATTATTCTTTCTTTTCTTTTTTTCTTTTTTTTTTTTTTTTGGGGGGGGGGGGGAATAAAGTACATTTGCATTGGAGAATCAAGATAGAAAATAATTTAAGCAGCATAGAGATATAAAACATGCACAGTTTTGCAACCAAATTAAAATTTTCTGTTCAACAGAGATGACAATCTCAAAAAGCATAAAATCAAGAATGTAATAGGAAAGAAAGTTCATGAAGATAAATGGAGTGAATGGCAGTAAATGGAATGGACAAGTAATGAAATACTTACCGAAGGTGAAGCGTGTTGAAGAGGCGTATATCCTGCAGATGAACAGGCACAGGTAAAGCGCAAATGAAATGAAATGAAAGTGACTCTTTTTTTCTTTTTTTTCCTTTTTTTGGTAGAAGAGAATGTATGAGGGAGTAGAATCAGAGATCTGCTTCATAAAAAAGCAAACGAAACATAAAGAAAATATCGGGATCTAAGAGTCTGACTTCGATCGGATACAATGAGAGCAGCCAATGCAGATGCCCTAATATTAAAAAAAAACAGATCCAAGTGTAAGATTGATAGAGGCACCTGCAGAGTGAAAGCCATTGTGTAGGCCAAGCAAGAATCCAAGGGGAACAAGCATAGAGAGGACCACAAGGAAGAGGACAGCAATGGCCGGTCCTCTCCATCGGCGCTTCCCGGGAGCAACTCCTCCTCCACCACCACCACCTCCTCCTTTCATTTCCTCGCTACTCCACCTCTCTCTCTCTCTCTCTCTCTCTCTCTTTCTCGTCTTCTTATTTTCCCGTATCTCTGGCGCTGCGGTTGCCCAATCTCATCTCATGTACGCATCCTTATTCCTACAAGTTCTGAGTACTACTGGGCAATAATAAGCCTTAAGCATAGAGTTTTAACTTGAGACAGACTCTCACTGACACTGCAGTGCAGCAAGAGAGAATGGCCCAGTCCCACCCACCCAACCCAAGGCCAACGAAACTCGTTGCACTTGCACGTGGGAGATTTACATTACCCATTTATTTACCACCAATTTCTCTGCTATGATATGGGACTACTCTCTATTATTACTATAAGCCTGCTGTGCTGTGAATTCTAGTGAGAAATGAAATCAATCTTCCCAGTTTTCTTCGCTTCCCTTGAACTCGGAGACACAATGCAATGCTGCATGTTAGAAAAAAGGCCCAGTACCTATAAGCAGTCCTTCAGAATTATTTAACTGTTATCATAAAAAAAATTCATTTAATATATCAATTTAATTAAATTAAAAAATAATTATTTAATTTTTCAACAAATATATCTTAACTAATGTTATAGAGAGTGGTTAATTTTTTGAATAAAATGGGCACTTTGTTTATTGACAAATATGTAAAGGTGGTCAGTAGAACAATTGTGTTGGTTATCGTGCCATTGGTGTAGTTTAAATACCCCCTTACATGTTGGATATGCTGCGAGTAGAATATCAATCGCAGTACTAGTAGTACATCGTAAATTGTTTGTTGATAGAAACTGGCACTTGTTCTCCTTCAAAGCCAAGGGTCCAACCGCAGGCCCAGATCGAAAGGATGTATAATTCTCCTGCTATTATTTTTCCAGCATCAAAGTCCAAAGAAGAGCCAAAAATGTCAAAACAAGCACCATACAAGACTATGGCCAACTTCCATTTAAATCTCCAAGAAAATTCTGTATTGGTGACCTTAACCTTATTTTGGTTATTAAATCAACATTAACTATTTCGCATGGATTTTGTTGTCGAAAAGTGTGTCCTAGCTAGCTACACCTGCAGAATCACAATTGAATGAAGATTCATCATCTTTGGATATTTGCTTCGGAAAATGGTGGATTACCACTAAAACTCTTCAGTCACCACAATAGTATTGTAATAGTACATTACACAACATCCAAGTAGCGCCGGCAGGAATAAAAAAAATAGTTTATTTTGAACAACATGCTTTTGATCACAACAACCCCTTCCCACCCTTCTTTGAAATAAAAATGTCAAGTGGGGACTCCAAAGTCAAAACAGGGGATGCTGCACTTCCTTGAATTCTCCCATAGGCGTTAAGGCAGTGAACAAACTTTCCCACAAGCAGTTATGTCCCAAAAATATGTCTCTGAACAGGTGCAGCATCAAATGATTTAACCACTTCCATCCATGGTTTATCTATGATCAAGATGGAATGCTTCGAAAGGTGCCCGATAAATAACACAGGATCTCGGAAAACAATCAAATCAAAATTACTTTTTCTACTAGTACGTTTAGACTCTTTTTGACTATCTCTCAACCAATGTTTCAATTTCACATTGGTGAGAGAGCCTTGAAACTTCAACAAAGTTTCATTTACCAAGTCACTTCCATCATCTTCATCTACTGGCTTCCCAAAGTCAATTGAACACATTGCCCTGTAGTTACAAATGCCATCCATAAACATAAAATGCTTAACGAGAAATAAATTATGCACCAAAAAAGTGGAACTTTTCCAGCGGATGCATTTCGAGCAAACTAACAGCTTTTTATTGCAAAAAAAAAAAAAAAAGCTGGAAAAAGAAAAGCAAAAAACAGCGATATTTCTCCATGCCTCCCACCACACTTAGGCATATCAACCCAGAAAATATGAATGGTCCATAAATTCACTATAAACGCAAAATGCCTAAACCCTATATAAATAAAAACACTTAATTTGCCACAAAAATTTGGTGGCATATGAGCCTTTCTGTTTTAAGATTACATACTAACAAAACAATAGCACATTAATTATGAGAGGATGAAAAAGGTAACGGAAGAAACCAACATAATACCAGGGTTGTGTAAAAACCATCGCTGGGAACTCTAGATAAAACCGAACAAAATAAAGCACCTAGATCCATCATTTATGTTCTATCTTGGTCGTTTACATCCATACAGGTTTATTATTAAGATACGGCTACAATGACAAAGCAAGTATATGTATGGCATGACAAAAAGGAAAATGTTAAATCAATGCAGCATGCTAAAAAAACAGGATAAGAACGGCACCTGGCACTATAAACAACAAGTGATGACAATTTTGATGGATGGGAGGATGAAGAAGGGGAGAAAGATAACCCAATAACTTCCCCAGGAAATTCTCGGTATCTTCTGGGAAGAGTGAATGTATGCTGCATTGACCATTCTCCCAATTGTCTAGCTTCCACATCGAATATATAGAATTGGTTTGATGATGTTGTGATAATAAGCACATTGTCATCATGAGGAGGAAAGCCACCAGCAGTAACAGAGGCGCCATCCAATCTTGAAATAAACCAGTGTTGCCTGCTCCAAAGAAACAAGATTAATGAAAGAAAATAAAGCAATGAAAAATAGAAAATAAAAAAAAAAGGCTTGCAACCTCCTACTGTCAACTAGAAAGCTATTAAGGCCTGGCATTGAGATGGAAACAGGATTTTGAGTTAAAATCTCCATCTCACCAGACTTGAACACCAAACATAAAAAATTTTGGCTTTTCAGCCGAAAAGCCTGGTTTCAGGGCAGCAACCAAAAGCACCTCAATAGTGAAAAGCTGTGTTTTGGAAAGAATAATACTATATTACCCTTATATTTCTAATTTTAAGTTATCAGATCACTTTTTCACAGCAACATTAAACACTTAAAAATTTTAACCACACTTTTCCAAATCGCAACAATTATGCTAAACTACGGTTAAGTAACATGAATTTAAGAATTGCCTCAAATGTAATTTCTTACCTTTGTATCTCCAGATTGAATATGTACATATCTCCAAAGCAGTTGATAGCAGCTAACCATTGGCCATCAGAACTCGTGACCATTTTTGTTATCGGAGGCTCCCCAGGTGATCCTTCCTTATCATGCTCCTCACGACTAGGTATAAAGGTATGCAGTAGTTTCAAGCTCTCCAAATCCACAATCTGTGACACGAAGAAGAGTAAGTAAATAAGAAAGTTCACACCAAAAAAAAAAAAATGCATTTTGTGGACTCTCATATTCTGAGTTTTATTATTTAACTCACACAATTAAGTGGAAGTGAGGCTTATAGAGGTTAAAAAGGCTTCTATACTTGGATATTGGAAACTCTTTTCCTTCTTTGTTCCTTATACATCAAGAGTATGTTACAAGAAACAAGTGTACTAGGGTTGAGTATAAATTAACATATATATGTACTTAGGTTGCTAAAATGTTATAAACACACACACAAGCTGGAATATTTAACGCAATGTTTCTATACGTGGCATCTGATCTTTTTTCATTTAAAGGGGAAAATATAGCTTTGAGTTAGCCATGAGAAAAGAGGTGAAAGACCTCAGAAGCCTACAAGTTATTTCAGAGCATGAAAGTACTCACTCTCGCTCACCTAAAGCAAAAAAATCAAGAATTATGTAATTTAGGGACAAAATTTCACAAGGACAGAAACTACAAGAAAGCCAGGACAGAAGAATTTCACAAGTACAGAAACTACAAGAAAGCCAGGACAGAAGACTTACATAGATCCTTCTATCATGCCCTGCTATCAGCAACCGTACCCCATCTGAGGTAAAAACCATAGAATGTGCAGATGGAAGATCCCGAGGAAGTTGCCTTTTACTAATGGTCCATGTACTTGGGCCAGCTTGCCTACCTAGTGCAAATAGGCTGGGTCTGATGTGATCAGAATAACAGAAGAACTCCCCTGAGTTAGACATTGCACTGCAAATGATCTTTCGAGATGCCTTACTCTTAACCCGAGCCACTATATTAGTAGTCACATGACCACCACAGGGTTCAGAACTCACATCAGGAACATGAACACAGAGCACATCTAACCAATAAGATGCCTGGACCAGCAGTAAAGAAGATTGGTTGAACCTTGTATTAACAACTAATTGTATTGGAACTCTCTGAGGTGCAGGGCAAACATCATGTGGAGAGAACCTAGTAAACTCCTTAGCAGAGTAGGCAAAGAGCTTCGCATCATCACCAGCAGAGATAAGCATGGGAACTCCAAGACGAGCCCATTTACCATAACTGAAATCAAGGGGCTTCTTTCTCCTGCATCGAATTCTTTTTATCTTTTTCCCCTTTTCATCTTGCAAGTCTTTTGCTTCATCAGATAAAGAACCTAGAAATTAGAGAGAAAAATGTACAAAATCAAGAAGTGCGGCAATTGGAGTTAACCAAAAGAAAGGTAACAATGCAACTTTAAATTTTAATGAAATAAATAAAATATTGACAGATATGAAATTGAAAACACAAACAGACCTTCAGAACTGATGGGTACTGCCATTGTCAAGGCTCTGACATCATGGGTATGAGCTCTTACATAACCGACATATACCCACTTCTTCGTCATTTCAAAGGAAGATTTATCATCACAAGACTGAAGCTCTTCACCAGAAAGCTTATAAAGAATAACCTAGAAAATGTAGCAACACAGTAGACATTAGGGACAGAGAACTAGATTAAATTTAATTAAATTTAATATGATGCAGATTGCAAACAATTTCACAAAAAGATTTTATAGCTGAGAAGTGAAAACTATACATAAACAATTTTTTTTCCTTTTTTCTTTTTAATATTTTCACTTTTCTTAGACCAAAATACTGAAGACAAAGCCCCCTCCCTCCCCCTCCCCCTCTCACCATCCATACCTGCCCATCAGACCCAGCAGAGAACACCCTGTTCTGACTTGGAGTGGCTGCCAAGGCATTCACATCACCTTTGTGGTTAGAATGTGCCTGAAGAAGAGTTCCATTATCGCCATTCCAAAACTGAACAGAGCCAGTGCTGTCTGCACTAACGACAGTTCCACACCTAAATTTAACAATAGTCCAATCATCAAAAGGAAGCACATTAACCATTGATAATACAGCAACCACTGACATTTCACCATATTAAGCATCAGTACCCATGCATGCTTGTGCATGCATGCAGCACATGCATGTCCCTTTTGACATAGAAGATTTCACATGTACCTCAAAGAAAGTAATGACCATATGCAAACCTCGGGCCCCAAACCTCCAAGAGCAACTGTACTTCTGAAAATTTCATGACCCAAATCCGCATTCCAGCATCTAATCAGCCTGTAAGATGGTTAGTACAGATGTTACTACACTAGGCAAGATTAAATTGGGTAAAAGAAGTGCAAATGCTCTGTAAAGCATAAACCATCAACTCAAACAAGTTCAATGAAATTAAAATTAATGATGTAATATCCATCAGAAAAGGAATAAATTATATAAGCACTAACGAAAATATCACAAATACAGTATGCATCAAACTTTTTGCTGTCGAATAAACTAGCATGTATCATAAGGTATTCACTTTGATGACAAGCTTGGCCATCACTACTCCCTGAAGACATCCTATTTAAGTCATGGCTCCATGTACACTTAGAGGATGAAATTAATTATAAAAGCATACAAAGAAATATCATAAGTTCTATATGCATCAATAGTTTTGCTGTCTGATAAACTAACATGTATCATATAGCATTCACTTTAACGACAAACTTACCCATCAATACTCCCTGAATATATCCTATTCAATTCATGGCTCCAGGTCACACTTAGATCACATAGAGGACGATATTAATGATACAAGCATGCAAAGAAATATCATAAGTACAGCATGCTGTATGCATCAACAGTTTTGCCATCTCATAAACTAACATTTGTTCTTTGGTATTCACTTTAATGACAAACTTACCCATCACTACTCCCTGAATATATCCTATTTGAGTCATGGCTCCAGGTCACACTTAGAGCACGTCCTGCAAATGATATTAGCACCAAGAAGCTGTGAGTAAAACTAAAAGCAAAAACCTAGCAAGAATAGTTGCTCAGGTGTAGATATCTCACCACTGACACGAGGCAACGATTTATGGTAGATTAACTTATCTGAATCAGATAGAGTATATATCCGCACAGCTCCATCATCACAGGCAATTGCTACACGTCTATCATCCATAACTAGTTTCTGATGAACTTGTTCCGAGTCTAAAGCATCTTCATTTTCAGAGTTTTCCTCATCATCGCTACCATTATATTCATATCTATCATTCAAATATCCATTTCCAAAATGCTGAGACCTAGGCTCTTCAAGAACTGACAGCTTATTAATGGGAGCCACAGCCATCTGCCAGATTGAAAACCCAATTGACTCTAGCACAATCTGCATAATTGTTTAATCACACAAAATAAAAGAAAATTAATAAAATATGGCTTCTCGTCAAAGTTTCATGTACATTAGAAAGAAGGCAAAAGAAAAAAAGAAAGAAATGCATGCAAGCGGATTCTATCAACAGAATCCATGCCATCATATATCAGTCTCAGTAGATAATAGCAATATCTCAAAAAAAAAAAAAAATCAAGATAAACAATTAAGCCTCCACTAAATCCTCTAGAGGAAAATGAAAGGAGCCGGCATCAGGTCACTATTCTCATTATTCAAAAAAAAAATAAGAAATTAATCAAAATGAGTAGCCACTCAAGTTGGAGAGGTCGGAATCATTCAATAAAGCCTTGTTAGCTAGAACCATTAGGTTAATAAAGCATGAGTATCAGAAATGGAAAAAGCGACGAAAAAGGAATGAAAACCGACCTTCTGCTTCAAGTTGAAAAGATCCCATTCTGAGACTGAGCCATCAATACTTGAGGAGAACAACCTGCCAGAAGACAAGCCTTTTGAACCAACGCAACACCACACAAGCGACGAAACTCGACAAGTAGAATCCCCGTGAATAGTCTATACAAAGTAACCAAAAAATTAAACTAAAACTAATACATAGATACACACACACACATAGATATATATTATAACAAGATGGAGGCATAAAGCTCTTCTTGATACCAGCTGATGGTGCCAGCCAACGGAGCCAGGAGAGACAAGCCAAATTTCAAGGGAGCCATCTTCACGAGCGGCCGCAACCTGGGAGTCGTCGGCGCTTGTCGCAAGGGCAACCACTGGAGAGGGCTTCCAGTCGACTGAGCTGGTTCGGTAAGGCTTGAGGAGCATTGGGGCTGAGGCGACTACAGAATAAAAAACCTACGATCTTTGAAGGCCAATTTGACGGTAATTGGGAGATGCGCATCAGACAGAAAGAAGCAGGGAAGGGAAGGGAAGGGAAGGCGACGCAGTTCCTTAGGTTTTTGTTTTGAGGGTTTATACTTTAAAAGGCCTATAATTAAGTTGACTCGCTTTGGTTCCGTTCGACCACGGTTCAAACCGCTTCGAGCCTATGCTTTAACAGCTTAAAAAAAATAAAATAAAACAATAAATCAAAAATAAAACAACGTCGAATTATATTTGTTCTAGACACTGTTGTTAATATGTTTATAAATTTTGAATATAAATATTGAGGAAAGAATAGAAAATATAAAAAAATTTAAAAAATACAATAGAAAAAAAGAGTTTAGTCAATTTTTTAAATTTATCAACTTAGACGATTTAGTTTATGAGAAAATTATAACCACATAGATAGATTTATTAAGTAATTTATCAAAGGATAAAACTTTTATTTGCTGTGTATAAATCTTAAAATATATAAAATATTTTGTTTCAAAATATAAAATGTCGACGTGCGTGGGGTAATATTCCTAGTTCAATGTAAAATTAAATTTTATCGTTTTATTTTTTTTATTTCATTGTTGAACCTTTTTGTTGTTTCCTTCAATTTGTTGATTTTTTAAATAATGAAATAACACATTAAAACATTTCAAAAAATATTTTTATGATACAAATGATAAATTTTGTCATTATTTTCTCAATTTCATTGATTTTTGAAAAAAAAAAATTGTAATATTTCAAGAAATGTTCTAAATTACGAAGTTCCCTTCCAAAGCAATCAAATATATCTTGGCACTAATTCTTATATCAAGATTAATAAAAGAAACTGCATTAATTAAAAAAATTAGTTACTATATATATATTTTTTTTTTGGATAAGCAAATTTTATTTATCCAAAGAAACAGCATTTGCTGTTTAGCATATACATTAGAAAAGAATCAAGAAAAGAGAAGAATTTACATCGTCAGATGCAATGTTGGATAGTTTTGCTAACTTAAATTTGATGTCATCCTTAATACATGCAAAAACTTGTGCAATTGTCTTATGAAGACACCCATCAATTCTACTGTTCCTCTCCTTCCATATGTGGCATATAGATGCATTCCAGGCTAGCTTTAGGATAATAGAAAGAAGCGATTTCCCCTTAAGCCTCCGAACTACCCATCGAAGAATATCATTCCAGCTTCTATTCCCTTGCTGAATATAACAAAGATGTTCAACCTGCATCCATAGAGCTTGAGAAAAACTGCATTCGAAAAAGAGATGATTACAAGTTTCCTACTCGGTACAATAGCGATTACAAACAACATTAACATCAATTCCCTAATTGATAGCCTCATTTTGGTAGGCAAGCGATCCATAATGGCCATCTAAGAAACGAAGGAATGCTTGGGGATGTGATGAGGAAACCATATTAGCCTATCCCATTTTACCTTCTGCTTCTTGGGTATAATCTCATTCCATACTCTGGCAATTGAGTACGAGGGACTTGCAAATTTCCAAATCAGTCTCCCATTCTGCTGTACTAAGAATTGACTCGCCAGCTGTATCAACTTTAGAAGTTTCTTCCAACTCCAACTAGTGCCCTGCGAAGGCATAACCCGCCAAAATGACCTACCCTTTAGGACATAAGCATGAATCCATGCAATCCAAATTGATCCAGCCTTGAAGAGAAGTGTCCATATATGCTGTAAGAGGCATGCTTGGCTACGTAAGATAAGGCTTTTGAATCCTAAACCTCCTTCAGACTCCGGAAGGCAAATATCCTGCTAGCTAATTCTAGCCCCCTTGGCTGGAGTATCATCTCTTGTCCATAAGAATCTCATAAGCAGCTGGTTAAACCTATTCAAGACTCCTTTAGGAAGGAAGAAATGCCTGGCCCAATAATTTTGAATGATGAACAGGACTGACTAAATAAGCTGCATCTTGCCAGCATATGAAAACAACTTGGCAGACCAGTTTTCAATTCTTGCAGTTACTTTCTAAATCAAAGATGAGCAATCTCTTTCAGTCAACTTCCTTGTAACCAAAGAAACACCCAAGAAATGAACAGGGAGAGTCCCTAGCTTGAAACTAGTGAAACAAGAAACCAGTTGCAGATCTTCATTAGTCATTCCAGCTAAAAAAAACTCTCTTTTGGCACAATTTAGTTGCAAGCCTGACATAAGGTAAAATGCATGCAAAACCTGCTGCACTTCGGAAATAGATTCCTTGGACCCCTAGGTGAAAATAAACAGGTCATTTGCAAAGCAAAGATGAGTTATGCCAATCTTCTTGCACTTAGGATGAAAACCAAAGACCCCAAAGGTAGCAGCAGTGTTCAAGAGTCTGGACAAGACATTCATTAATAGAACAAATAGGTAAGGGGAAATTGCATCCCCTTGTCTTACACCCCTTGCACCTGAAAAACAAAAAAAAACAAAAAAAAAAAAAAAAAAAAAAGGAAAAACCAGCTAGTCCTCCATTAATAGACAAGGAGAATTTAGAGGCAGTCAAGCAACAGTTGATCCGCTAAATGAAAAATTTAAGGAATTCCATTGTAGCAAGTACATTTAAAATGAAGTCCCAACTCAAAGAATTGAAATCTTTCTGCAAGTCCACCTTGATAGCACATCTTGGAGAAAATGAAGTTCTACTATAACTTCTCACAAGCTCCTGAGCCATCAAGATGTTATCAGGGATACTTCTCCACTAAATGAAAGCACTTTGATTGGGCGGCCTAACAAGAAAGCTCAAATGTTTTTACATCCTATTAGCTAAGATTGAGGTGATGAATTTGTATACAACGGAGTAGCAGGAAATGGATAAAAGGACTTCAATAGTTTGATGGCTTTGGCACTTAAGCACAAGTGCAATGGTGGTAGAGTTGAAAACAGGATAAATTTCACCCATTTTGAAGAAAAATAGCACAACAGCTGTCGAGTCATCCCCTACTATGGGCCAAGCAGCTTTGAAAAAATGGGAGGTGAAACCCTCAGGGCCTGGGGCCTGGTCATCTTTGATGAAAAGCTTTGCACCTTTAACTTCCTCTGCACTTATTTCCTTACTGACACTTTCTTTGTCTTCATTAGGGAGTGAGGCTTGCAGAAGCTCAGCTAGGAACTCAGTGGAACAACCTTCCACATTAGCGTCTGCTGTTCTTATAATAATCTTAAAGTATGCAATTGAGTGATCGACAATTTGTTGATATGTCTCAAGATTATTCCCCTCCTCGTCCTGCAGTATTCTGGAGGCACTATAGATTGTATGGTAGCCACTATATTGCGAAAGAATCTGGCATGATGATCACCCTCTTGAGTCAACTGCACTCTAGAATTCTGTTTGAAATGGCTTTTTTCAGCTAGTTGCAAGTCATTGTATTCCATAGCCAGGACTTTTTCCTGTTCAAAAAGATTAGCAGCGCTACTAACTAGCAAGGAAACCTGAATGGCGTCAAGTTCCACTCTTCTGCTTTTACTTTGGACAAGATATTCCCAAAGTGTGCAATGCTAAAATTCCTGACAACTGGTTTAAGCCTTTTCATCTTTTTAAATAGACTTACCATAGGGCTTCTAAAAGCCCACTCCCTCTAAGAGGTTTCAACTGTTGCCATGAAATCAGCATGCTTAGTCCAGTAGTTGAAGAACTTGAAGGGTTTAGGTGAGGAGTAACTAGTGGCACACAGATTAACCAGTGGTGGGCAGCAGTCAGAAGATTCTGGGGCAGGAAATGCAACATGAGAATCTGTGAAAGTAGAGAGCCAGGCTTCATTAATAAGAACTCGATCTATTTCATGGCTACAAAACCCTCCCTTTGATTATTTGTCCAAGTGTGAAGGGGACCAGTAAAGGCAAGATCAAAGACAAAAAGTTGGGAAACACACTCTTTGAGATCCTTCATATTAGCACTGAGAGATAGAGACCCATTACAAGATGAACTTTCAGTAGGGGAAACAATAGTGTTAAAATCTCTTGCTATGATCCATGGGGCATCAACAAGAGAGCCATGGAGGGACTGAAGCTTGCACTGTAGACTTCACCTTTCAATTCCCTCATTATAGGCGTAGACTACAGTGATATAAAACTTCTGAGCCTTGAATGTGGCTGCAAAAGAAATAACTTGGGCCTAACAAAGAGATCAAGTCAACTTTTAAATGATTCCTCAAAAGAAACCAAATTCTACCATTGTAAGCCTCTGAATAATTGTGAAATATACTCCAGCCAGAGAAATTCTTATTGAGAATAGAGTGCATATTCTGCTTTTTAACTCTAGTTTCTAAAAGCATGCTACTTTTACTTTAAGATCAGAGAACCTTCTAACAACATCTCTCTAAAAGACATGCTACTTTTACTTTAAGATCAGATAACCTTCTAACAACCTCTCTCTGTTTTAGAGGATTATTTAATCCTCTAACATTCCAGAATAACAAAATCATTGAGAAGAGAAAGAGGAACAAACTCCACGGGCAGATATCACTCCCCTGTCTTTTTAACCTTTGTCAATAGGTCATTTCTTTTTTGTTTTCAAAGCTTTCATCAAATCAGTAACACCAGCTGCTGCTGCTCTTGGATGCCTTGCATCAACTGCTATACTTACGTTGTCCGGTTGACCAGTATCCTCAACTGACTCATTGCATTCGCCCAAGATTGCAAATCTATTCTTGGAACTTGAGGAAGCCATGTTAACAGGTTTTTGAATTGGGGATGGGATGCTACTTTGATTAACCATGTACCGAGAGAGTTATCTTTCAAGGCATTTTCCTCAAGTCTACAACTATCATTAATTTCATTAGTTACCTCAGGATGGATTACTACTCTGCCCTTTGTCAACTTGTGCTTTTGAAACCCAAACCCAAACTTCCGCGGCAACTGCAAGCTTCTTGGTACAGGATTTGTCCCACGACCAAAGATATTACAATGTGAACCTTCTGAGGAAACCAAGGAATATCCACCTGAAGTGTTACAATTGTTTCATCCTGGAGAATCAAGTCTATAGTACAAGATACCTCCGCAGCCGTATCAATCTCAATACAAACTTAGCATAAGTCAATCTCTACTGAGACGCCATGATCTTATCCATAAACAGGGGAGTACCTATAGCACTAGCTATGTATTTGAGCCCCCTTTGGTAAAAAGTTCAAGGGGAATATTCCCAAGGTGAACCCATATCGCAAGCTTTTTCATGTTAAAGTCAAGAGATTTCATTCCTGACTTTCCTCACAATGAGAGGCTTATTCTGGATGTGCCATGGACCCGATTCCATAACCTTATCTTGAACTTCAGAGTTCGAGAACTGCATAACAAAGAGATTCAATCCGGCAGGTTTGATCTCAACGGTACTGTACTTGCCCCATAGTAATGTAACTAGTCTCTGAAATTGACTAAAGTTAGGAATCTTACCAAAGAATTTGCACGACCGCTGCATTTTGCCATTGCGAAATTCCCTCATCAAAGACGTCAATGGAAGATTTGACAATGGCTGTGCCATTTTGAATTTCAGGAGCAAAAAATTGCAGAGAGTTTTCGTTAGGAACAGAGAAAAAAAAATTTCAATCCAAAGGAGAAACCTCAGCAGGAACAGTTGTAACCGTTTCTGAATGATTACTCGTTGAGCTTTTTCCTTGCGCGCTCAATCTCGAGTTCGCCGATGGAGGAAAATCAGCAAGGCCACCATTAAAATCATCCATTGCAGAAAAGCAGATCTACAGCAATCAAGCACAGATTCCACAGCAATCGAGTAACACAATCAACAAATCAGCGGCAAGTTAATCCCGAATCAGAAAAGATAAGACAAGAACTCCAAAATGACATATTCAAGAACCAACTCAAATCAGAACAATAAGCAAAAAATAGCTCAGCGAAGTGGAAAAATCACAAACTGTAGATGGATACAGTAAGAAAAAGGATAAAGAAAGGCGAGAAAACGAGGGAAAGCGTAGGAAGATTTCGACACTCAAAAAGCTTGATGGTGTGGGCCGAGAGAATTGTCCAAAAGTATGCTGCCCCTATTTTTCCCGTGAGGTGCGAGATTAGTTATTGCATTTTGCAATACAAAATAACTTAACTTAAGCATGCAATTTTTTTTTTTTTTTTTACTTTTCATTTGACTAGCCCTGTGAAGTTTTTATTTGTTGAAAATTAATGAAACTGTTATTCTATCTTTAAAGAAGAAATTATTATCTTTTATGTAGTCAACAGGAATTATAATAGATATTTATAATATTTATTTAAATAAAATATAATATGAAACTACAAGAAATGTTTATACTTTTAATATAATATACAAGTTTAATAAATATTAAAATTGTTTAATATATTAAAAATGTAAACAGTATTTGGTAACCTTGAAAGTTGAAACTCACTTCCTCACTTCAAAACCATAAAAAGTTAAGGAACCGGAAAAAAAAAAAAAGTCAAAGCAATGAAATAGTCTAACAATATTTGCAATCACTAATCAATCTTGTAACCTCCCCCACCCAAACCCCAAATTTATCTCAAAAGCCTGCGATTCTCTTGCCATGTCCGACATTCTTTCTTTCTTTGTTTCTTTGTTTGTTACCAGAACCAAGATTCTATTCTTGTTCAATGTTCCCTGAATGGTAAAAAGGATAGGAGGTGATCGAAAAGCAAAAAAATAAAATAAAATAAAATTGTAGAGCAGAAGCAAGCGTCGAGTTGGTAATGGAGGGATTGGACAGCATCATAGAGAGATTGTTGGAAGCTAGGAATAACCGAGGGAAAAGAAT